>RJWH01000636.1:0-543890 GCA_004363575.1 Solenodon paradoxus | reverse complement strand
ATGACAATCTGGAGTATTTGTGACTCGCAGGTCATTTCTTTCTTATTTTGAATGAAGAGAATAAAGAATAAATTTCTATGTACATGGGAAAAGTTCTAGTTAGAAGTTGGCCCCAAACTTAAACATTACAGAACATAGAGACCATTTGAGACTCATTGTATATGAGCTTGTATTGTAAATATATCTTGTCTCATTCTAGAACTTCACCATATTGTTTTTGGATACTCTAGATTGGAGGTCCAAACTCAGATACCAACAGGAGACAAGCTCATATGCTAAAGGAGAGGAATTAGCTAATGGGGACTTTGAATCAGAAGAGGGTGGGCATCTAAACGGACAGATGCATCTCCACTGCTCATGATTGTTGCCTCAGTGTGATTGCCTTTTTTTGAGAAAATAAATTTTAGTGCTAAATATTTTCAAATAATTAAACTAACAGAGCTGTGTGTGGGTCAACTAGTTACTCCGTTAACATTGCCAATCTAGTTAATGGACTTTCATTTTCCAAAGGAAACTGAACCTCAGCAGAGAGGTGACTACTTCACAGCAAGTTTTCAGAGACAATTATTCTATATATGCATGATAGTAAGATCCTAGTCTGAAGTTCATTTATTAAGACCAAGTCCATGAGCATTCACCCTATAAAAATACACTATGGAATCTCAGTGCAGTAGATCAATTAATCTAATTCTTCAGTCCCCTTTCAATAGTATTATATATTCACACTGTTATTTATCATGGCTTTGTAGTGGATGGAGTTCATTTAACTGTCCTTGATTTTGAATTTGACCTTGCAGACTGCTTTGACCACTAACCACTAATGTCAGCGGACATGGTGCAAGCAGTGGCTTCAGTGTGCTAGCCTGGCTGATGCTGCTCTTTGCTGCCATCACCAAAATAAAGCCCTGAGTGGATGCGAGTGCCAGAAGAATGCCATGCATGAGCATGACTTGCGACACGGAGCTAAGTCACATGAAGATCAGACAAAATGAACCAAACCCCAGCAAGCCTGTTGATGTGTGAATATGGAATAATACGGATTTTATATTCTCCGGAGCTTTTGTGGTTGTTTGTCCTCTAGTGGCCGATGAAGAATGCCTTAAAGATTGTGCATCTAACCAGGGGAAATTTACATCCTTAGTGGAACTTGGGTTATTGCGCCTTCATTTATGTCGTATATGGTTTTCCAGGCCTGCCACCACAAAATACCACAGAGTCGGGGACTTGAACAATGGATACTTCTTTTCTCATAGTTTTGGAGACAAAGGTCCAAGATCGGACTTGGAGGTTTGACTTATTTCGAAGCTTCTCTCCGTGACTTGCAGGCTGCACTGTCCCCACGTGGTCTCCTCTCTGTGCCTATTATACATCTTTGGCATCTCCTTATGTGTGTTCAAATTTCTCCTTTTTATTAGTCTTTATGCGTCAGATCTAATTAGAGTTCATTCTAACTATTTCATCTTAACTCAATCCTATCTTTAAAGGCTTGATCTGTAAACACAGTCACATTCTGAGATTCTGGAGTTTAAGTCTTCAGTACTGTGAATTTGGGGTGGGGGAGACACACAATTTAGCTCATAATATTTAGGCTGCCTTGGATTAAGGTGACCCTTCTCCCATCCAAACCCAGACACCCTGAAAGTTCTAAATTGCCAAACTACATCAGCTGCTGGAACAATCCTCATAAACCGTCATCCTGGAGGTGCTAGTGCTGGAGGTGGTTTATGTTTAGCCTTACTTGCTAACTCTTCTGACTCTTTTACAAAAGCCTGTCTCAGCTCCCATGAAGCTTACCAAGATTAAAGATTTAATTAACCTCCGTGACTCCATGCCCCCAACCTTGCATGATCTGCTTCCTCACTTCTGCTTAGCACCTGTCCTTAAAGTCTTGTTCTGCACATTTGCCTGGGTCCTCATGCAGCCTTTGTTTTGATAATGAAAAGGTCTCCAAGTCAGGCTCAGGAGTATTTTGCATTCACCATGAAGAATCCAGCTATGTTTGCAAGCCCTATCGATTTCATTCCAGATTTCCCATGGAGAATGAGGATAATATTCCCCTTTCTCACCCCACTGGTGAACACAATCTAATAAAATAACCAGAGTCAGCTATTCTTTTCTTCTCTTTTCTCACTGGTTTTATGTCTCATACTTTGACACCTTTTGAATCCCAACTGGTGAATGTCCTCATTTGGTGCCACGCTTTTTGGAAGTTTACCTCAATCTTTCTTCTCTTGCAACAAGCCCAAGGACCAACCAGTATGTTTTTCTATGGTCATATATAGTGATATTTCAAATTCTATGGTGATAGGTTTTTATGAGACATGAAAGGGAAAGGGAACCTTTAGTAGACTGTAGGATGACTCAAGGAGAATGTTTGATATCACTAGGATCTTAAAATATTACTGATCACATAGCGGTGGTAAGAAAGGAATGAAATTTGGGTGGAAACCTAAAGCTAGAACATCAGAATTAGATGGGGTGCCTTTCTTAATGCTCCAGAGTGATTCATGTGTGTGGCCTTCTCTTGGTGCCTGTGAGTACAGGTGTGCTATAGGACTGGAGCAGTGAGGGGAGGTATAACTAGTAGCTGATACCACCAATGCAGCCCCTTGTATACACTATTAGATTACCAGAAACAAGATTGTTTGTGCCTTTTTTCTCAATAGCAGTAGTTCTCATCCTGGGCTGCACTTAGAATCACATGGTGAGCTTTGAAAAACCCTGATGTTCCTATAACACTCCTGACCAATTACATAAGAAGTATTTGGAGGTAAAATCCTTGTGTGTGTGTGTGTATGTGTGTGTGTGTGTTGTTGTTGTTGTTGTTGCTTTTAATGGCTTTGTCAGTTACTCCACTTACAGGCAAGTCTGATAACCAACTCTCTAGATCCTGGTTACTCAGAGTGTGGTCAGTTCATCAAGAACATTAGCATCTCCCGAGAGTTTGTCAGAAACGCAGAATCTCAATCCCCACAACTGACCTGTGGTTGGAGAATCTGCATTTTAACAAGCTCCCCAGGTAATTCCTAGATATATCAATATCCGAGAGCATTGAGCTGATCAGCTCTTCTCATGTTGGCTGCACATTAGTAATGCCTGGGAGCTTGTAAAATGCTGATGCTCTGATGCCAGTCAATTTCAATCACAGAGTGAGGACAGAGCACTACAATACTGTTGGATCCTTGCAGGTGATTCAAATTGAAAAGCAATGCTCTAGGTGCTGAAGTTAATCTACATTTGAAACATATTTTCCAAATACTCAAATGTCAGAGTTTAATGGGTGCTAGTGCTGAGGGTGGTTTATGTTTAGTCTTACTTGCTAACACTTCCGTCTCTGTTACACGTGAGCCATAGTGTCTCCAAAAGCCACATGCCAACCAGGAGCAGTGCTTTAACAGATGGGTGGTAGAGTTTTGCAATTTGGATTTCACTACTACATGGGCGCCAAGTCATTTTTAGTCACTGTGACTGGTGGGACCTGGAGGGTCCTGAAGTAAATGCTAATAGAGGGTCAGAATAAGTGTCCAGATTTTTTCTTAGGAAGCTTCAGGAAAAATTCTAGCAGCATAAGACCTGCACTCCTTCCTGCAGACTAACCCAGAATGAACTGGCCTTTATAGACAGCCCAATTTGCAAAGGCTCAAGGCAGCTGGAAATGATGTAGGTATTATACTGTCCTCTTTGGGACTTTTGAATTGTCTTGGCCTCACCCTATAAATAGGGTCACTTGTGTTAATAACAGAAGTATTATTAATATATTGAATGTATAAATACAAGTATTATGGGTTGATTATGTCTCCAGAAAATGACATATTGACTTCCAAATCCCCGCATTCCTCAGAATGTGACCTTGTTAGGAAATGAGGTCTTTCAGAGGTAATCAAGACAAAATGTGCTTATTAGGATGGATCATAACTCAATATGACCAGTGCTCTAGTCAAAAGGGGAAATTTGGACAAAGAGAAAGATGTTCACAAAGGGAAGACAGTATGAAGACAAACAGGGGGACGGTGACCATGTGAGCATAGTGATCTAAATGCAAGTCAAGAAGCATCAAGTGTTGCTAGGAAACACAGAATCTAGGAAACTCAGGAAAGATTCTCCCCTAGAGGTATCAGAGAAAGTATTGCCCTAAAGACACATTGATTTTGAGCTTCCAACCTCCAAGATGGTGAGACTAGCATTCTGTTGTCATTTAAGCTGCTTCATGTTTAGACCTTTGTACAGCGTCCCTAGGAAACTAATACAACAAGTAGGGCTAAATGTGAATTAAGATGACATTCTCCAAAAGGAATCTAAAGGGAAAAAATATGAAGAGGAAATTCTAAAACTGAATAGCTTCTATTCCATCTTTTTTTTTTTTTTTCATAAGGATAGGTATAGTAGGAATGAAGGTAAGTAGGCAGACAGGAAGGAAGAAAAAGAGAGAAGGAAGTATCGTATTTATTTAATTTTGTTGTTCATATTGGTTGTTCCCCCTGGCCCTGTGTCACAAACCCAGGTCCTCAGATATACATGGACCAAGCCTGCTAGAGGCCATGCACTTAACCACTAAGCCACCAGAGTGTGACTGAATAGCTTTTTTTTAAAGATTCTTTTTACTGATAAATATATACACAAATACTTAAAATAAAAAGCTGAGAATGTTTTACTTAAAAATGTAGTTGTTTCCAGCAAGAGAAAAGAATGGAACTTAGTTTGGGGAAATGTATTTTCCTCTGAAATCACTAAAGCATACATTGCTTCTCTTTATGTTAGTTTTATGATGCATATCGGAATTCCAAATTAAATATTGGTTAGATGCTTATGCATGAAGAATTACTGTTTCTTAAAGAGAAATAAGACTGGATTGAAGAATATATAAATACTGAAGCAGTGAATCCTCACCCGATGCTCGGCATGTACTTTGTAGTATGATTTTATTACAATATCAAAATATTCTGATAAGGAAAAGATGATGAATACAGAAAGACCCCTATGCTCTGCAAATCCTAATAGCAAGCACATTTGCCAAGAAGTTAGATACCACCTCTTAAAACACACTCCTATCTTTTGTTTCATTCTTTGCTTTTGTGTTTGTGGACTTGGCAGTGCTAAATCCAAGGGACCTGGAAAGCTTTTCATATCTCCCCTCCCAATAGCCACAGATGAAAGTACACATGCTAACTTTGCTGAGCTTTTTCATCAGCTCCTGAAGTTTCTACAAAGGCATGTTGCTGACCAGGAAACTGGGTCAGGCAATTGTTCTGCAATAAAGATGGTCTTTTGAAGTGTCTCAGCAGCGGCTTCCCTTGAACAGGAGTCCCGTGGATCATGCTCTTCACAAATTGAGCTTCGGGCCTCAGATATTATTTCTTCTTCTTTAATAACAATAAAAAAAATCTTTGCCCTTTTTCCACCTGCCTTGGGCTTTCTGATTGATGAATCTATTCACTTAAACAGAGTTTTAAAAATTGCTTTAAAAAATACAATCACTTCCTGAGATATATTTGCAAAGAAAAGTACTCTCTTGAAACTATGAAGCTAGTACATAAGAAATATTGCCGTGTGCCCATAGGTGGGCATCTACCAACAATGACTTGGGTAGAATCTCTGAAGGGTGATTTGATTTCGATTGGAATGGGGTTTGATCTTTCAGAGTCAGAGGTATTTTCCAGGCTTTGGGATTTCCCACCAGCCTTCAATAGAGGCATTTTCTCCCTTAATTCCTTAGACAAGAAGTAAGCTGTAGTTTTATTTTGATATCGACTGACAACATTAGCATATTTAGAGTGAAATATGTATAACTCATCAGATCAGGTATCCTTTAACAGAGACATGAATTATGAATCAATGAAAGAGGCTGTCACCAACTATGTTGCCTTGATATTAATAGTGTGGACAGTCAATGTTGGAAGTATCTGGGGCACATTTGTCATTAATCCTGTCTCGTCTTTCAAGAATGAGATAGAGACAGAGGAGAGAGACAGAGAGAGGGCAGGAGGATAGGAGAGTCAGCTGGAGAGATGGAGATGGAAATCGACAGACAATTCTATTTATGAGGATTTCTTTTAGCCTCCAGTGGAACTCAAACGACTTACTTGTGGCATCCCCGCTACCACAGGTTAACTCAGATCATGCAGCCTCAGCCGAGAAACATCATTAGTACATTAACCTTCATGATCGACAAGAAGGGGAGGCAGCCCAGGGCTCCTGCCACATTTTGTGTGGCCCGAGAGTCAGAATGGATTTAAATAGTTGAAAAAAATCCAAAGAGCAATATTATTTTGTGGCAGTTGAAAATTATATAAAACTCAAATTTTGGTGTCCATAAATAAATTTTTATTAGAGCGTACCATAACCATTCCTTTATATGATGTCTATGGATGCTTTTGCACTACAGTGGCAGAGTCGAGTAATTGTAACAGAGACCATGTGGCCTACAAAACCTAAAATATTTACTGTTTGTCCCTTGACAGAAAGTTCACTAGAGTAATCCCTGTGAGTTTCAATATATGAATTTATATACATCTACATATTTATATAAATGTAAATCTATTGATCTTCTGTTATCTATCTAGATCCTTTTTCTGACAGTTTTTTATTTTTAGGCAGAGTAAGGTAAGTCCCCCAGAATAATAACTATAAATCCCTATCCTCTTAGTCCATTTTCGTAGTTAAAAACAGATGCACAAAGAAATGTTTTATTCTACTGTAGGCTTACCTTGATAAAACTCAGAGAGCTTGATATTTACTCTGGCTCTCTGGGCAATATATTCAGTCAGAGTCTGGGTTATAAAGGTATGTGATATCCTTACAATAGCAACTTCAAAGGTGATATAAAAATGTTAGTAGTAAATATACTAAAGCCTTAAATGCTCATCTGGGGTGGCAGAATTAACTTCCTATCATCTGTAGTTAAAAAGGGATTTAAAGCCAGGCTTTCAACTAGGGATTATCTAAGATGTGTTTTAGATGAATATTCAAGGAAGAGCTTAAAGATCATTACTTCCAGTGGGAGCATTTTGATCCTAGAATTGAAGACCCTTTCATTTAATTTTTATAAAAGGACTAATGGGAACCCGGAGGTAGCCAAATCAACTCACTTTGGCAAATGTGTCTCAGATGATGGGATTCAATAAAAGAATAGTTCTGGTCTTTGTCCCTGGTTTCAAGCACAGTGGTTTAAAAACCCTTAGGATTTTCCTTATAGGAGTGTCTTTTGTTATACTCAATGAGCCCCTTTCTACCCTACTTGAGTTTAAGCTGACAATGTAACCCTTGGCAGATTCCTAGATTGTTTCAATGAAACGGCTAGCTATGCCAGAAAGATCCAGAACATAATTAGAAAGTTGGGGCAAACTTTCAGCCCCACCTTCTAACTTCCATGGAAAAAAGCAGGGCTAGATATGAAACTTAAACATGTGGTCAGTTACTTAACTGGTCATGCTTAGCTATAGAAACCTCCATAAAAACTCTGGACAATGAGACTCAGGAATTTTACAGGTTGGTGAATATATTCATTAATGTATTGAGAAGGTGGCCCATTCTGAGTTCCCAGGGAAGGAAACTATGCACCTCTCTACCTCAGACCTTGCCCTGTTCATCTTTTCCATTTTAATTTCCTGAGCTATATCCTTTACAATAAGTTGGTAATTATAATTCAATTGCTTTCAGTGAGTTCTATGGATTATTCTAGTGAATTAGCAAACCCCCATATTTGTAGCTCCTTGGATATAAATGCAACTTTGGAACACCAGGGGCTTGTGGTTGGCATCTGATGTAGAAGTGTTACCAGATGTCCTTGGCACAGGTGGTTGCCCAGTTACCCACCTCCTACAGGAACAAGGAGAAATACCTCACCAGGGGCCTTGCCTTAAGGCTCCCAAGAAATGAGTCTCAGGTACAGAGGTAAACAAAGTGAGGAGTTTTACTGGCAGCAAGAGAAATATAAGCAAGCAGCCCGCTGCAAGCAGAGGGGACCCTGAATGTGCTGCCAACACAGTGGCCTTGTCTACGGGTCTTTATACCCTCCTGAACCTTTGTATACATCCGTGATTGGTATAGCCTTGGCCCATATGCTAATGAAGCATTCAGCAGCTGGGTTTCTTATTTGTTCTTTCTCATGCTAATGAAGCATTCTGGTACTGCACTTCTGATTGGACTTGACTTGGCCACCCCTGATTGGTCCTCCTGGTGTGCCCTGCTGTTCCTGACCTGCTTTCTGCCTGAGGCCAGCAGTTTCTAAATCCCTTGGGGATTTTTTTCAGAGACCTTCCCAGAGCCTCCAGGTCCCTACTCCTGCTTACTGTATCTACCTTAGAGGCAGTCTTCTGAGACTAGCCCTTAGTATGCGGGGTCTGTGAATTTCAGGAAGGTAGTGTCAGAAAATAACTGCATTTTAGGACATTCAGGTGTGGTATCACAGAACTGTTGCTGAATGCCTCTGGTAACTGTGGGCCAAGACAATACTGGGTGCTGAGGACAGAGAGATGAATAAGACAGCCTCATTCTTAAAGAGCTCGCAACCCGGTTGTTTTACTTTCCAGCACTTTCAAAATGTGAGCTTAGCAAAAGACGATAAACCTCCTCTCTTTAGAAAGGAATGAGAGGATTAAAATATAAGAAGAAAGGAAAGGCTCTTTTTTTTTTTATGTTTATGAATAAATACATTGGAACCTGTGAAATCTGGGGCTGTATTCCTGTGGTCATTCTGTAGTTTTACATAAGCGAATTCTCAGCTATTTGTCTGTGTTCTTGGGCTATTCTTAAGGTTTGTTTTCTTGGGGCATTTTTCTATGAGGAGTTTGTAGTGGATAAAACAAAAAAACATTTGATACTGAAAAAAGAAAAAAAAATTCCCAAAGTGAGTGGAGCCAGAAGCCCTTACTAGCGTCACATTCATTGGTGTGTCTGCAAATCGTCTGTAAAAGGTAAACTGAACGGGGCAACTTATAACCTTGAGTAGGGAATTATAGCTAAGAGGTGCAGTCCTGGACCTTTAACTGCTTTTGGAGAAAGGTAACATTGTTAAGTCAGTTTCTAGTCAGGATGGAGAAGACAGTAAGAGGAGCAGGAAGGGAGAAAATGTTGAGGGGCAGTTTCTGGTCAGGCTGGAGTATACAGTGAGAGGAACAGGAAGGGAGAAAATGTTGAGGGAAGAACAAAACAACTACAGCAACAGCAAAACTACAAGAGCAGACTGAGTCAATACTATCTAGCATAAAAGGTGCTTAGGAAATTGTGGTTGGACTGGGGGAAGTGGGGTCCACACTGAATCTCCTAATAATAACTCTCAATATATTGTTGCAGAAATAAAACATCAGGTAGCAGCTACCTCTGCTGTCACAGATGTAGAGCATCGATGGTCCAGGGCTGACTCTAGGGCTGCAATACTCTCTGCAGTCCACCCCTGAGGAAGGCCCTTCATGCCACACAGGCTTGACTTCATTGGTAAGATAGACACGGCCCAAGCTCCTTCTTCTCTCCCCTCTCCCCACATAATTCAGAGCAAGTGATGGGAGAACCTAAGGCACATCTGCCATTCAGATTCCAGAGAATTTCGGAAATATACTTCATATCTGTATAACTTCTGCAGGATAGATGGAAATCAGAGCAATATTGAGCAAATAGCATCCATGGAACGAGAAAGCAGTACCAAGACATAGGATTTCAAAGACTTGCATCAGAAACCTATACTTGAACAACTTGGCTACTTTTTATGTTCTTGGTAGTTTGGGCAACAAAATTGTGAGAATAAACAAAGAATGGGAATTCAGTCCACGTTGGAGGCAGATTTACAAGAGACAGTCGTGCTTTAGTGGGAGTGGGGTCTGCATGCTTTCTGCTGAGAGCAGAAACAATCTCACATGTTGTAGGTGTGAGGTTTGGGTCGCTCAAAGAACCCACGACAGAGTTAGACAAGTGAGCAAGCAAAGATTTAATTAGAGGGTAAAGGAATGGAGTGGACCAAGGGAGGTCTAGATCTAATCTGCAGTGCCGGTGGCTGGGTTTTGATGAAAAATCCACATGGTGAGGGAGGAGGATGGAGAGCGGGTCATCAGGCCAGGTTTCAGTTCCTGCTTGGGCAAGGTGAAATTGTCCTTTGAAGTTTTTGATGGGCTCCTTCAACCATTGCTGATCCTTAGTTCCTTTGTGTAAAGGGTCCCTCCTGGTCACGTACTACACATGGGACACGTCCTGCATGTCAGACTAGTCCGTGGACTTTCCTTATCTACCGGATGATTGTATTCATTTGCTCAGCCAGGTGGCACCAGGGACAATTCACTGCCTTGATGTCCGAACTTTGGTCCCTGACCTAAGGGTCTTGTTGGGGTCCTGACAGCAGGGAAGAGGGGAAAAGAACTGAGGATCAGGTTTGTAATGATCTTTTTTCACCTAGAGACTCTAATGCTGAAGTTGTTCTCTGCTTTCATGTCAGATGAATTTTTATTGTTTTAATAAAGAAGACATTTTCTCATATTTGCATTTTGTAAATATGACCTATGCTTAATGTATTAAGTCAAACTTCTAGCAGGTGGACGCTCTTTTGGAAATTTTTAAAGAATCCTATATATTTTTAAACAATAAATACATAATTAATATATTTATGTGGCAGCCTCTTGTTCATCCAAATATCATCTTCATGATATTTAATTCTTATTCATTTAACAAACATTTATGAAACATCTATTATGTGCCAAACACAAGGTCAGAGACTAAACATCAATTTCTGGCCTCAAACTGCTCAAAATTTGGTGAGAATTATGAAAATAAATATGCCCAAACATGGTAGGGTAAATAATGAATAATTATTAACTAATTTTTATGGAGAATTTATAATGAGTAAGGTACTATGTTAAGTTCTTTACTTATGCTGTTGTCATTTAATTTTTGCAGTGTTATTTAAGTCTGGTACTATTATTATCCATCTTACAGATGAGGAAACTGAGGTACAGAGACATCAATAATTTAAGATGACTACGCTATGACTAAATTATAGTTTAAATCCCAGTGTGTGACTATAGAATTGAACTCTTAATCTGCTGGTGGGTTACAGATGTGAGTGAGAATGCTAGCCCAGAATTTTCATTCATCTGTATAAACTGATTCAGAGAATCAGTTCAGAGTTTGGAGATACAAATTGACATTTTAAATTGAGGTAAATAGAATTGGCCAGGTAAACAGTAGGGTACTATTATGAGGACAGAGGGTAAATATTGATGAAAGCCCACAACTCATGTTTTGAGACTTGCAAGCAGTTCTACATGGTAAAAGGTTAAAGGTTAACGGTATTAAGATTTGATGGCAGGAGGGCTTTTGATATTAATAATTTAACTAAAATTGGAAGGCATGGATTTTAAGGAAATGAGAGACAAAGTCCTTCAGAAAAGACTCTGAGAATATCTTATATGCAGGATATTGATCTTAGAACAAGAAGTCCCCAAACAAAAGTAAAATCTTTACCTGCTATTCCTTGGCAAGGATTTAATATCTTATAATTTAAATGTTAAAGCAAAACACCAAAAATTTGAAAACTCATTAAAGAATTAATTCCTCCCTGCCCCCCCGCTGACTTCCGTATAGCTCTAATCAAAAACTACCTGAGATTCAAGGAAATTTGAGAAGGATAATATAACAATCATGCCTACCTCATCTTTCATGTCTACTACTCCAATATTCAGTTAAACTGTAAAACTACTAGAAGAAAATATAGGGAAAATGTTTTTTGGTATTGATCTTAGCAACTGTTCTTCTGGATAGGACAGGAAAAACATAAGCAACAAAAGCAAAATAGACAGATGGGCCTGATCAGGGAGAGACTGAAGAAAACGCAGCATTTCTGTAAATTCTAGGCCAGCTGACAGAGTGAAGCCAACCTGACCTCCCAGAAAGCAGGAAGCCATAAATTCCTTTGAGACATGGAGATAACTGCCATGGACCATCTCACAGACTCCTGGAAAGTTTCTCAAAACACCCTCCCCACCTGTCTTTTATTTCATTTGAAATTCCTTATGACTACATTCTTTCAGTCCTTTAATGACTGAAATATTATTCTCTTGATCTGTAATTTATCAATAGATAAGTAGTCTGCCCCCAAAACCGTCTCTTGTGATTGGTCAAGGTATGTATTTGGCCCCCTCTCAACCCAGTGATGCAGCAGCTTTCTGCTTGCTCACGGGATTCTATCCCCATGCTACTGCTATTCCTTTAATAAACTTACTTCATTGAACCATTGTGCAACATCTACGAATTCTTGGTGGTTTGCCGCTGAACTCTGAATTCCACATCAGGACTACATCAAGCTAAAACGTTCTTCATAGCAAGGAAACCATCAAGAAATTGAAAATGAAGCCTGTGGAATGAGAGAAAATATTCACAAGTTATCTTATTTAAGCTTGACATCTTTTTATATCTCAATAGCAAAACAAACAAATAATTCTCTTAAAAAGGTCAAAGGAAATGGATAGATTTTTTTCTTAAGACACACAAATAGTACACATGAATATAAATTGTGTTCATCATTAATAATCATCAGGGAAATGTAAATCAAAAATCACAAGAAGATATATCTCAATCCTATTATGACATCTGTTATCAAAGACAAGGGGTAACATGCTAGGAAAGATGTGGGAAAAAGGTAATCCTTACATGCTATTTATGGGAATGTAAACCGTACAACCACTAGAAAAAAAAGTATTGAAGGTCCTCAAGAAATTAAAAATAGATCTACCATATCAGCAAGTCACTTCTAGAAATATAGCTAAAAGAATTAATTAACTTAAAGAGATATCTGTACTCACTAAGCATTATTCATAATAACCAATGTATGGAAACAACCTAAATGTCCCTTGATGAATGAATGGATAAATAAAATGGAGTGTATATGCACATAATGGGATATACTCAAGCTTAAAAACTAGGAAATCCTGTTATTTAGAACAAGGATGAACCGAGAAGGCATATGCTAAATGGTTTAAGTCAGATTAAGCCAAATACTGACTGCATAGTTCTTAAAAAAAAAAAAAAAAGTCAAAGAGAATGGTGATTGCCAGGGTCTGGGGTGGGAGAAATGGAGAAAGGCTGGTAAGAAAGTATAAGCCTTCAATTAAAAGATGAATGAGGTCTAAGTATCTAATGTATAATGTGGTGACTACAGGTATAGATATGATACTGTATTGTATAATTGAAACTTGCTAAATGTTCTTATTAATGTTGCTAAATGATTTTAAATGTTCTCTTCACACAAAAATAAATAAAATGGTGTGACGTGATTTGACTGTGGTAATTGTTTCATATCTTAAACTATAATGAGATCTCACCACATCCTTTGCCTGTAGCAGTTTCTTCCATCCTCTAATACAAGGTGTGGTGCCTACATAATATTTTTCTCCTCTCCTCTCACCTCTTCCCAACCAGACCCCCTCCCCACTCCTCATAATCAAAACAGTCAGCTTTCCATTGGTACATTGGAAATGATGCTTCATTTTTATGGGTTTATTTACTCTAAAATCTCTTTCATAAGTTGTCACCTAATTAATGGACCACCTTCTTTAACCTGATTAAATCACATTACATATTAAATGATTGCATAGTAAAGACTGTGTTATTAAATTTTTTAAAAAGTTAAGTTACTATGTACAGATATGAACAAAATTAATTTTGAATCTGTAAGTACCATACACTGAGAAGTACTCACTATCTGAACTTAAATATATAAGTGACTTTTGCTTCTTTTATCAAGGTGAATCATAAATTATGTTCCTAGATTTCTCTCCTCCCCGTTACCAGTCATAAACACATATAGGCCCATCTGTTCTCCTGTCCTTATCTCCAGGATAAGAGGGACTGAAACAATATTTGAGGAAATCTAAGTATATTCACAGAGAATACAGAAGAATAAAAGTGAAGACAATAAACTGATACAGGAGACAAAAGAAAACAAAAAACTGAAAGTTGTCACTTTTCAGCCGAGCGTGAAAAATGGAACATTTTGCAGTCTGAAGCAAGACCAGATGCTGTTCAACCCCCCTTCTGTTTACAGAAATCAAGGACTCCAACCCCACCCCTCTGCGCTCCCCTAACATTCCAGCCGGATGATTCTCTACCCTTAAACCAACCTTGTTATCGCTCTCCTGGTGACAAATCAAGCAGGCACTCTTTGGAAGTATTTTAGGAAGACTGATTATGAGCAAGTTCAGTGGGGATCCTTCCCCAAAGGCTGAGCACAGGCTTCAGGTTTGGGTACACTTACATAGGTTAGAGCAAGCGCAGGAAGAGAGATGTAAATTAGAGTGAGGGATTTCAAGCACAGGAAGTTGTTTGTTTGTTGGTTATTTATTAGTTGTTTACAGTATTCCACTGAGCTCAGTGCACAGGATGTTTTATGGCTTTGCTAGCTTGGTGGTTTCACAGCTGTCTTCATGGGTGCTGGAAGCAGTGGGCAGGCCTTTTCCTTCACAAGCTCAGTCAGATGGCCTTTTCGGAATTCCACCTCTAGTCCCCTTCATGCTAGCCAGAGACTGCCCCCTTAAAAGACTCTCTTTCACAGCTTCCCTCAGATTGTTCTTTTCTGCTGCTTCTCAGAAAGGAGCTTTCCAGGCCTGCATATGGTAAAATAAAGCCATGTTTGTAGCTCATCAGACTCCGTTGTCTCTGCCTCTTATTGCCGAACCAGCTTACATAAAGCACACTTAAATGGGATACAAGCTGAGGTTAAAGGTAGCAGAATTCTAGTAGCAGAAGCCAAAATGAGGGACATAGCTTTTCTTCAAAGAGTTATAAACTGATGTACTGTGCCTTGGCATCAGTTAAAAAGGACCATTCCTCTGTCTCACTTCCTCTGAATTCCTGTAACTTGGGGAAGTATATCTTAGTTTCCTCAGCTGTGGTGGGTTCTTGTGTCTCTGGAGACAAAATTTTCCCCAGAGCACAGACACTAAGTCAGAAGAAAAAGGGGAGGTAGAGCACAGAAGTGAGACAAAGGTATTTATTTAGGTAGGAAAGGGAAAAACTATGCATCCCCAGAGAGACAAGAGGATGCAAGAGTGGGAAGTGGGAGTGGGGGGAAAGAGGGTGAGGGGAAGCTTTTGGAATCTAAATTTTAGAAGGTCTGGCAGTTTTCCTTAACCCTGTCTTTGGGTGTTCTGAGGTGGGACAAGGTCATTTGTTGGCCCATTAGTGGTTTCTTTTAAATTGATTGGAGGGCTTCAGATTGGCACCACTTTATGATTTATGGCCTTTGTTCCTTCTGACAGTCTGTAAGACTGAGCATGTCCTCTTGAATCTTCTTGGTTGATGGCTAACTGCATTTTAACACAGTTGTATTCATCAACACTTCCACTCTGGGCCTCCTGGTTGTTGCAGTATAGATATTAATGATTTGATATTAAACCTATAACTGCACTATAAAATGGTTGGTTTGATCTATTGTTTCCTGACTTTCGTTTTCTCTTCTCCTTCACCCCAATCAAATTCTTAGCTAATATCCCAAAGTGCCAACAGGTTAATCTGATAAACTGATAACATGTGGGTAACTTTCTGTGTCATCTCCTCTATTTGCAGTGTTAGTAGGAACCTACATAAATTGTGATAATGTCTTAATTCCAACAAATGCTTCTAAAACTTGGTTCAGGCTGTGGACAAACATTTTTGTGTAAAATTTGTCTTCACTGCTTATATTCAGGATAGACTTTGAGTTGCAGTTAGGGTGACTGGGGCTTGGGTTTAACTCTGTCTCAGTATCCAGAAGCACATTTTCAGATGCTGTATAGATCTATTGACATTACGTTTGTTGAGATATTTCATGGATTTTCTGGGAACCCCAATGCTAAATTATGCTAATCTAAGTCACTTCTAATAGAAGTGACTCTTAGACAGTAATGTTGAATTGCAAGTCAGAATTATAATGCTGGTAGTGAAAATCAGTCTGAAGTCTCTATTTTATGGGAACTTTATTACTTCAATCAACAATTGTTCTTACTATTTTCAAGAATCAGAAAGAAGCAAATAGCAGCAAGAAACAATGGAAAGGGAGAGTTTTGCAGATTGCAGCGTAAGTAGAAAGCACTTGAACATGCAGAAGATGAGACTAGGAAGGAATATATCATAGATACCATGATACTAGTCTGGGTCAGAAACTGTAGTGTATAATTTCATCAGCTGAAATAAAATAGCTTCTCTAAAGCCCAGGATGTATACCTTTTGATAGATTGCATTCTGAGATATTTTTAAGAAAAGCTACTGACACCTGCTTTGTTATCTGCAGAGCAACTTGCATGGGAAATTTGGGGCATTAAATATGAGAAAAGTAGTCATAAATAATTTCCTGAAATATGAGAAATAAAATGTAAAGAAGAAAAGATAATCAAATCTGTAAGGAAGTTGTAAGACTGGGATCTCACAGTGAAATTTTGCCTAATATCACGTGTTTTAGATTTTGTTTTTTTAAATGAATTCCTTCTCAGACATATTTGAGTGGACCTATAAGCTCCCCCAGTAAAACAGGTGCATACTCCTTGGGACACATACTGAGAAGTAGATCTACTATTTATAGTTGATGACGTAACTGATAATCAGTACCACGTGCTGTCATATTACTGAGCAAGGCATAAGTGGAGAAGTTTCTTTTGTTTAATGTATTTTTATTGAATTGAGCATTTTGTAAGTTTCTGGTGTGCATCGTCATATATCATCTGCATACATTATTGAAAAATCCTTAAAAGTCCAATGTCATCCTTCATAGTAAGCTCTACGTTTTCCTTATCAATATGCAAAAATAGTTCCACTTTTCCAAGTACTTTCTGTTAGGTTGAAATTTGATGTAACCCCCCTCTCCCCATCTAAAATTTAGAACATATTGGAATTTGACGATTCCCCAGAATGTGACTGTAATAAAATGAACGTGAACATAGATGATGAATAGTGAATAATAAAATTTTAAAGCTAAATTTAGTCTTAATGAGAAAGATATCAATGCCATTTTTCAATCGGATTTTCACTTTTTGTTTACCCAAGATTTTATGAATGTTTGTATATTCTTTCCTACCCATTTTAACAAATTGTACACCTTCATTTCTGAGAGGATATCTGAGATGCCTCCAACAAAATAAGAAATGCAATTCACAAGAATATTTGATTTGTTCTTATAACCCTTTTTTTTTAAAGACCCTAAATTTGAATCCCTTGCCTGAAAGTGTGCTTAGTAGAAAACCATAGCTTCAGAATGTTAAGAGTTGTAAAAAAAGACTTGACAGTTTTCACACTGATTACCTTCAGGGTAAGAATAACAAGGTGAACTAATTTAAAAAAAAATCCAATTTATATGAAATTCAAGCTTAGTTTTCTATTTCAAAATGTTGTTCTGTTCTATTGTTCAATGAGAAATTCCTTTGCCTTGAAGTGATAAGAGTAGTTTAATGAAAACCAGCTATTAATGAAATAATGAAATAATGGAAGGAGAACTTATTAATAGGACCTTTGGCCCAGAACATTTGCAAAGGCGTCAGACAGGGGGCAGAGGTTATGTTGCTGACAGGGTCATTACCATTCAAAGCCTTGGGAACAGACACTGAAGGTCAACAATTGCATCCATACAGAATGAAAATGAGCAAGAGTACACGGTACTGCAAAACTAAATTATGAAATAAGGGAAGCAAAAATTAAGTTTTTAAAAATAGAAAATATTTTTGTTTTGCATGGACACTAGTCTTTATTTTTTTTTAATAATTTTATTATTTCTCTTGTTTACATTGCTGTATGCATTCTAGGATACTGAAATTGCTCCTCTGTGTGTATTTCACACCACACCCATCACCAAAGTTCCAATATCCTTGACCACCATCTTTTCCCTCTGTACACCCCCATCCAGCCCCCCAGTAGCCACTGTCTTGTGTTTTGTGAGTTTTGGGGAGTTTTCTCGTTTATTTTATAACATTATAAAAATATGGTTAATATTTTTAAAAAATGAAGATATAAAGATAGCTTGTCTGTTCTGCCTTTTGCTGTTATAGCTCCTGTGTCTATAGCTCTGGAGGGCAGCACAATACTGCCGTGATGCAGAACTTAAATATTAACTCCCTCCTTCAGACCCACTGGTATAAGTTTAGAGGAGAGCAAAAGTTCTCCTGAGTGTTCTAAATTCTTGACCTTGAAAACCATTACCTCATATTGGAACTTCTTTCCAAGGGCAAATGTTTAGATTTCTTTCTTGTAGTCTTCCTTCCATTACTAGGATCCTTATGTTTGACTTTCCAGTTCTTTCCATATTTTTCTCTAAAAGTTAACCCATGGTAGCAAATTCCTGAAGGCAGAAATGCTATGTAATTATGAGTTAAAAATAATAGGATTCAAATTTCATGAATCACTCAGCAGATATGAATATATCTCATGTAGAATATATTGTATGATGGGTATAAAAATATATAAGTTGTGGAGTTCATAATTTAGTTTCAAAGATATGATATTTAGTACTGTAAAGCAAAGGATATTAAGTGGGAAATGAATGACAGACTACTGAGGTTGAGTTATTAGCAAATGGGTAAGGAAAGATTTTAGTTATTCATCCAAAAATATAATTATGGTTTAAAGAGCAATACAAAAGTATATACAAAGGAATAGTCATTTAACACATCCCAAGATCCATTCCAATAGTCAGTTGCTTTTGATCACTTTTGCTTTTTTTTCTTTTAATCTTAATATTATATTTTAAACACACACCATTTATTAGCTTTAGACTTTTTTATTGCACCCTCAAAATAGATGATGATCTAGCTAACTTACAATACCACATTTCAGTAATTTGTTAGAGAACAAGAATTTTTATTTTTGATATTAAATTTGATACTGAAGTACTTTGTATTGAAAAGTGAATGAGACACTATTGATCTCTATCATTCTATATACATGAGCTGTGGTCTATTTCTCAAAATGCTCTTTCTAGTAAAGCATTACTGATGGACACGACATGTAACTTCTTCACTCCTGCATTTATTTATTCAGTCTCTCAAATCTTTATCCAGTGCCTACTGTATGTCAGGAAATACTCTAGTGTTGGGAATAAATTTTAGACCAGTCTTTTCCTCATGGAGCTTTTTTTGTTCATGGCTTTTATCTAGCATAATCACTGAGAGGACTGTTGAACAGATCATTATAATTGTGTGATGCTATGAAGAAGTGTAGGGTAATTTGCAAGTGTAATAAAGGGGTACCTTCAGGTTACCTTGAAGGTCAGGGAATTTATAGATAATTAGACCTTTATCACTTTCTCCCAGCATCTTAAAACTTCCACTGGTTGTATGAAATGAGAAGAATTCCAATTATTATTTGAATTTTGACTTTAAACAGTATTATATTCAAGCTCCTTGATAAACTGGCATTTAAACTGACATGTGAAGGATTACAAGGAGTTGGATGAGGAATTGTAGGCATGGGATGGAAAGATTTGAAACAGAAAGAACACTTGTGAGAACTAGCATGATGCGCTGGATGAACACGAAGTGACTTCCCATTTTGACGGAAATTTAAAGTCAGGGATACTTTTACTTCACTCCTGAAGTGTTTCTTCAGAATTTTCCAATTATTTAATTTCATTAAATTAGAACCTGTAAGCCTCATAAAGCCAAACTATCCTTCCACTCAGATATGTATTAAATGACACTTATCAGACATTCTATATACATGGGCTGTGGTCTATTTCTCAAAATGCTCTTTCTAGTAAAGCATTACTGATGGACATGACATGTAACTTCTTCACTCCTGCATTTATTTATTCATTCTCTCAAATATAAACACTGTGAAGCACAAGTCTAGCTGCTGCTTTATGTACAGTCAAATGCCTGCATCAACTACTTAGGATAGACTAACTCAATTATAAAATGAAAATCAGCTAACTTAGAGTTGCCCTCATCATGGGTGCTGGTGCAGAAGCAGTGTGCATTCAGATTTCAAAGCTTCCTCATGCCCTTTAGGAAGGGCATGTCATATGTAGGATCTAAGAACTGGATAAAAGCTGAGTAAGCATGGAAAGAACATTTTAAGACTCACTCCCTGACTTTCTCTCCACCCGCCAGCACTACAGAAACACAGATGAGATGGGGACTTGCGAATGGAGCATGAATATCAATATAGCATTTTTAAGTACGATTTCCCCCTTTAAGTGTCAGTGAATCTAAGAGCTGAAAGAGTGCAGGTGTGTAACTTTCCACGTGTTCTCTCTCCTAAAGCCCTCTGTGGTGCTTCTCCCTGATTTCTTCTTATTCATATTTAATGTATAGTGATGTAGAAAGAAGAGAAAAGATGGTCAGGATAAAAATAAGCTAATTTTATTTGCTTACTTCCATTTTCTTGGGACAATTCTAGATCAAGGATGCACATGGAGAAAGCGCTAAGAAGACTGTAAGGAGTGATGTTTATGGGCAAAATGGTGTCATGTGGTGTTAGGTCAATTTCTATTACATAAAAACAGAAACCTACGGTATATGTTTATGATTAAAATGTTTACTTCCAATAAATTATTTTTCTAAACACAGATATCAGTCTCGAATGATTTAATCTTTGTCAATAGTTAATCATATTTATTCAGGAGAATTTCTTAAATTTTTCCCAACATTGGCTTAATGAAACAGAGTGGGAGGAAGTTTACTCAAGTTTGGCAAATGTTTGATTTCCCAGTTAATGATATTTCTAGAATTCTGTTATCAGAAGTCAAAAGCAACTCTGTCCAGTAATATCATGAAAGCCACACCATGTAATTTGAAATTTTTGCAGTCATATGTGAAATAAAATTGAACAGATAAAATTAATTTTGAGAACAGATTTTATTTCATTCTATAAAGCCAAACCGTTATCATTTCAACATTGAGGCATTTTCTTTTTTTCATACTATGTCATCAAAATCTGATCTGAATTTTATACTTGACAACAAATCTCAGCTTGAAAGCTGAGTTTTCATTGACATATTGATTCTGTTTATAGATTTTACAAAATTTAAAGTTGGAAAAGTAGTTTCATTTAGAGAAAGTAAAAAGATCAGTGGTTGCAAGGTCCTGGAGGGGAAAAGTGATGAATAGAAGGGGCAGAGAATATGTTTAGGGAAGGGAAATGATTTTGTTTGACACTACAGTTATGGATGCATGTCCTTTGACAAAAGTGCATAGAATACACAACAAAAGAAAATTATTTCCTTCAGGTGTCAAAGTAGGTTCGTTCACCTGGTAGGTTCATCAGAATGGTAGCAAATGTACCATTCTGGTTGGAATTTTGGTAGTGGGAGAGGCTCATGTGAGGGGGGAAAGAAAATAGATGGGAACTATATACTTTCTGTTGATTTTATTATAAACCTAAAATGGTTCTAAAAAATAACAATCTATTGAAAATTAAGTTATACACTGACGAGTAAATTTTTTCCTCAAACTTGCATTTTAAGTTTTATATTTCCTCTAAGAAAATTAATATAATACATCATGCAGTTTCACTTTTGCATTTCTTGAGATTTTCAAAAGTCTCTTTTAGCTTGTCAATTGCCATGCAATAGAACATTGCAAAGGTCAGAAACTTGTTTCATATGTCTCTGACCACATATTGTTCTTATTACATTGCAATTTTCCTTCCACTTTACTAGTAGAATAGACTAAACATTAGTATGCACCCCTGATACTAGTACCATATCAAGATAATAAACCTCGTATTATCCAGCCACTGGACTTAAGAATGCAGAGGAAAGCATTGTTTTTCCTCCCCTACATTTCTTGTACTTTAAATAGATGATTAAAAAATTCTATAATAAAATTTGGCTCAAAGGAGTTTATAGAATTGAGACTCATAAATCCTACTATTGTAACATAAAATGATGTTATTCTTTTATCTGCACTCGTAACCTATCAGAGTTTGTGCAGAGTGGAAGTAGGAATTGATTTATTTAGCATTTCTTAGAAAATTAAATATGGAAAAATATAGGGAAATAGGCCAAAATAGAGATTTAAGCAAATAATTTGAAAAATAAGTGCATTGTCATATGTTTGCTGCAGGTATTAACAAGACCCCACTACAGACAAATTAGATGCCTGAATCAATAACATACACAGTGAAGACAAGTGCCACAAGAGGGTTGCTTTCTGGATCCTTCTGTTCTGTCACAGAAACTTCAGATACCATGATATCTCCTACCAGGATTCCTCAGACTTGGGCTGAATCAAGCAATAAATATCAGACTACTCAGTTCATTGCAGAGAACACTGATTGGAAACATGAGACACTGATTTCGTGCAACACAGAATAAAAAGTGTATAAGAGGTAGTCTTTGATTGCAGAGAGCATTACTCATCTGAAAGCTGATTCCCTTAATGAAGATAGGATATTACCAGGATACTTTTATATTAACAGCTTCAAATTCTAGGCTCCAGGTAAAATTATTTTTTCTACTGTTCCTCCTTATCATGAAATATGGAAACTAAAATGCTTCCTGATGATCTAGCACATTATCTTTAATTTATCATGTCCTTATAATTCTGGGTAGAATTGGATTGGAAAAATCCTTTCAGTGTGCACTGTCTCTTGAGTTTAAATCGAGTATTTGCCCTTAACTTCAAGGGAATTAATCAGAAGATCTATCTCTAACTTTATATTTTTCTTGTTACGTTTCTCTCCAACAAAATATATCGCTTGTATTTCCTCAACACACCAAAGGGCTTATGACCTTCAGATTTGTTGTTATCTTTGCCTGGAATATTCTCTTCATGTAACAGACTCCTTCTGTCTTGTTGAACAAAGCCTCAGCTGCTTTTTCTTTTTCTGATAAGGGAGACATTCTCTGGTCACCTATCTGAAATAATCATCTTTGTGCCCAGTTTGTGCCCAGTTTTTTCCCTTTATCTTTCCTTCACCACACCCATCACTACCTTTATCATTTATATCTCCCTATTGGCATTTAAGTTCCATGATGGAAAGGATTTTGTCATATCTAGTACACAGAAGACTAGTAGCTGCCTCATATTACTTGTTGCTCAATGAGCGTTAGTTGCATAAATGAAGGCTTTGCTCATTCATGCATAGCTCATGGTGTCCTGGACAAATTAATTAACATTCTACCCTTTAATTATAGTTTCTTCATGGAGTTTTTAACCTAGGTTTAATAAGATAATACCTGTAGAAAAAATAATGGATATC
Source organism: Solenodon paradoxus (assembly GCA_004363575.1). Taxonomy (NCBI): domain Eukaryota; kingdom Metazoa; phylum Chordata; class Mammalia; order Eulipotyphla; family Solenodontidae; genus Solenodon; species Solenodon paradoxus. The sequence goes on along the minus strand of RJWH01000636.1, from coordinate 520,748 downwards.
AATAAACATAACACGAATGGAAGTAAGTATTGCCGTTTTCCCTGCTGAGGTTAGCTGACCACAAATAGCTGTCAAACCCTCCTAACTTCAGAATAGAAAACTCTAGTGTTAGCTTTGCACTGCAAAAAAATGAAATACTTGCTCTGCATACTTCTGCCAACAAATGGAGATGCTGTGGGGAGCTTGCTCTGAGGATTTTGCACCTTCATACAAACGTAACAACTAGTCCTTCAAAGAGAAAACAGGCAAGACTGTTGTAAGATTGTGACACATGCCCAAGATGCCATGGTCTTTTGTGACTGTGTGTGTTGGGAAGGCAGAAGCCCTTTTGGCATTTTCATATGCCCATCTCAATAACTTCTTGTTCAAAATTACTTTTTATTTAGTCACTACTTTTTGTCATCTTGGACATTATTCTGCTTCTGAAAAGTACATGCAGAAAATTGAAAATGAAGGGCAGGCAGCTACCACTTTTAGATAATGACAGTAATGATGTGGTAAATTGGTATACTCTTCAAGGAAATATGCAGGAAACTTGTTTCAAACAAGCCACCTTGTATTAAATGATCTACTTAAAATCATCACACAGCTCAGGTGAATGTGATATGGGCAAACTAATAGCTACGTAGAAACACTTCAAAGTGAGGATGGCTGAATTCTACCTTTGAATTTCAAAAATGTGTATATGATGTACAGCAAAGAAAATAAGGCAGTAAATTATCTGATAGTGCATATTAATCACAAAGTCATTGAAACCTTTCCATTCACTGAAACTGATGGTGATACAAAGCCACGTACAATAAACAGAGGAGAAGCAGCTTGCTGTGTACAGTCACTCCTTAGTAAGGTTAACAAACTACATTAACCATTCACTCATCTGTAACTCGCAATTAATCACTCCTTGAAAATTACATTGTATAATAAATGAGGACAGACATGATTCATTAAAACTTCTAATTAATTCTATTTAATACTATTTCATAGTCCACTGATAAGTGCTGAGAGAAGGATTACACTGTAGGATACTTGATGCATTGCTGCCGAAGAAGTAAATAAGGGGAACATTATCTAAAATGAAACATGAATACTTGCAAATGAAAATGTCAGATGTTTATCATCGCAGAGCCTGGCTCTGTACTCAAGGGTTTATGGACATTGCTGGTGAAAACTCCACCTTCAAGGCTGTATCAGTTGGTTGAAAAAAGCTCTTTTGATTTCAACCGTGATGTTCATCACCACAGTCTGGGAATGAACTGAGTCCACTTTGGTTTTCTAATAAGTGTTCATGCCCTGTTTTGTAAGCTATTGGCAAGACTATTGTTAAGACTATTTCCTACAATGGAAATAGATAAATTTACATAACAAGATAAATATTTAATGGGCAATTATGGCAGTTTGAGGTAATTTAATTTCATTGTGTGCATGTGATTGTTTGTGATGCATGTAATAAACTCAGCATGAAAATAACAACGATATTAGTGTCAAGAAAAGTGCCGTGTATTAACCATAATGTACTATTTTTCAGATGAAAAGAATTAGACTATGAAGCACATAGTTTATATCCTGGGCTGAAAAGATAATCACTACTAATAAATGAATAATGCATATTTCAAATTTAATTAGGGAATGGTGCATTGTTATTTTTTTACCAACTATATAATATTCTTCAAAAATAGGTTATAGGTACAATTAATGGTTCCATCATGTAAATGTTGAGGATTATGAATAAAAGAAAATATTTAAAATCTTATATGTAAAGAACTTGCAGTTGTGCCCTGGTGGTTCAGGTGTTAAGCCCATGCCTGGGAAGCAGCCCACATACAGTCCAAGGAACCAGGGTCATGTTTCAGGACCAGGGGAACAACTAAAATGAATGAATAAATAAGTAAAAATGCTTCTTCCTTTCTTCCTTCCTGTATGCTACCTGCCAGCCCTCATTCTTGCCTGCCTGCCTTTATTTTTTAAAAATAAACTTGAATCCTGAACTAACAAGGAACATATAACTCAATAATAAGAAGTCATCAACTCTATAATAAGTTTGGCAGATGCATCAAAAAGTACAATAGAAATAATCAACAAATATAGCTAAGTGGCAGGCTACAAAATCAATGCACAAAAATCTGCCTCATTCTTATATACAAACAACATTCTAGAAGAAAATGAAATTAAGAAAGCCGTGCTGCTTAAACTAGAAGTAAAAAGGATCAAATATCTTTGAATATATTTAACAAAAAGAAGCGAAAGTCCTGTACAATGGAAACTACAAGTCCTTCTTAAAGAAAATAGAGGATAGAAAGAGATAGAAAGACATCCCTTCTCATGGTTGGGAGGAATCAATATTATTAAAATGGTCATCATACTTTAAAAAACATACAGATTTAATGCAATCCCCATTAAAATCCCATGGGCTTATTTCCAAGAAATAGAACAAAAAATCATGATATTTGTATGGAATAACAAAGACCTCGAATAGCCAAAGCAATTAAGTGAAAAAAAGACTGAATCTGGAAGGATTATATTCCCAGACATTGAGTTATACTACAAAGCGATAGTGATTAAAACAGTATGGTACTGGAATAATAACAGAGGCACAGACCAGTGGAATAGAACTGAATCACCAAAAACTGACCCACTCACCTACAGTCAGTTAACCTATGACAAAGGAATCAAAAGCATACAATGGAGAAAGGAAAGTCTCTTCAATAAATGTTGTTGGAAAAACTGAACAGTCACTTGCAAAAGAATGAAACTAGATCACTCTAACACCAACCACAAAAATTAGCTTAAAATTGACTAGAGACTGGGCCATAGGACTGGAAACCATAACGTTCTTGGAAAACAACATAGGAAAGACATTCCATTACATCAGCCTTCTAGAAGCCTTTGGGTACTCCAGGATCAAGGGAAACAAAAAGAAAAATAAACAACTAGGACTACATAAACTTAAAAGCTTCTTCACAGCAAAAAAAAAAAAAAAAAGCATCACCAAAACCAAAAGGAAACCTACTAACTAGGAGAAGATTTTAGCATTTCATATTTCTGACAAGAGCTCAATGTCCAAAATATATGAAGAATTAAAATATATCAATAACAGAAAAACAGGTAATCCAATAAAAAATGTGAAGAGAAATTGGAGAGACATTTTTCTGAAGAGGGTATACACTTGGCCTCAAGCACATGAAAAGATGTTCTTACTAGCTGGCTATCAGGGAAATGCAAATTAAAACAACAATGAGCTATCACCTTATACCTGAGAGATTAGATATTATCCAAAAGTTGGGGAAAAAAATGTTGAGTATGTGAAGAAAAGGTAACACTTTTCCATTGTTGGTGGGAGTGCAAATTGTGCAACCCCTATGGAAAAAAGTGTGGCGATTCCTCAAAAAGTTGAAGATGGAAGTTCCATATAATCCAGCAATTTCACTTCTGGTATTTGCCCAAAAGATACAAAAACAACAGTAACCCACAGAGATTTATGCATCCCCATGTTTACTGCAGCCCTATTCACAATAGCAAGAAGTGCCCAGTAGCACCTAAGTGTCCAATGTCAGATGAATGAGCAAAGAAGATATGGTACATACATACAATGGAATACTACACATTCCTTAGAAGAGCTGAAATCCTGTCATTTGAATCAACATGGATGGATCTAGAGGGAATTATGCTATGTGAAATAAATTAAAGAACAAAGATAAATATCAGATGACCTCACTCATAGGTAGACCATGAATAGACAAAACAAAGGAACAGAAAAAATAAAATAAACCCTTGGACATTTGCACCACAACTGAGGTTACCAATAAGAAATGGGATGGGGTTGTGAGGGGTGGTGTAAATGGTGGCAGAGCCCACTGGATAATGGTGAAGAACTCTTGGTGATTTGGTTTCTGAGAAAATGGACATCTGGTCAACCTATTTTATTCTTCAAGAAAAGCCATTCTAAAACTTTTTCTCAAAGTGAGTTAGATTTGAAAAGCCTGGAATTGTGCCTCCAAATTTTGCCCTTTTTTTGCATTAAGAGATCACTTGCTTGAGGGAGTTGAGGTGCAGTCCACGGCAAATTAGACATTAGGGCTAGACCCTCTGCCTACTTCTGCCCCTGAAAAACTGTAATTTCAGACTCTGACATCCTTGAACACATTTCCTAATCTAAAGAAAAGGGAGTTGGGCTAGTTAATGATTTTAAAATTTTACCTTAAGGCTGAGTATTGTGTGAATATGTGTGTATAAAGTAGTCATTGGGAACAGTGAAAGGGGATGAAGGAGAGGACTGGCAGGGTGCCGTTCACATTACTTGGTCTCTAACTTCCATTTTCAAGGTGTCTATTGAGGAAAATCCTTTTTTGTAAGAAATGCAAATCACAAGACTTAATTTTTTTCTTGCCTAACATCAAATAACTCAACTCACAAAATGATCTGTTTTCATTGAAAATTTTCATTGCATGTTGAGATTACACTTGACAATACACTATTACAACTGATACAATTTCTAATAGTACTATCAAATTTAATTAACATTTTCCAAGAAGAAAAACAGGCAATCTCAGAGTTCTTCAGTAGTTTGCTTTATAAAACACTTTGAAGGCAATATTTTTACAGTTCTCAAAATAAACAGACAAGGCCCCAAACTGCAGGACACAAGACAGTGGTAGTAAAGGGTACTAAAACTCTGGTGGTTAATATGGCGTGAAATATGCATAGACTGAAAAAACCAGAACCAGGTTTCATGAAGGACTAGTGTAAATGTGTAGAAAATAAAGACAGTAAATCTTATTTGGTGTTAAATTATTAACTTGATCTATTTTTCTATCCTTACAGGATTGATCTTTTAGTGGACTGGATTACCCACTCATTTTCAATTAAGTTTTTGTGTGGCAAATTAAAACTGACACTATTACAATTAGAAAACTACATGGAAGGAAGTAGGCCATAAATATTGTGACAGAAACTTTATTTTTATGCATTATATACTTATGGATTCTAAGCTAAAGAAGGAAAAGGAAGACGGTAGGCAGGAAGGAAGGAAGGGAAAGAAGGGCTAGGGAGGTAGGGAGGGAAGGAGGAAACAAAAGGAATTATTGCAATACATTGGATAAATAGGCAATCGGTTAATTGACTGTATAATTACAAACTCCGCTCCTACCATAGCTATTATTTGTTCCAGTTGCCTGGATAATTGATGTAATTTCTCTGTGTAGAATATGAAGATATTTCTTTTAGGTGCTAAGTGTGAATTTTAACAAGTCTTAATTGTTATTAAGAGGCAACAAAGTAGAAAAAAGTCTCAAAGGAGGGAAAACAGCTTTTCATTTAAATTCTGGAACTTAACTAATGATGTCAAGGTTTTTGCCATTCTTGGACTTTAGTTTTCTTATCTCTAAAATGGGAATGATAAACTTATGCCTCTAGGGAATCAAGATTAAAGGATATGATAGCCCTTACAACCAAGTTGATAGTAGTATTTACATCTGTGATAAAATAATTTCTCACCTCTTCCTAGATTTCTAGTCATTTTAAGTATTTTATGTGATATGAGAGACTGACCAATTGGTAACATTTTCCTCTTTCTGTGGCTGCACTGAGTACACAAAGCAATTCAATTTGAAAGAAACTCAAGAATGAGTCAAATGACTTCTACACATAGGACAACAAAAAATACTCATATAAAAACAGGTAGAAGATGATGCACCCCAGTGGAGTAGTGGTTGTGTCTTCCATCTCCAGCTAGGCATAGTCCTCATACATCCCAAGAACCCAGGTCCCTGTCCCAGGGCCAGGGGAACAACCAAAATGAAGAACTAAATAGCATAAACAAAATGCTTCTTCCTCTCCTCTCTTTTTGCCTACCCGCCTTGCCTGCTTGCCTCCATTCATGCCTGCACACTTCCTTTAAAAAAAACAAAATGATGGAAGAGGCTGGGGCATACTTTTGCCATAAACACTAGTCAGTGTCATAAAATGAGGAGGGAACCCCAACTCCCAGCTTCTCCCTGAGTAGGAAAGTGTTTGGATGACAATTTTTAATGCCTCTACTTTTCAGGTTACTGTCTAAGGGATGGGCATCCAAATTACCTAGCTTTGGAAATAAATGGTGTTTGTATTCACAGCTCCCATGGGAATTCAGGAACACAGAACCAGTGTTTAGAGGGCATATCACTGCTGCAGTTGTCCCCCCAGGGAGACATAGAGTAAAGACATCCATCTCTCAGTTTTTCCCTGGAGAGATTTCGCTGTGTACTTCAGAGACTGCTTCCTAACTGTACAACTTCCAACCAGCAAGTATCTAGGTGTTGACTATAAACTTGTCCTTTGGGACACTGACAGGCCTTAGCACACCCTCAATTACTGGTAGTTACTCAGAACCAAGATCACACCTTGTACGTACAAAGATTTGAAAGTCAACCAGGAGCTCAGCCAAACCAATGGATGAGGTTCAGCTCCTACATGAAACCAGTTCATCAAGACTGGCAGAGTGACTCTTATCAACATGCAGAAACCAACACAGAGAACCAAGGGAAATGAACGAAAAGAGGAATATGTTCCAAATAAAAGAATAAGATAAATCTCTAGGGACTGAGTTGACTGAAATGGAGATAATTTATTTACCCTTTAGAGAGTTCAAAATAATGGTTATAAGGATATTTACTGAGGTCAGCATCCAAAAGAATTAAGTAATGAGAATTAAATTTAAAGAGTTAAAAGATTTGCATAGTGAGGCTATAAATTATTGATGAAAGATATAAAAGAAGACAAAAAAAGAAACAATATTCAGTGTTCATGGACTGGGACATTAATACTGTTAAAGTGTCCATACTAGCTAAAGTGATCTACAGATGTAATTCCCATCAAAGTTCCAACGGTATTTTTCACAGAAAAAAGAATAATTCATATGGAACCACAAGAGATTCAGTATAGCCAAAACAATCTTGAGAACAAAACCAAGTTGTAAATATCATATTTTTTTATTCCAAACTATCTAACAAAGCCAAAGCAATCAAAAGTAGTACAAGCAAAAAATAGATACATAGTCAATGGAGCAAACTAGAGATCCCAGATATAAACCTCTATGACAAGGGTATAACAAATACACAAAGGAGAAAAGATAGTCTCTAATAAATGGTACTAGAAGACTGAATAACCACATACGAAAGAAAAATAGAGCTTCTATTTTATGCTACACACACACACACACACACACACACAATTCAAAATGGATTAAGGACTTGAACTTGAGACCTGAAATTGTACAACTCCTAGAAGAAAACATAGAGAAAAAGTCTTTTGGCATTGGCCTTGGCAGTGAGTCTTTGGATATGACACCAAAAGCAAACAAATGACATTATACCAAACTAAAAAGTTTTTTCACAGTCAAGGAAGCCATCAGCAAAACAAAAAGGAACTTACGGAATATTTAGAGAATATTTGCAAACCCTGTATTTGATAGTGGATTAATATCCAAAATATACAGAAATACTACAACTCAATAGGGAACGATTGTAGTTAACCCTTTAAAGACATGGGGTTAAAGGTTTCAACAAACCCCCACATCAAAAAGGCACACACAAAGTAGAAAGTTTGCGTGTAAATTTTGACTCCTCCCAAACCTAAGATTATCCTTTGGTATCCTGTGGGATTGTTTCTAGGGTTTCAGGACTTGAGGATCTCCTCCACCTCAAAGCCATGGATGCTCATGTCCCTTATAGTCAGTCCTCCATATCCACAGGTTCTGCATCCACAGATCCAACCAACCAACACCCTCCATACCCACTCCCATCATCATACCACGATATCCTGAGAAAACTCAGAAGGCACACTGCTCACTAAAGCATTTAGAAATACATTAGTGGAGAGAACATCTGGATCCTTGAAAAGGTCTATGGCTACCTTCTTGATTTTATGGTTAGGTATAACTATATATATGGTCTTGATTTCAATGGGGCTGAGGGGAATCAAAAGTAAAAGAAACTAAGGGACAATATTTAGGTACCTCAGACAAGATGGCATAGCTACTAAAAGGGACAGCATGACTGTATCAGTAATCAGAATTTCTTAGCCTGAAAAAATATTTGACAGTGAATAATTGATAACTATTTCTAGAAACAAAACTAGATGAGCAGTCTAGTAGAGTATTGCTGAATCTCTATAAAAAGAAATATGCTAGTTTTGATAGGCAAAAACCTGAGCTGAGTTCCCCTTGTAGACAGTCACGACACTCCAAAATAGGCACAATTGTAAAGATATTTTTGCTCCATATTAGTGAGCACCAAAATATCCATGAATGTCCATGGCATCTTAATAACCAGGTAGATAAAATGATATTTTTCTCAGTGAGTATTAGTCAACCTTTTATTGATGTCACCCAGTGCTTGCTCAATGGGTCTTACTGAAAAGGTTTTGTGGCATGAATTGAAACTATGCCTGGGCTCAGAAACATGAACTTGCTTTCCCCTATGCTGACCTGGCTCACACAGTGCTGAGTTCATAATTTGCCAGAAGCAATCATTAACATTGATCCATGGATATAGCACTGGTGCCAAGCTAATTGCAGTAGACATTTTCCATGAAAGAAATGGTCTTCAGTGGAAGAGATGCATATTCTACATCTGTCTATGTCTTTTTATTCCCATAATGCTTTCATTGGGACTTTGAATTTCTAGATCAGTAAGAAAACTGGGCAGATAGGGTTGTGACTGAGGGCAAAGGAGTTGAGGAATAGGTAGTAGAAGAGAAAAGTAGAAATGAGAGGGATAAAATCAGAGCTGTTTTTGTTTATGGTCTTGGAGAGATTCTGTTACTTGTTACAAGGAATAGTGTTGCTTTTTATCCTGAGTTTGCCTTGGAGTGGTCTTTAAAGAATCCTGCAGAAACAGAGAGAGAGACTTTCTTGAACTTACAAACACAGATTGTTTAACTGTTTTTGTGACTTTGCTATCAAATTTTTTAAAAATTTGGCAGAATTTGGAGTAATACTTCCCAGTAATGAGGATTGAGGAAGAAATAAAGGGTCTTTAAATAACTTCCATTTACTTCTAACAAGCTAATGCAAACAATGCTTATCAAGAGAACCTGACAATTATGAATGGAAAAATTGGCTCAAAATCGACCAATGTCAGTTTTTAGCACACTCAAATGAAGATATGAATGAAATCTCTTCTTAGATGCTAGCTGAGTCAATCATGAGAAATATTACAGTGCAAGATACAACCTGTTTAAATGACATTTTAAAACAACATGTTTAATGAAATGTATGAATGCTTTGTCTTTTAGGTCTATTAGATTGTAGAGCAATAAACCAGTTGAATCAAACTCTGAGACATCATTGAAGGGAAAAGCAAGAGAACAATACCTTAAACAGTTTGTTCCACTTTCTTTCAAGTGTGTCACCAGAATATTTAGTATTCTGTGGCCAGAATATCAAAAACGGCTAATTCAAATTATAGATATTATTACTATATTATATTTCTGGAATCTGTAGCTACCATTTTCTTATCTCTTCTAGTGAATAGTGACTTTTGTTAGAGCCATAGTCTAGAACTTGGTTGTACATTGGAATCAACTGAGGAACTTCAAAATACCTATAAGAGAGGAGAGAAAGAGAGAGAGAGAGAGAGAGAGGGAGGGAGGGAGGGAGAGAGAGAGCTTTAAGCTTCTCTGAATGGTTCTACTGGGCAGCCAAGGTTGAGAACCACCATCTTAGTAAACAATAAGATAAGCATGAGATCCAGTCTATTTATTTTCACTTAGATACTCCATATTTGAAAGTAATTGATGATTTCTAATTTTTGTCATAGAATGAACTTAAGACAATATGGAATAGAGGGTGAAATTTAGATTAACAGAAATATTTAAATTCATGTTGACTAGATCTTACTATTATTTTCTGCTTTATAATTGTTTCCTAACTTGAGTTTGGCCTCTTTCTCTCAAGCAAACTTTTACTATGTAGAATCTTTTCAATTTGAGGCAGTCTCTTAATATCAGCCAACTAACCTTAGAAACTCAGTCCATATTTGCTTCCTGATAAACAGATATAGGGGAGATTCAAAGCCCAGTGTTTGACACAATCTAGCTGTTGGTGCTGTTAATTTTTGATGGCTTCCTCAAGTTGGTGCATCATTATTAAGCAACAGACGCTGCGTGTCTGGGTTTGAGTCACACTCTGGTTCGCTAATATAAGGTCATTTTATAGCCTGTGACCCCAGAGAACTTTGCTTAACCCCTCAGCCCTTCCACTTTCTTACAAGTGAAATGAGATTATAATAATTTTACATAATGATTTGGATTAGCAAATAGAAGACTGCAAGTTAAAGTAGTGTCTGGAAATTATTGAATACCCAATAAATGCTAGTTATGTTACTGTCCCATTAATCCTTAGCTCTTAGCTCTCTCTCTCTCACACACACACACATACCTCACCTTTTTCTTATACATATAGAAATAGATTCTTCCACGGAATCCTCATCTTTTTCTTGGGTATTAGAGAATGATAGATCCCTCAAACACGCCAAGAAGTTGGTGTCTAAGCAGAGAAAATATGAACAATCAGTTGTGAAATTTAACTCAATTACTACTGAATCATGTCTTTGTTGAATAATGAATTTACTTTTCTTGCTTGTGTCAGCCTGCCATCTACCAAACACACATGAACATATTAAGACCGATTTCAATATAATGAGAATATGCACCTTTAAAACCAAATAATCTGGTAGCTGCATCATGAGTGTCGTTTAAGGGATATGTAAGGAAAGATTTGGACAGGGGAAACACCCAAATGGATGCTGAAAGACTAACAATTTGGTCTACTTCATAATTTCTCTCCAGTCATCCATGGATGCTTTTCCTTGAAAAAAAGAAGTATAAACTAAAACTGAAAAACCTCTGTGTCTATTTATACTTTTGGGAGCAGGATGTGTGTGCGTGTGTGTAGGGGGGGAGATAGTCATTGTGATTGTGGCCAAGTACATCCAGGGAAGATATTCCATAGAAAACACACATCCTCGAATACAAGCATTTCATGCTCCAATCTAGTGCTGCCCAATAGAACTTTCTGGGAAGATGGGATTTCTAAAATCACATTGTTCTGTAAGAGAACACTAGCTATATGTGGCTACTGAGCACTTGAAATATAGGTAATGCTCCTGAGAAATCAATCTTAATTATAATTAATCAAACCTTAAATGTGAATGGCCATCCATGGTTAGTGGCTACTGTATTTCACAGTGCAGTTCTAAACCCTAGAGGTAAATTGAAGACAATGGCTAATCCCTTCACAGACATTTTGAAAGCTGTGAAAGCCAGGGGCTATGTTGTATATTGAGTTTGGCTCCCCCAAAGCCATCCTACTTCTTTATGGCAGAGCAGCTTGTAGTTTGGGTAGAATTACCCTTACCTGAGTAACTTCTGTTTTGGGATTTTCTTTGTTTTTTAAGACAATCCATGCCAAAACCAATCAGTATAGACTGTCCTGGTCATGGGGATTGGTTCAAGGATGTTCCAGTGACAGTGGCAAGCCATTTTCTCCTGCTGCCCATTAAGTAGGGATAAGAAACTTGAGGGTCTGATAACATAGGCATCAGCATGCAACTGAGGAAGAAGCCAGTCTGAAAGCTCAGGAAAGAAGTGGAAAGCAGCAAGAATTACACCAAAATGTTGGCAGGTTTGATTAATACTTGAAGCTCACTCCCTCTGCTTTTTGCACTTTCTAACAACACGATGTCATCAAATTTCCTTCTTACTGTTTCCACTGCCACCCCATCCTTCATCACATGCCAATCAGCCAAAAATGTCCCTTAAATTAAGATCAAATGGATTTTCCTCTCCCCATGCACATTGTTCAAGATCAGGCTGAATTTCGAATTCACATTGGCTCGACAGTTTTTTTAGACAGACAGCATTTCCCTTGCCTGGTTTTTCTGATTGCTTTGCTTTTTCCTCAGGAGATGATACCTGTATCTTTCTCATTATAGCCATAATAACCTCACTTCTTAGTCATTTTGTATTTTTCCTAAAATCTTTTCCATTTTCTTGAAGACATTCTAGTTGGAACCTAGGGATTTACTGATCCAATGCCCTGGTGAACTTGCCAAATATGCAAATCATTGAATAGGTGATCTTTAGGGAATTCTTGTTCCTTTTATGAAAGCTTAACAATTGCTCCTTTTTTTTTTGCCCCTATCCTACCCCTGCTTTCACTATTATCACTTTACAAGGAAACAGCTAAATGGGCTTCCCATGAACATTGTGTACTGACTTTTCTATTTGTGCAAACACCTGCTGAGGCAGAACCACTGCTATGGCAGAGTATTTCACACTGAGGATGTGGAGGGGAAGAACTTAAGTCAGCAAAATGCCTCAGGGGATTGCATTTCCAAGAACATCCTGTCAAATAAAGGGTTGGGCTGGTGGCTGGAGCAAAATAAACGTTTCAAAAGTGGAACTTCTTCTATTTGTGACAATATGGATGGGCCTGAAAGAGTTTATGCTAAGTAAAAATAACTCAGAGAAGGACAAATGCTACCTAGCTCTACTTATATGGAGGATCTAAAATTGTCAAGCTTAGAGAAGCAGAGACTAGAATGGTGGGGTTTTTTTTGGAGGAAGGGGAAAGTGGGGTATTGTTCAATGGGTATAAAATTATGCTCATATGATATGAATGCGTTTTAGAGATCTTCTATATAACCTTGGACAGAGAGTTGACAGCATGGTGTTGTGCAGTAAAATTTTGTTGAGGGTAGATTTCATGATAAGTGTTCTTGTCACACACGCACACACATGCGCACACACACACACACACACACACACAAGGAAACACAGAAATCTTTAGGAGATGATAGATGAGCTTATTACCGTGTTCATGTGGTGATGGTATCATGGGTATATGCACATGTCCAAATATATCAAAATGTATACATTAAATACAGGTAACTTTTTGTATACTTCAATAAGTTTAAAAAATTAAAAAATAAAAGCTGGAAAACCCTAAATGATGAGCAAGTTAAGTTTTTGATGATTTTGTCTTTTTCTACTTTGATTAGGATGGATTGTCCCCCGAAGTCGCTGTCTTGAGCTTTCTCTTCTTGGGACTCACAGATTATCTCAGTTGCTTCTTGACCTTATCTCTTCCTTTTGTACTCATTTTCATTTTCCTGGAGCCTAACAACTCTAAGCATCTTCAAAAAGTGTTCTGGAGAAGCAATATTTTAAGCCGCTGTCTTACTGAAAACTTCATTTTGTGTTCACATTTAATTGAAAACTTGGCTAGACTCACAAATACAGATTCTAAATCATTTTACCTCCAAAACAGAATCACTTCCCTTTAGTGTATATTTATTTTGAAGAAAAATCTGATGCCAACCTGTGTTACATTTCTAGAGGTCCCATACTCCAAGAATTTCTTCAATCTCTTGTTGGCAGACATCTCCAGTCTGGCTACCATTCTAGGTGCTGCTGTTATAAAGATTTAAAGAAAAGAAGGAGACAAATGTATTCACTCACATTTTAAAAAACTACCTTCTCCTGATTTTCTTAATTAAGTCAGATTCTTTGGTTTACATAGTGTATAAATGTCTACATTAAACAATATATTATGTGACATTGGAGGGAAAATTAGGTGACTTTGGATCAATCCAAATTGGATCAATTTTAAATTAGAATGTCTTGAGAGAAAAACTGAAGCAAAAAGGAACTGAAAAATGAAAAAAGAGTTAACCTTTGCATCAGCAAAGGACTAAGAAGAAGAAAGCCGAAGTTAAGTCAAACTGCGATATTGTATTGTTTTTGTTTTGATCAATATTTGTGTTAGTCCCTGGCCGAGTGATAATTGCACCAGTCCATGAGGGCAAGATAAATAGAAATAAGAAGTGGAGTTTGACGGTAAGTTAGTTCTTGTTTCATAAATTGGTCCATCCAGATATTTTGTTTGATCTAAGCTGCCACCATTTTGAATGCAAATGAGTTGCAGCAAAAGTGAACTGGGAAACAAAAGTCCTGAGTTTACAAAAAAGGCCCTGTTCTATAATAATCTGTGAACTCTCCCTCAGCCAGTGCAGACCTAATGTCTCTGCATTTAAAATTTTTTCACTTTAAAATAAAAAGCAAGCATAGTATTCCCTGATGTAGCATTCTATCCTGAGTTCTAGAAGTACTTACCCTTCTATTTTCCAGTAAAAGCCCTTTAACATTGATTAATTAAAAGAGATGTTTTCTTCTGGCGATGGAAATAGTGGATTACCCCTTATTTAGTGCCTTATTAATAAGAAATACTAGGTGCGAGATACGCATTAGCAGAACATCTCAGCACCAGGGCAAGGCTTCTGGCCTCTTGCCTTGGAATTGCTGTTCTTTTAAGTCTGGATTCCCTTCTGTGACTTGGGGAGGCTTCTGCTAGTCTGGTGGAGTCAGTAGCAGGGAAAGACAGTAAAGACCTTCCTTGGTAGTAAATCCATTGAAAGTCTGGCAAGAGGGTGTGAGACAAGGAAGACTGACATCTGAAAAGGTATTGGAGGGCTGGGTGAGAAATGAACCATCAGCCAAAAAGTTACATGGGATAAAAACAAGTAAAATGAGAAGGAAAAAAACTGAAACAATAAAAGATCTTGTAGTATATGAGAAAAGCCAACCAACTACTAACTTCCACAGCCACCAAAGTGGAACAAGCTATGAGAATCATTGTTAGCCTAGAGGAGATGGTTGACACCTCTTTCTAAAGAAGCAGCAGTGAGCCCTTCACAGAACTTGGCAGGTCAAAGAAACACAGATCTCTGGACCACAGCCAGAAGAGCTGTTCTCTAATCCAGTTGGAAACAGCAAAGCATGGGAGCGCTACACAAAGAGACTATTTCTGAACTCAGAGGCCAGAACGGTGGTGTGTTGTTAGAAGGGGAGCCTCTTCTTGCCCCTGGGTCATCTTTATTGTTTACAGCAGAAGGAACATGCTTTTGTTTTGCTTGTTCTGACCTGGGTCATCTTTGAGGCACAGACATATACATTCAAAAGGTACAAGTGCCAAGCCTGGCGAGCAGCACCATTTCTGATTGTTTTCGTCTTAATATTTTTGTGGAAATAGCACCATAATCACATTGTCATTTTAATGACCGTATTAAAAAGAAACGTTCAGTTTTTCATGTGACACTATTAAATAGCACCCCACGTTATCACAGCTTTACTTTGTTAAAAAAATTAAAAAATCTTACGCAATATAACACCGAACACACAAATTCATAGTTTGCCGACACTATAAGGAAGTTAGTTTTCTACTCAAAATTATCTCTAAGGAAAATTTATAACACAATACATTAAAAAAAAAAAAAAAAAAAAAAAAAGACAGCATGCCTGGCATGCCCTGGTGGAGGAGCAGCTGGCCCGCCATCTCTGGTGCACACCGTCCACATACATCTCAAGGACTGAGGTTCGTGTCCTTGAGTCAACAGAAACAAGCTAGATAAACAACTAAATTAAAACGCTTCCTCTTCTCTCTTCTTACTTGCTTACTCTCCTTTATTCCTGCCTGTACTTTTCCTTAAAAAAAAAAAAAGAAAAAGCATGCTTCATTGCATAGAAATTCCAATCTCAAATATAGGATAAACAAATAAAAAAACAAACCACCAAATGTCTTCATAAAAATATAAAAATAGATAGCTTTAAATTTTCTTCTCAAATTTCCTAGCATGGCTTCTAATACTTATATAGTTAGGAAAAAAAATCTTCATTTTATCTGTAACCCTAGGACTCTAACATAAATGAAATGGCTCATGTTGCCTATTTCTTTTCGTAAGAGTGTATAGTTTCTATTCATCAACCTGGTCTCATCAGATGTTCTTAGGCATTAGAAAGACAACTCAGATGATAAGAATCATTAATGCTAAGTGCCAGCTCTGAGTTCATAATGGGTTGGTTGCTTTTATTTCATGACAAGGGCACAGACTTTACCCTGCATTCTGAACAGATAATCCAAACAAGGGAAAAGTCAAAAAAAAAAAAAAAAAGTATGAGCACCCACAAAAATCTTTTCCCATGTCAGTTTTTTTTTATCCCATACATGGTGAGGAGTTTTATAAGCACAAACACTTCAATGTCACAACTGATTTATGCAGAACCCCTTAAACTAATTGAAAGGTTTGCTTGAGTCTCCATATGAAATAAAATAAATTAGAAACTACCAGAATGACATTTGGCATTAAGACTGGGAGGAAAACATTATCTGCTGGGTCATATATCCTCTGAAAGGGTTAGTTTACAACTTTTAAAAAAATGTATACAAAAGTAAAGTAAGTAAAAAGAATACTAGAATATTGAGAGAGGGTGTTACTTCCTTTGAGTATTGTTTTTGCTTTGTAATCAGCTGAAAATCTCCCCTCTCCAAATATTTGTGGGAACTCACACATGAGCAAAAAGATGGGCCACAGACACACTGCCTTCACCCATTTCCCACAGATGGAATGACATCGTTCAGGTCAGAGACTCACAGGTGTCACACACTTTAAGGTGTGAGAAGCACCTTAAAAACAGTCATCTGAAATTCCAATTTCTGCTTTCCAGTTAGATGAAGACAGCACCCAACCTCTTTCCAGGATCCTCCCTCAATTCAGAAAATTAATTGTGGACACCACCGCTGTGTCATCTCTCTCCCAAGCAACACATCTAGATGCAACTTGCCCAAGATTGTGACTTTTCGAATGACCGCAAGAAGCGATTAAAAGCTCCAAACCCTCTCCCCGCTTTTTTTCCCCTTCCTAAACCACAGGGTTGATCTCTTACAGGGACCATCGTAGAACAGAAAGATATACAAAGGGGATGACAACACCTACTTTAAAGTTTGCTCCAAAATTTGGGGATGCAGTAACTCGAAGGTGTTCGGATTCTTCTTGCAGTTTTAGATTTTTCAAAAAAGTGCTGCGTTCCAATTCCTTGTTGTATGCAAAGGGCAGACTTCTTTATGACTCTTGTGAAATATCAGGGGTTCTGTTTCTGCTGAATTCCACTAATTTCTCATGTCCACACTGACCCCATTCTGACTCGTTGCAGAATTTGAGCCCTTTAGCTCAGAAAAGTTCGGGAAGATGAGAGGACTGTCCATATGTATATGTAATTTGATATACTTTCTGACTCTTTGAGCTCCCTTTATCACTCTCTCACTCCAGTTTTCTGCATGGATCCTCTGGGAAGATATTTCATCTTAGTTTATTATCCTTCCTTTCACTTGAATGGAGGCCTATCAAACTTATTTCATGATTCATTATGCCTCTAAGCTAATCTTATCTTTGCAGATTGAAATGTCAATCCTTTCATGTTCCATTCTCTACCAATCTCTGAAACAGGAAAGCAAAAATAAACAGATCCAGCTTCCCAAGTTGTATATGAAGTCTCCCACCTGAGAAGATAGAAGTGGCTAAAGTCACTATGGGTTTAAATAATAATCTGTTGGCACCAGTATACTAGCAAAGTCCATGGAAGTCCTTAGTGGATTCCAGAACCTGTGAGAGATGCTTAGTAAACAGTGCTTATGATGATTAGTTCTCTTTATCAAATTCCATAATCCATGCCCCCCTTCTATTTAACATTGCCACTAGATTTCTCTTTAAATTTTACTTAAGCAAAATAACCTATTGCTATAGGGAATTTTCTGTTTTATTACAGACTATTCTAAAAAAAAATTTATGTTGTAGCAAGAATGAATCCCTTTGGATTCCAACCTCCCACATTTTATAGACCAGGAAGACTGAAGACCAAAAACTTCTAATTGCCCAAGTACATGTAATTAGTGGCTATTTTAATGAGAGAATGAAGTCTAAGCCCATTCTATTTGGATATACTGATCAATAACTAAGACATAGGGGCTACTTTAAACCAAGATTCATGATTTGTGTGATTTCTCTTCTAGTATTCAGATTATTATGTGTTAAAGTCTAGCCTATGATCTAATCTACCTACTATTTTAAAGTAAATTACGTTATGATTTGGCAAAATCTATGAAAATTTTCCATTTTGCCAGAATCATGCTGCTTTTGCACATACATTACTTATGTAGGAAGGCTTTAAAATTTGATGTCTGCAAGATTCTGGTCAATGTCATTTATGGGGAGAAAAAAAATGAGGGAAATGTTCTAATTGAAAACAATCCAGATTATGTAGAAGACAGGGATGCCTGTGGAAGGTTGTTCACTGGAAGGACAGGCCAGCTGGCTTGTCACTTCAGCAAGGTGCTGACTTTCAGAAGGAATCTGTCTAAGGTGTAGATGATAGCATCTTTCTTCACTGCAAGCAGGCATTAGTAGATTGGAAAAAACTCTGCCTGGACTTTCTCCATCCTGGATAGTGAGTTTGACTACAAACTCAGAGCTACCTGTGCAAATGAGAAGATCCCTGAGGCTGATTCTTCCTCTTGTTTCTCTGGTTAATTCCTGCCAAAAGGTTTTTCCAAGTCTGGTTGCCTGGTCACACAGCTCAATCAGTTTAACTTCCATTCCTTGGCTACAGCGAATAGAGGCTCATGGGATCCAATTTTTACTCTTTCTTCTTCGCTGATAGAGTTGTTAGACCTAAGAGCAGTGGGCAACCTCCACAGGATTCTTGAGAAATATTTGAATTCAAAGACTCAAATTCAGCTTCCTATCCAGGCATAAGGCAAAAGGACTTTACCAGAAGGGAAAGGATGGAACTGCCTATTAAAGTGTCAGAATCCTTAGCATTGGTGAAGTGAGACATTGCACTCCAGATTTTTGCCCTGGATTTTTCACTTAAACCAATAATTTACCTCATCATTTATTCTAAGGTTAATCCCTTTAAAAATAATTTAGATAACTTTGTTTTAACTATGAGACTAGGATGTCACATTCTGTTTTTCTTTTCAATATATATGAACACTGGGCAGACCACTGAATTACAGCTTGCTAGTTTCTGTGTTCAAGAACAATTGGTGTTTATTCAACTAAAATCTATTGTAATCCGAAACTCCTCCTCTACCTAAGACTGACTTGGAGTTGGCTAACTGGATATTCTTAAATTATTAGGCCACCCTTGTTCTAAGATTTTTAGACTTGCATATGGAAGGGACTGACTTTACTTAAAGCATACATCATATCAAAACATGACTTTCTCTGTGCAAAGTTGTACCTAGGATATTGATCCCCCGTATTGTTTTTAGTTAAGTTGCCCTCCGTTTAAGTGGACTAGCTACTATGTGAGTTTTGTGCAGGGTCATGGAGCGCAAATTAACATGTAGGGGATGCTGTGAGAAAGTGATAGAGAGTAAACCAATGATCAATCCAGGACTTCTTGAGGCTTTTGCTGATTATTTTACTTTTTCATTAAGAAAGGCTCAGCCTGCCAGTTAGCCATCTAATTAAGCAAAATGACTACCTAATAAATTAGTCTTCTTAATGACAACCAGATGCCCACCAGAGTCCCTTGAGATATTGTGAGCACTGCTTATTAAAAACTATTAAAATGATTTTGCATTAGAATTTTCTGTTTCTGGAGATAACTAACATTACTTTTTAAAATAAAAGGAACAAATGGAAACAATATTCAAAAGAAAATATGGACTTGCGTGATATGAGATAAAAATCAAAATAAAAACAAAGACCTGGAAAGTACTGTATTTGTGAGGTGTGGCTGTTTATATGGAACACAAGCTAATATTCAAACTATTCCTATTTAATCTAATTTCTGTGCAATGAGGTCTTATGTCAAAGTATGAAACAGTATGTAGATCCTATAATGATCTCAGTTTCCAGTGACTACAATGGGGACAATAATTTGCACATTATTTGTAGGCATTTTGCAGAAAAGGAAACATTGAGTTCTATAGCACATTTGGATTTCATGGAAGTCACTTGGAAGTTTAAAGGGATTTCTTAGTGTGTCAGTGTTTCCTGTGGCAAGAATGACTCATGGGATTGATGGCTATTTTGGCATTACACTTAGCTTGAATGCCCATCCAGAAACCTGGTGCCATCTTTTTGCGGAACAGACTTAAAGATCAGTGTAAACAAGTGTACCGGCTATGTACCTTTAGATACTTGGGCTCAGAGAAGAGTCTGTAAGGAAAACAACCAACTGCCAGGGCCTATCTTAACATGAAGAGCTCCATTTTCAAAGGTTCCCTCTGGAAAAGGACACACTGTGTTCTCAGTGATTATTTCCTGCCTTTAGAGTCACTTCAACACAGGTCGTGGTGTCCACCGTCTGTGCCCTTTCTCTATCGCTCTCTCTGAAACAGGGCTGTGTGTTTCTATCCAGAGGGACTATTTTCTTACTATCAAGATTTCCAGAGTGTTTTATTTCCATAATATGCTCCCATTAGGCCAGGAGAAGAATAGGGAAATTGTATTAGGTTTTCTGAGAAAAGCCATGATATCCTTGACCAGCCTGGATGAAGCAGGATTCTCAGTAACACATACTTTTCAGAAGTATAGTGGACATTGTTGGTGCATCTTTTTCCCCACTTCTGTGCATCCGTCTTCCCTCTCCTCCAGGTAGGTTACCAATGACTGGCACCTGTGACTTTCAGAGATGGACACCAGATCTTACTCCCCTATTCAGGGAGATCAAAATACCTGGGAATTTGTTAATTCCCCACTCACATACTGATGGCTGTGTAGGCAGAAAGGGACATAAAAAACTAACTCCATTGATTTGAAGCTTGACAAACTGGCATAATGTATATTCCAGGGCACCTATATGGTTTTTCCTGAAACCACACTTTTGTTTGGCTTCTTTCCCATCTCTATCCTGATTCTCATGGTTTCTCTGAGAACACTTTTATTTTTACCAAATCACTTGCATACAAATCCTTGTCTTAAGGTCTGGCTCTGGGAGAACTTTACCAAAGCGACCAAAGGAAGAAGTTATTAGAGGAGACAAAGGGAGAAGGAATGTTCTCTCTTCAGTTTTACTAAGTGAAGATGGAGGGGAGGGCATAGCGGTGGCAATCAAAGCTCAGCATTTGTTCTACATAGATAGAGAGAGAGGGATTTTCAAAAATTCCTCCTACTTTTATTTATTACTTAGAGATTTGAGAGCAGGATGCCAGAGATGATGAAATGAGAGTTGACACATGAAGAGATTTACCTAAGACATAAAATTCCATGGCAAAGAGAGAACTAGAGCAAATACCTCCTGACATTTTAGCCACTGGTTCCCACCCAGCTTGCAGTCAGAGAGCAGAATTTAAATCTCAACTCAGCTCTGTTGGGTTTGTAATCGGTACACAGGTAAATGTTTAATAGTCAGCAGTGCAGAAAGAAGGTACCCTGATTTGTAGTATTTGCTCATTTCCATAGTGCAAACGCTTTCACAGCAATCAATTTCAAGTTTCTTCATCTATCACATTGTATAGTTCTATATATTCAGTCATGTTTAATGAGGATTCATGTTATGATATGTAATTGACTGAAACTTATCCTCCTCATCATCATCAATAACTACCAAGGAAAGCTAAAGATAGAAAAGCATAGCAAAGAAAATAATTTCAGAGTTTATCGTTGATATTTGTATTTGCTAGATTGTGAAGTACCAATTACAGTCAAGGCTACTTGCTAAACTATTTGAAGAAAAGAGATGCAGAACGGGGGTGGGAAATATAAATGACACTAAACAACAGCAATCATAGTAGCAATGCCTTCCATTGCTTTTCACTCACTCGTTTGAGAGACTTGCGTGTATTACCTAAACTGGCCATTTGTTTCAATGGTCACACCTAGCTTAAGCCTGAGTCCTGGAATATACAATTTAACTATTGTCAATGCAACTTCGTAAACTGTGCATTAACATAGACATATAAAGCAGTTTTCTTGCTCCAGAGATCAAATGGCAGCAAATATCAGGTTGTCACTACTAATGGGCTTTATGTTGGCACCAACTTACTATAGCGACTGGGGATAATTACCTCAAAATATCGAGGAAGATAGGGGATTTTTTTCATCACTGTCATGAGATGGAAATATCAAGAGGCACCAAACAAATGTAGGGTACTGTTGCAAAACTTGTTGCTGTGTTAATAGAAGCTATTATGTGAATATCATATTGGTGATTAGGAAATTGTTAACATTCATAATGTGCATGAGAGAACCCTTTCGAGACTTACTTGCGTTTTGTAAGCTTATTTTCCAAAGAGAAAAAGACATTGAATCTTTAATGGTTGAGTACAACTGATAAGAATTTTATTTGTCTTCCCTTCCTCAAGAGCTGGATCAGCAGACCTGATCACTAGCTGCCTTTACACAAGTGTTACCTCCTTCTTGAACACTGTGAAATTCAACTTTATCTACATCCTAGGAAACTTCTTCCATCTTGATTTACCACAATTAAACTTTGATTGAATTTTACCCTCAAGGAAGGCAGTAAAAAAGAAGGAAGCCTACCAGAGTTGAGACAATGCTACAAAGGATGTGACAGTGATGTTTGTCCAAGAAGAGATCTTATTCATCAAAATATTTGCTGGGAGGAAGTAAATGCTCATCCAGTCACCTTAATTGTGCTGACTGGCATTTATTTTCACCGCAATATTTATTTCATGACCACAGTTCTGCTCACTACTTATTATCCATACTATGGACATGATTTCAACACAAGTTCAAAAAAACAAACATAACCAAGGCAAGATGAAGATATGAGGCAATGTGATTTGAATGGAACCAATATGCTTCTGTGAAGTAGTGTGCAGAATGAGCCTCTCCCTTTAGGGAAAAGGACCTTGTAGAAATTCTACTCAGTAATAGGAATTGGTTGCTGAGGAATAGTGGTCTTTTTACTTTAATAAAAATTATATATTATTAAAGTATATACCATGATATCTTGATACACGTAATGAAATATACTACCATCAAGCTAGCTAACAGATCCAGTTCCTCACATAGCTACCATATGTGTGCTGAAACCACCTGCAAACTCTTAGTATTCAATACAGTATTATTGACTATAGTTATTACACTTTATTTGACATCTCTAGACTTACTCATACTACATAACTGAAATTTTGTTCCCTTTGACCAGCATCTCCCATTTTTCCACCACCTAGTCCCTGGTAAGTCACTGTTCTCTGGTTCTATGAGTTTGATATTTTTATCTCTACATGTAAGTGAGATTATGTAGAATTTTTGATATGTATCTTTCTTTTGCATAGCGTAATGTCCTCTAATTTCATCAATGTTGTCTTAAATGGCAGGATCTCCTTCCCTAAGGCTGAATAATATCCCAGTGTATATCATACATGTTGCATATATATTATTTAATGCATATGTAAAATATTTATCTGTACATACATGCTTAAATATAATGATAGTGTAGATATAGATAGATCTCACAATTTCCTTTATCCATTCCTTCATCAGGAGAGACAAAAGAAACTCGTATACTATTGGCGGGAATGTAAACTATATAGTCCTCAAAAAAATAAAGATGAAAATATCTTATGATGCAGCAATCTCACTTATGGGTATACATCCAAAGTAAAAGAAATGAGAACCTCAAAGAGATATCTGTGGTCCCATGCCATCGCAGCATTATTCATAAAAAACAAGAAATGGAAAAGTAGCATTTTGATTGGACTTTTAAAAATCCTTCTCAAAACAGCCCCCCTTTTTAACCAGCTTTTTATAAGGATGGGGAGGGGATAAGTGTTATTACATTAGAAAAAATTAAGAAAAGTCAAAATAAAGGAGCCAAGTGTTCATGCCTCAGCCCGAGTATCTATCTGGTGGAATCCTTGTTCTTATAAAGGGTTGACTGCTGTCATTGTCTTTGGAGGTATGTTAGAACTAAATTAAAACAAAAAATTGTGTTCTTTTACTCTCCTGTCCTTTCTTTTGGGGCTGGCACCCTCTCCTTTTACGTCCCACAGTGTGTGGTCAGTCTGGCCACCTCGGGCATCCTCTAGTGAGTGGAACCGGACTGGTTCTTCGTCACGCCCCATAGATCCCAGCCTCTTAGACACCTGCAGAGAAATGGTATCAAGACAGGAGTCTACAAGCTGGTGCCTCTCAGAAGTCTGGCCGGAGGCTATTGTCAGAAGGAGTGAGGCCAACGATTTCAGCTCACTGTAGATTGTTTTCTCTGCCCCAGAAAGCTCAAGAAAGCAAAAAGCATTTTTCCCTGAGTTTCCCTAACTTTTGGAGTAGTATGGTCTTAGCATTTTCACATCAAGAAATTCAAATCGAATTCTGTAATCAACTACATGCGTACCCTAAATTGTGTAAC
This sequence comes from Solenodon paradoxus, assembly GCA_004363575.1. Classification (NCBI taxonomy): domain Eukaryota; kingdom Metazoa; phylum Chordata; class Mammalia; order Eulipotyphla; family Solenodontidae; genus Solenodon; species Solenodon paradoxus. The sequence continues at coordinate 496,553 of RJWH01000636.1, read as the reverse complement.
CACTGTAAATTCAGCATTTAGCATCTCTCACATCGTGCTAGTTGTGGAAGATACATGTGGAAAATATGATCCCGGTTCTCAAGAAGTAGCTCACATTCCAGAATGGAAAAGAAGACTGTGAGAGACAGTGTGACAAGGTGAGCGCAGAGTTCATGAAGAAATCGTGGAAAGGCATTGAGGGAAACCACGAGACGACATTGGTAAAGAATGATAAAGGCCTGGCCATGTGTGGGGGAAGCATCTAGGCAACATGCTCTCTGCAAAGAAACTTCTCTTCTTTTCTCATCAACCCTGAGCCCTACATGCAGTCAATGTTCATTATGCCCTGCTTGAAGTCATAGAGAAAGTTCCCATGGCTCTGCTCCAGTGTCATTCTTACTGGCCTTCATCCTCTGAATGGGTCCTCGATCCTCAGGCCCCCACAGGGAAGAATTCAAGAGAGTCACAGATGTGACAGATCAACAAAGAAGTTTATTTAGTGAAGTGAAAGTACACTATCATATGGGACAGCAGATCATTCCAATAAGGTAGTTGACCTGGAAGTGAGCTATTGACCTATTTTGTTCACAATCTGGGGCTTTGTCCCACCCTGATTCTGCCCGTGGGCAGAGATTACCAGGATAGGCATTTCTAGGAATGGGTGGGGAGTAGACTGCCCATGCTCAGTATCCAGAATTATCTGTTTGCCCACAGGGTGAGTTCAAAATCGAAATTCTAATTTTATTATAATGAGGGAGGTCATCTAAGGACATCTTTCTTTTTTCAACTTCATGAGACAGGTAAGTCTGACTGCTGTGTCTCCTCTTATAGATCTCTGATTAATTGGGGCCCTTATGTCTTCATAGTTTAGATAGTCCCCCATTATGCTTGATTTCCAATCCCACTCATGTCTGACTGCTACCTAACATCACCACAACTCTTTGAAGAATGTTTCCCTCTCTGGACAGCATTTGTCCTATTCTTCTCTGAGTCCGTTGCAACCTCAGATGGGTCCTTTGACCTGAGAGGCCCCACAAACCTAAACTCTTCTAATATTCTCCAGCCAGCAAACTCAGTAGTAGAAGAGCCAATGTTTCCCCAAATCCTAGCACAAATTCCCAACTCTGGTTAGCCCCAGGGATCACAGAGCCATCCCTGAAGCCAGCTTTGAGGCAAGGCGGTATGCTGACTGGTCAGGACTGACTCCATCTCAGTGCAGAGAACTATGTGGTTCCCTGAAGGAGAATTAGGCTTCTGTTAACAAAATGCAGAGGAATAAATTGTGGGCAGGCAAAAATAAAAACTATATTAATACTTGCATTTGACTTTGGACATCTCTTTCTCTATCCACATAATTAGGTAAATACTAATTTGGAGTCTTGACAGAGGAAAAGGGAAGGAGCTGGAAGGAGAGGACAAAAGGGAGAAAAGAGAAGAATAGGCATATGTGTAGATTTTATTGAAGATTTATAAGGTTTGAGATGCCTGAGATTTGTCCAAAACTTTCTTTTTAATTTAATCCACAAGTCAAGGCTCATTTATTCAAAGTACTTAATATATTATTTTTAGCACATTTTTAGATGCTCTGAGGGAAGCAAACTTTCTGCTCTCATGGAGTTCATACTGTAGTGGGTAAATAGGTATAGGTACAAAAATAGAGAAGGAAAAGAAGAAGGAGGAGGAGACACTGAGGGAGAGGGAGGGAGTGGGAGAGAGAGAGCATTAGATATGTGAGGAGAGAAAGGAAGGCAAACGAACAAACAAACAAAAACAAAAAACAGAGCCACTAACTTCCATCTTAGGGAACGTATACTTTTAAGATGAAACTAAACAGATGTGCCCTGGTGGAGTGGCAGTTGGGCACAGTCCACATACATCCCAAGGTCCCAGTTTCAAATTTCAAGGTCAGGAAAAACAAACAAAATTAACAAATAAATAAAAGAGCTTGCCTTCATTCCTGCCTGCACTTTTCCTTAAAAACAAACAAGCAAACAAACAAAATCCCAGAAATAAAAAAAAAAACAAAAAAAAAACAACAGCATAATGAAACAGATGGAGCCAACAGCAAAATACAGTATACACGATATGATACAGAGGCTGAAAAAGTGAATAATAGGAGAGGGTAGATTGGGCTGAGGTGATTTGAGAAGGGTTTCATGGTATCATTCTCCTACTTTGTAGTTTTGTTAGGTGAAGTTGAAAAGCATCCAAGTCTTAAAAGAGGAAGGGAACGAAGTTACTTGACTGTAAGAGCTATCTCAAGAATTTCTACAAGCAGAATTTAGGTCCTATCCAGACCTTGGGCTCCACATACTCCCTAAACAGGTTGGATAATTTGCCTTTGAACCACACCCTGCTTTGTTTCTTATCTCCAGAGGCTGGCAAGGGTCAAGCAAGGTGGAGCTGGCGTGGGGGGTGCCCCAAGGCCCGCACTCATCCTCAGCAATACTTCTTTTGTCTGTTTCTGGCAAGAGCTCTAGAACTATTGCTAAAGCCAGTCCTTTCTTTGGCTTATAGAATGTGAGGATGCAACGGAATAAGAGATGGCTACCAGATTTAGTAGAAGGTGTGGAGAAAAACTCCCAAAGGCAGGCAGATCTTGTGAAAATAGACATATTTTCTCTGGCAAACAGAAAGAGGACTCTAAGGATTGCAGACCAGAATATCCAGAGTCTGTGCGTCTAATTCAATTAAGTCCCTCTCTTTTACATCAGCCGTTTCCCAAGCGCTCTTCTAGCAGATGCTGCTGCACCAACAATGCCTTGTGGACACCCAACCCTCCCCGTGGTGGGAGAGGACAGCTGCTTAATAGCCACTGTGCACAGCAGGGCAGAGGTGAAGAATGAGCCCTGAGCAGGGCTGGGGAGGCCCTAGGTAGGCTGCAGGGAAGACTCCTGACAAGACAGAAACCAGAACAGAAATTCTACCAAAGCTATTACTGTACTCCACATCCATAATCTGTCAGGAAATGTCTTGAGTGTTTGCAACTATAAATAGGTAAGACCTTCGGGCCTCCTAACTCACTTTGTGGGAATTAATAAAATTACTGCTCGTCGCTGCAGGTGAGGTTTTACTTGAAAACATCTTTCCTAATTTCTGGGTGGTTCAAGATTCAAGGCAGCTCAGTTTGCACTGCTAATGATGAGATATAAGCAACAGGAAAGACTTCTCCTTCCGAATGGGCATCTGGTAGGATCTCCCTTCTCTGCTCCCTGGAAGTTGGGTGGAGCCAGGTGATTGACTGGCCAATGAAATAAAGTCTTCCACTCTAGGCAGGTGCTGGTAGACAATTGGTCACTTTCTTTTTCCCTCCACCCCAGTGAAAGGCAAGTGGTGGCGAGCGGTGGCTTCTCTGTCAGTCTGATTCTGGTGCCAGGAGGCAGAACAGTGTCCTCAGATGACCAGTGATGAACCTGTAAGATGAGAAGTTAACCTTGTGATTTGAAGCTGGTGAAATTTGGAGGCTGTTTGTGATTGTAGCATCACCTAGTCTATGGTGGCAATCAATGTGTTTCCTGACTTCATGTCATCAGGAACCATCAGGCTGCTCTGTCAGAGAGATCTTCTCTCTCTGAAATCTGTTGTTAATAAATCCGTAAGGTCATAAACCCCATATTATATTTGGCTAAAGATGAGGTATACCTTTATTTGCTCTTTGTCAATGAAAGTGTGACCTTTCTTGAAGTTAAGCAAATAGGTCCCTAGCTGTGCTGATGTGATACTTGCGCTAGTTTCTCCAGCATAATTGCTGGTTCTTCTTTCTGATTTCTTGAATCAGGTCACTACCGTTTCTCACCTAGATTTCTAAGCAAGCATCTAGGTAGCCTCTCTGCCTCTGTGACTTTCCTTTCTACCGTGTTTCCAGGGGGGCTTATTTTTCATCTCAACCTCGGAATCAACTTCCCTGCTTCAAGTTCCACTACAGTTTGCATTGCCTGGAAGTTCATATACTTTGAATATACAAATAAGGAGGTAAATTTTTAAACCACCAACTTTGCGAATGCACAAAGAAATCACAGGAAGAAATGGAATCATTTATTAGCAAAGTATTTGAGTGAAGAGCAAGAACTCAAGACCCCAGTTTCCAAGAGTTACTTCAGAACCAGACGAACTCCAGTTCAGGCCAGGGTCCATGGGTCCCGCTATACTCTGTACCTCCATGAAATCTGAGGCAATTGAAATCACAGCAATTTTAACACCTTATGTGTTCTCACAATAAACTATCGCAGCTTCAACCCTAGAATATCTCTTCTTATAGCTGAAGGAGCCTCACTCACACACCCATTTAATCTTACTTATTTTTGACCAACTGAAAACCAGGGTGTTTATTTTTTTTAATTAGTAATTTTGTTCTGGACACAAATTCATTAATTCAACTCTATCCAAAAAATAGATTTGGTGTTATGCTCTAGTGTGTGTATATCACCAGGTGATCTAGAGTGTTAACATTGCCTGATTTTCTAAGCAAGGTTTGCTTTTAACTAATCAAGTAATAGATCAAGTATATTTTTATGAAAATTTGGTAATTTTATTCCATTAGAGAAAAAAAAAGGAAAACCTAAATCATACGCATTATACCATCACCAGAAGAAAGCCTTTAACATTATTGTGGATTTAGGATATTGTCATCTAACCTTTTCATTCTTTCTATGCATAGAAATCCACTCCATCCTATGCCTCATCTTCTAGACCATGGACAAACTTCACATACAAGTTATGTCCTGAAAAGCTAGCGATCTTAACAAAGCTCAACTGGTTGAAATGCATGATCTACACCATCCCCTCTATTCCTCTTTATCCTGTAGTCAGGGAAACAAAGCCCTTAAGGGCATTAAGGGAATAGGAATGCATTATGGTTATTAGACCTTATACAAATGTGGCCCCCTGCTGGGGAAGTGAAGATCTGGACATGAAAGCTAATGGTAAGAGAATTATTCATACAGCCTCCTGATGCACACTGGCAAGCTTACGAAGGCAGAGCTTGAAGAGAAATATGAGAAGGTTAGCTCAAGGAAAAGTCCATGGAAAGCTTTGTCTCTGTGTAGCTTCTGCCTTGTTTTACGGTGCACAGGTGGCATTGGGAAGGGCTATAGTCTTGGCGAGTGGAAATTCATGTCACTGAGTCCATGTATAACTCCTGTCTCTGCTGATGTTGTCACTATGTTTATTAGCTCAGTGATGATGGAAGAGGTCATTCAGAAAGTCTCAACGAAATCCACAGAACAGGTCATCTTGTCCACCTGATCATTAGGTTTTTCTTTTATGAGAAACAAAGGTATTTTCATAGTTTGCCCATTCTGAGAGATCTGTCCATATACTCTCTCCCAGACCTCCTTGCCACCAACTATTGTTTTTTATTTTAAAGAAAATCTATTCATTTCCATAGTTAAATAACTTATTTCAGATGACAGGTGACTAGATTCTGCTTGATAAACACTGTACAAGTTCATGGCTCTGTTTCTCTTCCCTTGAATATACTCCCTTCTCATTCTCTAAGTCCTTTAAGATGCTATTTGAGGTGCACGCTTTTTCTTCATTTTTTTTAATTGCACTAACTTTGATTTTGTACATCAAAATAAGTGCATATGTATAGGTTCCCCATATGTGCAGTGACCCTATTCCTAAGATGGAATAGGAATATGTCAACATACCCTGCCCTCCACCAAATCACCAGGTATTCTTCACCATTGTTCAGTGGGTTCTGCCACTTACTTGTCCCCCGACCCCGTCTCATTCTCTATCGGCAACCTCAGTTCTATTGCAAGTGTCCAAGGTTGGTTTTGTTTTGTCCAAGGTTGTTCCGTTCCTTTGTTGTTGTTTTTTCTATATTCACGTTTCACTTATGAGTGAGGTCATCTGGTATCTCTCTTTTTTTTTTTTTTTTTTTTTACTTATTTCACTTAGTGTAAACCCCTCTAGTTCCATCCATGTTGCTTCAAATGCCAGGATTTTACCCCTTCTAAGGCTTGGCACCAATTTTTAAATGACCTTCCTCCAAGTCCCTGACCATGTAGCCACGCTATTAGCCACTGCTCTTGAGTTCTATACCTTTCTCTCTCATTTTTCCAGGCAAACAACAGCAACAAATGAATGATTGGGTACATTGCTTGCAAGTTTCACCTGCTGGAAAGAAACCACCTCACCATTGTCCTTTAGAGCACTCCAAAATAGAGCTGTGGTGTAATAGCCATCTACTTTTAGATGTTGCTAGTTTATGAAGAACCATTGTAAAGCAAGTTTAAATATTTCTTTCTTGGTGAGCAGATCATAAGGAAATCCTATGACCCTAATGGTGGGATGAGAAGAAGGTGATGTAGCCAAAGCAAGAACCATGAAAGTCTGAGGCCTTGAACCGTCTCACATATGGCATTCCCACTTGATGACAGTGTGCTGTGTGCTTGCCCAACTTCAAGGTTTGGTATATCAGACAATTCACTGTTTGTGAGTTTCCTGGTCAGAAGCACAGTTTTGTGGAATGTCATAATGGGAACAGAGTATCCATGAGTATGAATTGCAGCCTATCATCAAGCATTTGGTTTCTATTAGGGCCACTCAGCAAACCAGCAGCTATTTCTCAAAAGAACTGCTAACTGTACAAGATGGGTTAGCTTTGCTTTAAAGGTCTTCACTGTGGTTTTCCTAGAGGGGAATGAAATCTCCAAACACCTTCCCCATTTGCCAGTGAAGCTTCCTTCTTCAAACTACATGAAAGAATGCCTCTTTCCATTGCTTCCTTTTTATGCAGCACCATTCTGTAGAATTTTATTGCTCTCATTGTGACATCTACTTCCATGGGGAAACTATTTCCCATTCCTGTGCCATCACACAATGGGAAAGCCACTTGAGAAAATTGTGCAGTAGAATGCAGTTGAAAGCTCAAACTTTCCTGGGTTAGACACGGGAAGAGAAACAGGGAAAGATTTTTTTCTTGAAATAAAGTTCTCTGGAATCCCTCAGGCCTGTGTATAAAGAGCAGCTTTGAATCCTGTGATTTGATCCTCAAAGTAGGACTGGGAGCAATGAGGTCTATAAATCCTTCCTTTAGACTATAAGCAAGACCCAAAACAAAATGATTCAGAAGCCAAGGTTAGAAGAGACTTCTAAAGATCATCAAATACTCAATAAAGTTGAAAGAACATTAACCCAAGGAGAAGAAAGACAGATTTGTCCCAGCTCTGCCATTAACCAGATGAGAGAGAATTGGTAGGCCTGGCCTGATTCTTCTTTTTGTCTGGAAATATGTGAGGGAGTCTGACTCTGTAACACTCTTTTGTTAGAGATATAATAACAATCAGGGAAGCTGGGGTCAGATTCTCAGATATTACCTTCACATCATCTGTCTCAACAAGACGTGTAGCAATAATGTGCAATTTCTTCGATCTGATTGAAATTTCCATGGAGCCCATTCAAAAGGATTGGGGTACATATGGGTTTAGATGAGGTGGGATGAAGAGCGCTCTCTCACTAATGAAGTGATTCAATCTCTGTCAAAACCCTAGATTTAGATCAGGTGTTAACACTTTGGAGAAGTGTCCCTATGTGGCCCAGTTGGAATGTACTGTTCCTTAGAGTTCCCCCCTCCCGCCACACATAGTCCATTAGTTGCATTTCTGCTAAGCCCTTCTTTCCATCTGCTTTGAACTGCAGTTAATACCTGGGATGTCAGCATTCTCTTTTCACTGGGCCAGTTGTTCTCATCTGGGACAGCAAAACCCAGTATGTAGCAATCAGCAGTGAAGTAAGTTGTAAGTCACTTACAACTCATGGTAGAAAATATAGCAACAACATACAAATGATTTAGGGTGACATCTATGATGTGTTTCAAACTTTAACACTGCTGTCACTCACTAGCATTCAAGTACAGTTTCTTGGGTCTAGGAGACATGGGTAGAGAAAGAGCAAATGCATCAAAAATTGTACATAATAACTCCATGTTTGCTCCTGAGAGTGTCTTGCACATATTAATGCCATCCATTCAGTAAGTCAAGATAAAAAAAATATTGCGAAGTGCTGTGTTAGAATGTGAGCTCCTTAAGAGAAAGTTCTCTGATTCATCAGTCTCTGTATTAAGCATGATGTCTGGTACAGTGATGTGGATTTAATAATAGAATGGGAAGTATAGTAAAGACACTGAAGAAAAGTGAAAGATCAAAGTAAACAAATATATCAGGATGAGGGGTTGGAGAGTGGGGGAAAATGTCATAATTTCTTGATGGGATAGGAGTCAGTTATTTTTGTGTTTGTAAAACAAATAGTCACAAATGGTATAATAATGAATAACATACATGTATTACTCACGTGTCTGAGGTCATCAGGAATTGTCTAGGTGTCTCTGCTGATCTGGGGTGGCCTCACTCATGTGTCTCAGGTTTCAGCTGACAGTGGTCTATCTGACCTTGGTTGAGACAGCTAGGGCTGCCCTGATCTGCTCTCTGTTTCTCATCTTCTGGCAACAGAGCCCCAGCCTGTTCCCAAGGTGATAGCATGTGAGGGAGAGGTCAAGTGGCAATATACAAAGACTTTAGAGGCATGGGCTCAAAAGTGTCTCACCAATTTCTGTTGTTTCTATCAATGTTCTATTGACCGAGTAAGTCATAAGACCAGCTCACATTCCAGGAGCAGATTCTACCTTTTAAATGAAGAACTGAAAATCCATGCTAGAAATAGTGCAAATAGGGATGCACAGAGCTGGGACCATCATGATAATTGCCATTACAATATGAAAAGTTTTACCCAACAGGAGACTTGGAGCCTATGACTGAGGATGATTTGTTTACTAGTTTGAACACTTCTCAAAATCTTTGGGTACAGCTCCTGGGAATAGAATACTTCTCGCTTCTTATGTTACTAGGAATGCAAGTACACTGCACGGGGTATGTGACATAACAGCAAAAGACAACCATTTTTTTACATTAGGCTTCATATCTGCAAGGACTTCATAGCAAACGTTGTGATGAGAAGGGGACACGCTTCCTGGAGCCTGTCACTTTTCCAGGCATGGACCACTGTGCACGAGCACTCCTGCCCCCAGCAAAGGACCACAACCAGCGCTCTGTCACCATTTCTGGTTCATTGTTCCTCTTAAGACCTCCTAGGGGAGTCAGAGAAATAAATAAGGACATATAAGATAGTCTCTTGCAGCTCTTGGGGAGCAAATATATATAACAGTGGAAGCGCTCCTGATTGCTCTCCATTTATTTCTGCAGCTACCAGTTTCCCCTCTTGCTTGTTGTAAAGTTTAAAACAACATCAATTTTTAAGGACTTGAAAGTGCTTTTCTATTTAAAATCAAACAAGACAAGCATCATTTTCATTCTGGGACTGTGTTTTGCTTCTTGAAGTGTGCTGAATATATAGACACCCACTGAAAAATAATAATAATAAAAGAACTAAGTGATGGAAATGAGTAATTGCTTGGCAGCGAGTCTGCAGGGAGAGCACTGACACCGCACGGCACATATTTCATGAATAATGAGAGCTCTGCGATAACTGCCTACTGGGTCAGAAATTTCACATTAGTGGATTCATCAGAGCAGATCAGTGTCATAAAGACACTCTTTCCTGGGGTAAACACACCTTTTCCTTCACTGAACTGTCATCTCTGAGTTGTCTAGTAGATGCAGCTAAGACCTTCTGAGAAAGAAGGTACATAACTGGATTAGGACTTGTTTATATCCATGTCATTCTGCCCTATTTGAATCAAAAGACACTGGTTGTTGCTGATGATGTTGGTTTAACAGAGATGAGCTAGTAAGTGTGTGGTTAACAAGAGGTGCAATGGAGTATTAAAGAAATAGAATAGGCACACCCTGGGGTCTTAGCAATTAAGTCCACCAGGTATGGTCCACATACATCCCAAGGACTCAAGTTTGCTGGGGAAGGGAGGGGAGGATCAGGGAAGGCTGGAACAACCAAGATGAAGAACAAAATAAGCAAAGGACTTCCTCTTGCCATCTCTTCCTTCCTGCCTGCCTACTCGCCTTTTAAAAAATCAAAATAAAGATAGATGCACACCTAATTCTATAAAATTTCACTTGGAAGTAATTGGAAGTCGAGGAGTCTAGAAGGAACAAATGGGACTTCAGATATTTTGTTCTAGGAATCCTTGAATGTGGTAGTACTCGTACTTTTCATGAAATATTCCTCTGTTGTTGGATTTTATTTCCAGTTCTCTTGGGGTGAGGTGTGGTCCTGTGACTTGAGCTATGTAATGGCCGTGAACAGAAGTGATATGGTCTCTTAAGGATGAAGCTTTAGGAGCTAATGTGCCATCTGCCATATTGTCTATCTTCTTCAATAGACACACTAAGTTTCCAGCCCAGGCGCTGGCTAACCTGACAACATGGGTCATGGAGGGAGAAGGTCATAGAGAAGTGTCCCCACAGAACCCATAATGGACATACTTTAAGATGGTAAGATGTGAATTGTTTGTTACTGCAGCACACCTTAGTCAATCCGAACTTATACTCTCAATACGTTCTCTGCTGTTTTTGCTCAGAACATCTAGAAATGGTATGGTGGTTAAGAACACAGTATTTTATAGTCAGATGGAATTAGGTTTGAAAGATGTTTTAAAGTGTGATTGAGTCCATATAAAATAGAAAGCATAATAAAGTTTTGTTAGGATTAGCCTAGATAATGCGTTTAAGATCTTTAGTGTCAAGCCTACCTAGAGTAATCTTTTTGGTTATCCATAAAAAAACACTGTTAAATAATAAAGAAACAGTTGTTCTAAAACAATAGACAACTATGGCTATCAGAAATAAGTAGACATATTCTTTGATTCGATGAATGAATTCAATTCTGTAATTACCTTGAACTCTACTTTTTCTTATTGCATCATTAATAGAACAACAGAATATTAGGGCAAAGAGAGCACTTTAGTTACAAACTCTTGAGAGACTGATGTCCAGAGAGTGGGGGATTTCCCCAGAGATATGTACCTGCTTAGTAGAGGAGATAAGGTTAGTTCTAAGGCCACCATATAATTTATCATCCAACTAGGATGCATTTGAAAGTGAAGGGAGAACGTTATTAGTTAATTATGCCAGAACAGGTAGAAACTTGGAATTTTCTAATCAAACCAGAGCATATGGTCACCCTAATTAGGGTGTATTTTCCCTGATTCTATGCCTGGTGTCACTTCCCAGCAGATGTCCTAAACCTATTGATGTAAGAAATTCTTCGTCATTCTCTGTAATCACATAGGGAAAGAAGGAAAAAAAAAAATCACTTTTTCTCTTTTGACATTCATTATAAATTATTGTCACTTTTATTCTTTTCTCTCCCCAAGTTTTTATTTCATTCGCTTTACTTCTTTGCTACCTACATGCTTAACTGTTTACTTCAGTAACTGTCTTGCTTTAGGCAGTAAAGGCTACTGGTTATACTAATGAGCTTGCATTGAAAAAAATGCTTCCACCTCATGGTGGAACTCAGAGGCAAGATTTACTGGATAAACCACCACCACAACAACTAAAAACAGATAATAAGCACTGTTGAAGGGAACATGACCAAAACAGGTACAGAAATCATCGGTGGAACTTCTCCAGGTACAGCATACATTTGCCCATATTTAGACAAGTTGTAGATAAGACTGGTCCTCTTTGGTATCTACAGCAGAAATCAAATTTTTCGAAGTACTGTATTGAAATTACCTCATGAGAAAATTCAAAGACCCAGAAAAAAACATTTTCTGCTGTCCTCCCCAAGTTCTAACTCAAGGGCAAAACTGTGTAGGTAAAAGAGAAAAGTGCTCGGCGTCGTTTAGGTACCGGAGACTGTTCTCCATTCCTGCACCTCCTGCCTCATGTGCAGAGAGAGGGGCTACATGATTCTGACCATTTAGTCTCTTGGGTCCCTTTTTTACACTTCGAGCTGCCATCCTATATGAGGCTCAGGAAAATGTGTGGGTAAAGAATGACCTATGGACTATTTCCTATCAAATCTGTAAGAAGAAATGCAAATGTATTGACTAACAAAAAGAGGATGACTGCAAGAGATGTATCCTAAGAGGTTTCTCTGTATCCTCACTGTATCCCTAAGGCATCTTAGTATCATTGGATGAGTTCTCCCTGTCATTTCTATCTTTGAAGTATGATGTAAGGTGAACCAACGAAGACTGTACTCAACAAGCCTTTGAACTTCCCATTGCATAATGCTTTTTCTCCTTCTTTGATGTCTGGAGATATGGTGGTGATTGCCTCACACATCTTTGTCTCTACCCTCTTCCTTCATCTCCCTCTCAGACACTGCTGTCTGGGCTCACCCTCCAGGCCAATCCTTCCTCATGCTCCTCACATCGGTCAAAATCGATCAGCCTCGCAGGTCTTTGAAATAGCTCCCAAGTTTTCTTTACTAATCCCTGGTGCTGACTGGCTCTTCTTTATCACTTTAAGTTCAAAGAGATCTTCTGACTCAGTAAGTTCCAATATAGCTCCAGATGTCTTACTGGAATTCCCTAGGTCCTCAATAAATATTTCTTGAAAATATGAATTAATAAATGAGTAAATGAATAAATTGCAAGCCCTAGAGATGACTAAAGAGCTTATTTTTAAGACCATTTGAGACCTCTTGGGTATCTTCCTTCTTTAGCAAACTATATTCCTTCTTTCTAAGGTTTCAATACAAAATCTGGAGCCCAAGTTATGCAGAATGTTTAAGACAGTAATCCAGGTGCATGGAAACCTGAATAATGCCAGCTTTCTGTTATACCCTAAGCAGAGTCATCTCCTGCTCTGCTTGATCTATCTCTAACCTACATCTTTCTCTTTTCTGCCTTCTTTAATCTTCTTTGCCTTCTTTCAACTCTCAAACTACCAAATGCATCCTTTCAGTATTTTTTTTGAAACCAAGTATCTTTGAAAAGGCACTTTATCTCTTAAACCATTTAACAAGATTCTTTAAAATGATGTTTTATTAGGGATGATTACTCAGAAATATCTGAAAGCTAGAAGTTTTTCTAGCTTTCTGGTCAGAGGATTTTTCTATATGCTGCTTTCGGGAACAGGACATCACACTTTCTTCCTACCTCTTGACCAAAGTAAAAAGAAAAAAAATTCTCCAGTAAATCCTCTAGTTGAGTAAAGCTCACATTTGATTGAACACATGTGATGATTAGGCTCACCAAGATATAGACATTTCACCGCAAGTATTTTACCATGTTGAGGTCTAAATCAAATTCAAGTTTAGAAGAGGTGATGTGCAACTCTGAGTTCCACAGAATGGCGATCTTTACATTCTGGGCTGCTGCCTACTTCAGGTACTTGGAAGGGGAAAGTACGATGGGGCTGTTATGCTTATACATTAAGACATGAATTCCAAGTTAGGAAAGGTCTGTGATAGCAAGTAATCCAAAGTTCTTATTTTAGGGATAATGAGGCAGACTCGAATAAGTGATTGTTATATTATAGGCATACCTAATTTGATTGTTCTTCACTTTATTGTGTTTAGAGATACTGAACCTTTTACAAGACCTTTTGTCAGCAAAAATATTGTTCAAGTGGTTAGTTGATGGTTCAACCGATGGTGGTTAGCATGTTTTGGTCAGCAAGAGAGTGTATTTTAATTAAGGTACGTACATTGTCTTTTCTCTTTTAAATATACTTACAAACTTCATAGACTACATTACAGTGCAAAGAGAACTTTCATATGCACTGGGAAGCCAAAAAAATTGTATGAGTTGCTTTATTGTGGTATTGCCTTTATTGAGCAGGTCTGGAATAGAACCCACAATAACTCTGAGGTGTGTCTGTATACCACTCAAATTCTCCCGGTCTCCTCACTCCTTCCCTCCCTCCCTTTCTCCTATTTCTCCTCTCATCCCAACTAGTGTATTCTATAAGCTCCTAAAATGTGTAGATGTGCCCTTTCTCTCACTTTGTTTTTATTTCACATGGAAGGAAACCATAGATGGAGAAGTGCTGACCATCAGATCAGTCAGAGGGTGTGCTGGATCTCTTCTGCTTGTCTTTCCACAGCCAGTTTTCACCTTTCTCCATCTTGAACTTGGCCCAAGGCAGTTGACCATTATGAACACATCAGCAAGTCTCTTGGGCATACATTGGGTTCAATGAACAGGAGCTCCCAATAGTCAGGGAGAGAGTGCAGAGCGGGTGCTTGTCCTGTGCTCCACCTGAAGATCAACATGGGCGGCTCTACCTTCTATGAGGGTTCTATTAGATGAAATGTCTATCTCTCTTCTTCTGCCTCTTAAAACCTAGGGGACTGAACGATCTCTGCTATTAATAGTCCTGCCTTTGGAAGTTTACTAACTCCTGTCAGCCCCTGTGGAAAGAGTTCCTTTATTTAACTCTCCTGGCATTGTCAAAATAGAGTGTTCATTGCCTTGTCTCTGGTCAAAAAAAAAAAAAAAAAGAAAAAAAAGCTGGGTGGATCAAGGCAATCATTGTTTCCAATATACAGTGGGTGTTTCTAGGTGACAGATCGCTGCTAAGACCTCCCCAGCAATGTGTTTTTCAATCTCCCAATAACTGAATGAATTGCATACTACTGAGCTCATTTTACAAACCAGCACGGTGAGTCCCAAAGAGGTGTTTGAGTGTGGCCAAGATCATGCTGCTGGTGGTTAGAGACTGCCCTGGGGTTCTCATAGAAGCCTGTCTGAGCCCAAAGCTGCTATAGCAATTGCATTTGCAATGTAAATATTTCCTCACAGATAGAGAGAGGGTGGAAATGGGAGTGTTATCCCAGAATGAATGAGACCTGGTTGAAGCAAAATATAAGCATTTACATGGAGTTTTATTAGGATTGCAGCCCAGGAGACACTGACTCAAGGAGGTCTTGAATTGTGCTCCAAGCTGCCTAACTGAGGTCTAGTATATAAAATGTGGGAGAGTGGTCTGTGCAAACCAAGCTTAGAAGTCCATCATGTACCAATTGGCCTATTTTGCAATTTAGGCTAGAAGTCAATGGAGTTGCTATTGGTGCAATAACATACAAATCAGGGAAACAGTTAGCAGAACTATGATTGATTGTGTGTCAGTGTTGGCAGTCTGTGTCCAGCTGGCTTTGCTTCAGCTCCTTCCTGGAGGTGTCTGTCTGAGCATGCCTGAATGTACCTGGGGCCTGATTCTCAACAACCTCCCAGCGTGTAGACTCAAAAGATTCCCAAGTGTTTGCTCTTATCAGGGGCAATAGTAAGTACCCGAGATGTGAAGGGCTTGCCGAGGAGCCTGACCTATGTATTGCTCTGGAAATCACCAGTAAGTGAGGCTAAGTGTGAGGTTTCTTCTGGCAACAAGAAAGGCTGGGCAGCTACCCTGGGCATTCTAACTGTTCGAGACAGGCATCTTTGAGAAGGTTCCTGCTGACTCCTACCCTAAACCCTACAGGTCACCTTCTGAAGAGGCAAATCTTTTTGGCATGTCTACCCATCCTCCAGGGACCCCCCCCCCCCCATAACCTGGGATAGAAGCTTATCTCTTAGGCCACCATTTCATCCTGGCACTCAGTGCCTTCCTGCTCCCCCACCCCGCAAGTGGAGAGCATAGGCAGCCTGCAATTCCTGGCTCTGATGGAAAACTCTGAATTATTCATCAGCCCCATAATGGCAGGTGATGAGATCTTGTCCCGATATGTCCCTGTCAGTAGGTGTTTATTAATCTGTTTCACCAGCCGCCCTGCTCTGACTTCAGGGCCCGAAGAACCCCACGCGCTGCCTGACATGTATCGGCAGAGACAGCACTTTAAAGACTCCCTTTTGCCTGGGAGGTCATCTGAAGGTTATTAGGAACAAATTATTTCTTCATTTCCGCTGACTGAGTAGATAGCCTTAATGATCTGTCACCTAGCAATAGCCTGCCTGTTCAAACATAAAGAATGGCAGGCTGATGGGCTTATAACTAGAATCAGTTCATTTTAGCTATTCTCTTGTCAAGCATGTTTCCAAGATACATATAGTATTTACATATTCATGAGCCTCCACCGACACTGATGCCGTGAGGGGGCCTGTCTGATAATGTGATACAAGTTTGTACTGTGTCCTCAGGCACTTAAAGTCTATTAAGTGAATAAAGTCTACCCAGGGCCTCTCTTCTTGTTGGTATTTCCCATTTAAAATTCAGGGGATGCTATCCCACTTTTATGCACGCGTCTTCCTCACCTTCTCACCCTCCCTGCTTCCCCCAACATCCACCAGAAACTGCCCACCCTGCCTCTTATTGGAAGGATTTTTAAAAGCTCGGATTTTTTAAAAAATGAAGAGGCCAGAGGGTGTTTTCCCTCCCCCAGCAGGACAAGCTCGCCTAGAGATGTTTGTTTTACATTCCTTTAAATTTGTGTGGGAAATTCAAATGACACTGTATAAAAAGCAGGCAGAGGCTTCAGCTGGCTTTGCAAATTTTGGACTTTGACAGCATTTTCCAGGTTCCTTGGGCTACTTGTCACTAATTACTATTTCATGCCTTTGACTTGCCATGACTTGCGATGGCCTGTGGTCTTATCTCAGTCTTATTGAGTGGAAGATGATGCTCCAGGCATAAATCTTGCTATGAAACTAACTCACCTGAGGAGGACTTGAAATTCATCAATCGTAGAGAGATTCTTATTATCCCATCTCCTATATCCAATTTCCTACTTCACCCATAATAGTCTCCTATCCTGACTGATTCTTGAAAAAATTGTAATTAGTATGTGTTGTTATGTCTATTTAAACATCTTTCTGCTAAATGGTTAATTAAATAATTAGTTAATTTTGCAAGCTATGGGTTGTGTCATGAAACTCTGAATAGCCTAGGAAAATAAACTGCTCTATAATTCTGGGATGTTTGAGTCCAGTTTGGGTTTGTCTCATTTCACCCAGAGCCCACTCTTGGAAAGCTAAGTACCAAAGAAAGCAAATTGTTTTTTAAAGAGCTGCTGAGGTATCCTGGAGTGTATGAAATTTAATTCCTTCAAGAGAAGGACATATACTAGAAAAAAACATACCGTAAGGGAGTTGCTTGGGGAACCTTCAATAGGCTTCTTCACTTGCTCGAAGAGTCAGTTTTTCTGCATATGCAATGGGGATAATAACTATTTCCTGCTCACAAAGCCATTATGAGGATTAATGAGATAACAAGCTTGTGCATGTACTGGGAATCCCTTGGGAAGCTTGAATTAAAATAGATCGAAAGCATAATTGTTTGTCAGATAAATGATTTCATCAAGCTATTTGAAAATGTGTCAGAGCACTTTGATGTCTTTCTCAAGAGCTTTAGGCATGTCCCCGTGTGGGCATGGACTCTGACTGACAGAGGAACCATGACATCAAATGAAATTCAGGGTAATCAAGGGGATTGAGTCTGCTAGAAAATAATGAGATTCTAGGCACTCCCACATTCTGGGTTTCTTCTGCCATGACTGAAGGGAACTCAAGTTTCAAGAAAAGAAAAGTTTAAAAATCTAGGCCCTTGTGAACTAAGATGGCATGTACTAGCTTTGAGTGGCAATGTTCATGCAAGTTCAAATTAACTAAAATAAAATAAAACGAAATAAAAATTTTAGAGCCTCAGTCAAATTAGCAACATTTCAGTTACTCCATAGCAGCACATGGCTTGTAGCTACCAGGTTGGACAGTGCAGGTACGGCACATTTCCATCATCCAAGAGTTCTACTGGATGGTGCTAATCTAGGCTATTTTCAAATATGAGTGTGTATTAGAATTGCTCAAGGAGCTTCTTTAAATTCATATTTCTATTCTTGCTCTTAGAAATTCTGATTTAGTTGGTATCAGGGGAGTCTTGGGAATCTTAATGTTCAATAGCTGCCTGATAATTCTGGAGATTGTTTGTGACTAAATGTGGCTTTATTCATGCTAGTGAAAGTGGGTTCCACAGAGCAGCAACATTAGTATCACCTGCAAACTTGCTTAAAGGCAAATTCAAGACTTTGTAGTGGAGAACAGAAATCTATTTATAAGTTTTCTGAGGAATTCTTATGGATGCTAAATTCTAAGAGCCACTGGGATAGACAGTAGAGAAATGCAACTTAACTTAAAAGTTATTGAAATTTGCATACAACTAATCACTATCTAAGATGACTATATAGGGATTTAGTTATATTACATGTAATTCACTTACATAAAGTTCATCCATCCTTCTATTCATTCATCCATCCATACATACATTCATCTTTTCATTTATTCATTCTTTTAGGATATCTGTTTGTAGCAGACATTGTAATAAGATTGGAGAATATAACAATGAATAAAATTGCTGTAACCCCTCTTATTATGTGGTATGCAGCTTCACAGCCAATGAGTCAATTTTTAGTATTTTTCCTACAGTTTTTAGTGGGAAGGAATAAAAATAAGGTGGCTTATTCAACTAGAACTCAGTTTATTACTCTGGTGAGCCCTAAAATTATCTGCAAGTACAGAGTTGTAGGTGATTTGTTATAATTACTATAGATATTCAGAGGAGATTAAATAAAATCCAACAAACTAGAAGTCTGTTTTCCAGACTCCAAGTCAATATTAACAGTGTTTGGGGGAAAAAAATGAATAACAGAATTTTCTAACACATTCATGGGCAAATATTCCAAGTGCTCACTTCAGTGGTCTTCCTACTAAATATTTTCAATAAAAATTTGTATAAAGCAAAATCTTATCACACATAAGTACCCTGATGTTTATGATTTCTCTTTCATATTCCCCTTTTCCATTTTTAAGTACCATTTACTAAATTTTAAATAAATATTTCTTATTTTTACCATTGAAAACTTCAAATAAAGAAGCAGAAAATAATATTATAATAAGCTCTCATGTATCACCACTCAAATTTAATAATTCTTTCAAACATGGCCAATCTTTTTACATTTCTCTGCCTCCACTCAATTCTCTTCTGCATATTATTTGGAAGCAAATCTCAGTAACTATTTTAGCCCTCCACGTTTCCTCTAAAATATAAGACTCTTAAACGTGCACATACATAATTAATAATAAGATGACTACTATAAAAACTTGAAGAAATTTTGTAATGCCCTTAAATATCCAATTAATGTTGTAGTTTCCATTTACTTCAACAATATAAAATTTCAGTTAATTAATATATATGGCTATTAAGTGATATTTCTTAACTTTCAATAAATTCAATTGTATGTCCTTTTTCATCGTCTTATAATTAATTTATGAAGTAAATTGCCTTGGCTATCCTATAGTTTTCCATGTTCTGAATTTTGCTAGTTACAAGTTCCTGGTATATTTTAGTATGTTCCTCTATTCTCTGTATTTCCTGTAAATTAGTAGCTGGATCAAGAAGCATAATCATTTTCAGTTTTGATTTCTTTGTAAGACTTCTTGACAGGTCTACTGAATTCTTTTTTTCAGAAATTACATGGTATCATTTCATGGTGCTAGAAACTATGGATAAATAATACCTTTTATTGTTTAATTAATTTGAGTTCTCAAAGTGTTGATACCTTACTTCTATTTATCCTTCTCTATTAGTTTGAGTACTTTTACCAAGAAAAGTTTTCCTTCAACTATGATTTATTTATCTATGTAAAACTTGATTTAAGAAAGATGGGAAAATGCTTCGTTTCTCTTTTATTTACTGGTAAGATAAAAATAAATTAAAAGATAACAAGTTTGTTCAATGGCAGTTATTTTTTCTCTTTTCCTTCCTTCCTTCCTTTCTTCCTTCTTTTTTTTTTGGGGGGGGTGCATAGCATCACTATGGATTGATAATTAAAATATTTTTATATGCTTCATTTCAGTGCAGTTGCCTTTATTGATACTCGATGTTCATTTTGCCCAGTAAGAAAGCCCTAGATTGTCCTGTTGACACAGTCATCCTTGATCTCTCCCTCGTTATCCATATGACAACCTGTTCTAGGTTTACTTTGTGTAGTCCCTGCTCTGAATCATGAATTAAACATTTCTCTTATGTGGTGTGCTTCCTAATAGTGAAAAAAATGTTATTAAATTTGAGGATGTTTATTGCTACTGAGTTGACCAGTATTACCAGGCCTATTTAGAAAGCAGACTATAATGAGAAAATAGCTAAATTGAGTGGCTGCTAGGCATTTTACAGTATGACAACCTTGGTTCCACACTACTTGAGTTTAAAATTCCTCCTCAAAGTCCTACTTTGCTTCCCTGGGGACTATTTAAAAATTATCACTAATAGTTGGGTTTCTAAAAGTTAGGGACCTCTGCCCCAACCACATATGTGCTACTTTGTTATTTCCTGTTCTTTCATGGTGAGGTATTGAGGTCTGCCTTTCCCCTTGCTCATTGCTCCCTCTCCTAGTCCTGTACTGGGATCTGCAAGTAATACCTTTTATGACTTCCTTAGTGTGAGTATATTAAAACTACGCCTTCAATCAAAATGACCCTGGGGTTTTCACTTTCCCAAAATGAGAGTTCCATTGCTAAGAAAACTACCAGCAAACCCTGTATAGGTGGCTTGGACTTCCTCCTTCAGCAAGTCATAATTGACATTTTCTTAATTTATTATACCAGCTGTGTCCCCCGCACCCCATCACATATATTATTTTAAGATACAATGTGATAACTTTATGCTGATTTTTTTTCAATTCAATAATTTAGGATTTGGGCCATTAACTTTTTTGATATTACATATACTGTATATTATACTATAAAATTTTCCCACTTTCAACTGCTGATCTTAAACTAACTGGATGCATTTTCCATTGTCTATCTACTAGTTGTGTTGGGATTCCTCAAATGCTTCCTTGGGTTTCCTGCCATATGGAGGTAGATACCATACTAATGTTGTAGATGCTGTGATGCTGTGATACTGTTTTTATTCCCTCTCTGCTCATATTTAGGCATTAATTTACCACCTAGTAGTGTTAAGTGAGTTTTTGTCCTGTCAACCTACCTCTCTTATCTTTTCAATCTCATAAAATTCACAAACTACACTCTCATTTTCTTCTTGTATATTTTAAGTTTGAGGTCTTGTCGAAAAAGACAAATCGTATTCACAATATATTTTTAATAAAATTCCTATTTGTGACTCCAGGTTCCAAAGATTTCAAGGAAAAGGAGATAGTAGAGAGGTTTAATAAAGGGTCACAGCCAGAGGACTCTCATCTTTGTGAGTGATTGGAGATTTCATACAGCCTTGAAACTCAGCTGAAATGATCATGCTCAGCATTGTGTAGCAAAAACTTAGTTTTTAAAACTTAATATTCCAAAGAGAAGAAAAAATAAAGGGAGACACCATAAAAAATTCTGGATGAAGAGTCAATCAACATCTAGTTATACTTCACATGAAATTGATCATTTTCAGTATAAAATTCAATAGTATTTATATCCATATTCACTAGGTAGTGAACCCATTGTAGTTATTTAGTTTCTGAACATTTTCATCATACTACCTGTCCCTCCCCACCAAATCCATATCTATTAGCAGTCACTCCCCATCCCCTTCTTTTATACTTAGACAACCACTAATCTTTCTGGCTCTATGGGTTTGCCTAATCTGGACATTTCTCACAAATCCTCACACATAGAACCTGTAAATATAAAGATTTTTTAATTCAAAGATTTCTTCTTTAAAGGTTGGGTAGTCTTTTTTTTTCCATGTGAAAAATCTCCACATGCAAATCTGTCCTGTTTTTCAGAGTACAGTAGTTCATGCTGTATTACTTTGGCTTTTATCTTTTGAATCGATGCTACTTAGTAACTATTTTCTATCTCTCTTCTCTCATTATGCCTACCTCCTTTACTGCTTGGATGATCAAGGCATGAACCCCATCACTCACAATGAATAATCAGAAAATTATGTCCGGGTACCCTGGTCAAATAAGTCATCAATTGATTAGATTTGGGATGTTTCAATAGCCACATCTTTGAGAGTCTTACAATGACTTTTCTGGAAAGATTAATGCCTCTACTATTCATGTTGCTAATTCATTTCTCTTTCTACTTTTAAAGAATGCTTGCATCCCTAGTATGTACTATGCACTAAGAACTAGAAGAACAGAATGCTTTAAAGTCACATATTTACACTGCAGAGAAGTCTCACAAGGAAATAGGCAATTACCATAGAGTGTGATAAGGGCTACAATAGGAAAGTACAGGATGTTTAGAAGACCATTGAAGGGCATCCAACTCACTTTTGGAGGTTTTTAGAAAACTTTATCTATGCCAATGCCTTAAAGGTATATAGGAGATAAGTCATAAGGGGAATAAGGTTGGGGTGAAAATATCTCAGCAAATATTTCCTTGGATTCTATGTGCAGTCTTTTTCACCTACTCTAAATAAATCATTTTAGGGTATATAAAGATCAATGTAGACTACAAAAATGCATATAAAATTGAAAGAATAAACACATCCCTTTTCACTTCATAAAGATTTTCCAATATAATAGAAGAAATACAACATACTCTCCCTTTTTTATCTTCAACTAACAAAAAGACCAACACAGACCAAGAGTACAATACTTAATTTTTGAATGATCCTGACAATGATCAAAATGGACACTGGATCTTAAAAAAACTTTTTGTAAAATAAAGACATGCATATACTCAGGGTGCTAGGAGATGAAAGCTGATGCATTAGTCAAGCTAATCTCACATAATGCTCTTGTACCATGAGAGCTCTGAAATTTCACGAGCTTAATGAAATTGGAGTCTATTTCTTGATCATAACACAGTATGAAGTTGACAGCAAAGTTCTCCTTCATGTCTTCCAACTAGCATATTTAGCAATTCAGGATCCTTCCATCATCTTTCTTTTTCAGCTTTATAGACATATTTGACAAATTTGTAATATGTTTAAAATGTACAACAAGATTTGATATATACATTGTGAAAGGGTCCCCACCATCAAGTTAAATAACACATCTAATATCTCACATACTTACTTTTTGTGTGTATGAGAACACTTAAGCTTTACTCTCTTAACAAAGTTTAATTATGTAATATCAACTATACTCACCATGTTATACATTAGATACTAAGACTTTATTCATCTTAGAGCAAAAATTTATACCGTTTCTTCAGCCTCTCCCTATTTGCTATATCTGTCAGGTCTTGGCAACCACCAATGTAATCCCTGTTCCTATGAGCTTGACTTTCAATTTTTTTAGAATCATATTTTTATATTTAAGCAGCATTTGTTATACTTTACTTGTGTTTATCTGGCTAATTCCTTTAACATAGTAAGGTTCACCTACATTGCCAAAAATGGCAGGATTTTCTTCCTTTTTTAAGCCTCAATACTGTGAACTATTCCATTCTCTCTCTCTCTCTCTCTCTCTCTCTCTCTCTCTCTCTCTCTCTCTCTCTCTCTCAATTTTCTTTATCCATTTATTCATTGGTGGGCACTCTGTATCTTCCATAGCCTGCCTATTGTGAATAATGCTACAGTAAACATGGGATCACAGACACCTCTTCAAGATTGTGATTTGGTTTCTTTTGGTATTGCTGGATCATATAATAACTCTACTTTTAATTTCTTAAGAAAATTCCACATTGCTTCCCATAGTGGTTATACTAGTTTACATCCCCATCAACAGAGTCCAGAGATCCCCTTTTCTTTAGACCTCCCCAGGAATTTGTTATCTCTTGTGTTTTTGATAATAGGTAAGAGATGATATCTCCTTGTAACACTGATGTGCACATTCCTGATAATTAGTGATGTTGATTTGATTTTCTATTGGTCATTTGCTTTTTTATCAGAAAAATGTTTATTCAGGTTCTTGGTATATTTTTTAATTATATTATTGGCTTTTTAAAAAACTATTGAGTTCTATGAGTTCCTTGATATTTGTCATAGTAATCCCTTAATATGTTCATGATTCACAAAATATTCCATCAGTTGTACAGAAGCTTTTTAGCTTATAGGTAGTCTGTCTCTTTTATGTTAACTTTGCTCTTGGTGTCAAATTCAAAATTATTTGCTAAGTTCAAGTAGTTTACCCTGTTTTCTTCTAAGAATTTATGGCATTAAATCTTTATATTCAAGTCTTTAAAGACTTTTGAGTTGAGTTTTGTTCATCATGTAAAAGGTCAAATTTCATACATTTTTCATGTGGCTATACATTTTCCCAGCACTATGCATTGAAAACTACCTTTTCCCCATTTTATATTCTTGGTACCCTTGTGTGACTGTGATCCCCTCCTTTGACAACTGATGAGTCTTGGCCCACCTTAAACGAAGCCATTAAAACAAAGATGATGGTGATGATGATGACTTTGGAAATCACAAGGCTTGAGAGGCAATCAGGAGCTTAGGACAAGCTATTTCACAAAGTTAATCTTCTACTTTAGACACAAGAGGACCTGACAGATATGTATTGAACACTTCATCCAAAACAACAAGATATACATCCTTCTCAAGTGTACGTGAAATGTTCTCCAAGACAGATCATATGTTAGTCCACAAAGCAGATCCTAATATATTTAAAAAGACTGATATATCAAGTATCTTTTCTGATCACAAGAAACTAGAAATCAGTTACAAAAGAAAAAAATGGAAAATTCACAAAATATGTAGAGTTTAAACATGTTCCTGGACAACCAATGAGTCGAAGAGGCGATCAAAAGGAAAATAAAAAATAATCATCATGAAACTATTTTCTGTCACTCAATGTGTAAGAGTTACTGAGTTTCTGAATTTCTTTTATGGAGAAGGACTGCTCCATGCTTAGCTGTATATTCAGTGTATCTATGGGAGGAGGGAGATTCAAAAACTCCTATGGTGTCATCTTAATCTAGAATCTTGCTAGCATTTTAATAAACATTAGTATATGTCAGACACTTTACCTAGGTATTTTTGCTTATCTCTCTAAATTATTTTAATAATGATTATGCATAGGAATAATGATAATATGTTAAACTTATATAAAAATGATGTAATATTCCTTCAATAAAATTGAGAGGCAAAGAACCACCACCAAACAACAACAAAAAAAGAATTAGAGATGCAGTTTTAAAGTTTCAGCCCAATTGATATGTAATCCATAAAACTAGATGGTAAACATTTTTATTGTCTTATTTTAACTTTACAGAAAACTGTGTAAGAATTCTTGGCTCCTAACTTTCTTGGCACTCCGCAGACTGAGTCTTAGTGATCTCATTTCTGGAAAAAGTATAGAGTTTTACATAAATTTATTCTCCCTTTTGATTTTTAAAAATATTAAGCTTTGGATAATAAAAGGGAAAGTGAGTTTCCTAACACTGTGTATGGAAATAATTTTCCTTTTTCAAATGCGTATGGGAAAAAATTCTGCTAAGTGATATAGATTTGACATATACCAGTCATTATTGTCACATAGCAAGAGGGTAAAAGGGTAAAAAGCTAGGGATGGTTGACTATTTGGAAAATAGAAAGGATTAATTATCTAAAAGATTCAAGATGAGAAGCATTTGATCTTTTAAGAATCAAATTGCCCCAAAGACAGTATAAGCATCAGTTAGCTTCTGAGGGCAGTAAGCTTTTCCCCTCTGAAAAACCAATGAATAGGCTATTCTTATAAAAACAGTTACAGTGGATTTCCAAGAAAAGTCTTTGATGTTATTAACCTTTGAGTTTTATTAAGAACTTAGAGGTTATATCTACAGATCCTAAATGAAAGAAAGTGATGGGATTATCAGATAATACAAATAATAAACTCAGTATTTTTGCCATGATGAATGAGATGTTTTCAAGAAAGAAGCTAATTGGCTTCATAACTGGTTAACTGGTGAAATCCTACACTGATCCTGAGAATATATAGTTGGCCTTAATTAAAGAGTCACTTTGTATGACAGATCAATTGATTTAAATCCAAATTGCATTAAGATGGCTGTCCTTGGAAGATTCCTTTAATGAACTTAGACTATTCCTTTTTTTCCATTAGATTCTGTTAATTTTGAGTATTTTGTGATAGGAATAATATTTTAAAATAACATTATATTTGACTCAAAATGTTCTCTTTCTATATTTTGTTGGTATAAACTTCATAGTTATAGGGCATTAATACAGAAATTTGCATAGCTCCTTTCCAATCCCACCCACCATGATGTCATTTACCCTGATTTAGAAGACTTCTGGTTTGCAACAGTTTGTTCATAATTAATATCAAGAATCTTTAGTTGTCATTAGTAAGATGTTTAGAAATAATAGTTTTGTAGCATTATACCCTGATTGCATTTGCCCTCCCAAGTTTCTTCAAGTTCTCTCTGTCTCTCTCTCTCTCTCCCTCCCTACCCCACCCCCATCTCTCTCCCCCACACCCCCTTATCCCTATCCCAGTCTTGCATTTCTCCAGTTCATCTCTATCCTCTCCCTTTTCTGCAAAAAGCAGTCAATACTTATTCAGCTATGCTTTCTCTCAATTCCAGGCCTTTGAACTGCTACTTCTCCCAAACTTCTTCCCAGTCACTTCTCTTCTTATAATGTATCTACTTATACAGACTAAAGACTAAGTTTATGTGTAACTTTTTTATGTTTTTCTTAAAACTTTTTACTTAGTCCTCTCATAACACTTCTGAGTTGTATTATACTTTTCTTTTTCATCACTAAACTGTCATCTCCTAGTGAGGCAGTCAGTATATATTTGCCCACATGTTTTAGAAAGTATTGCTGAGTAAATATATGTTAAATAAGGATAGGTCAAGGATTATTGATTATTGTATGAGCAACAAATTCCTTAGATGTATAATATATTCATTAGATCTCTGGCTACCAATCAGTGAATTTAGGTTGCCAATCAGTTCTTGCTTTCCTTCAATACTTTGCTTGCTTTTAGCAGTGGATCCCAAATCTAACCAACATTTAGTTGGAATTACGGCTACCCGGCTAGAAACTGTATTTCCCAGCCTACTTTGTGTTAGGGATGGCCATGTAAATTCACTAGTTCACTAGCAAGTTCTGAATAATAAACTTAGAAAAACCTCTTCATGCATAGTAAGTACAAATTAATCTACACTGAGACATCATTTATCACCTCTCAGAAGTGCATCTGCAGGAAAATTGACATTCTCATAATATATTTTTGAGTGAGATCACCCAGTATTTGTCTTTTTCCTTCTGACCTATTTCACTTAGCATATTTCCCTCTAGTTCCATCCATGTAGTCACAAATGACAGGATTCATGTTTTAGGACATATTCCACCATGTATATACCTGTTCTTTATCCATTCATCTGATAATTGGCATTTAGGTAGTTTCCAATTTTGGGGTATTGCGAATAAAGCTACAGTAAACAGGGAGGGGTGCATATATTTCTGCATATTAGTGTTTTTGCTTTGGGGTATAAATGCCCAGAAGTAGAATGATTGAATCGTATGGAATTTCCATTATCAATTTTTTGAGTAATTGCCATACTGTTTTCCATAAAGTTTGTACCAATTTACATTTCCAACAGTGTGGAAGTATTCCCTTCTCTTGGCATCTTTGACAACATTTGTTGTTTCCAGACAATTGGATAATACCCAATCGCACAGTTGTAAGGTGATATCTTATTGATTTTTGATTTACATTTTCCTATTAATAGACAAGGAAAAGCGTCTTTTCACATATCTGTTGGCCATTTGCAAGTCTTCTTTGGAAATATGTATATCCAATTCTTCTGCCCATTTTTTTATTGCATTTTTTCCATTGTTAAGTTTTATGAGTTCTTTATAAATTTTGGATATTAAACCCTTGTCAGATGCAGGATGTGTAAATATCTTAGTCAGTAGGGTGTCTCTTTGTTTTGATGACAATTTCTTTTGCTGGGAAGAAGATTTTTGGTTTGATTTAGTCCCATTTGTTTGTTTTTGTCTTTGTTTTCATTTCCCTTTCTTTGGAGTTGAGTCCCCAAGACCACTCTAAGATTGATGTCATGGAATGCAATCCCTATGTTTTCTTCTAAGCATTTTACCGTCTCTAGTCTTACATCCAACTCTAATCCATTTTGAATTAATTTTTATGAATGGTATTAGAGAGTAGCCTAGATTCATTCTTTTGCATATGACTATCCAGTATAACCAACATCATGTATTAAGAATACGTTCTTTTCTCCATTGTATGGTTCTGTCTCTTGTCATAAATTAAGTGACTCTGTGTGTGTGTGTGTGTGTGTGTGTGTGTGTGTGTGTATGAGTCTATTTCTGGTGATTCAGTTCTATTTCACTTTTCTGTGTTTCTGTTTTTATTACAGTATAATACAGTTTTGACTGCTATCACTTTGCTCAGGATCTGGGAGTGCCATACCTCCACTTGCTTTTTTTCTTCTTATGATGCTTTGGCTATCATTGTCTTTTGTGATTTCATACAGATTAGAAATTTTTTTTTTTAATTTCCTCAAAAAGTACCAGTGGGATTTTGGTGGGGATTGAGCTAAACCATTAGGCAATGGCCATTTTAACACTGTGAGTTATTCCCAACCACAAGCACAGAATATCTTTCCCTCTCTTTCTATTTTCCTTTATTTGTTTCAACAAACTCATAGTTTTCATTGTGTAGGTCTCACTTCATTTGTTAGGTATAGTCCAACTTATTCACTTCTTTTTGTTTCTTGACTTCATTCTCTTCTATCATACTGCTTACATATAAAAATACAACAGAATTATGTATATTAATTTTGTAGTCTGACATTTTGCTGTACTCATTGATTAATTCTAGTCTTTTTAAATGGAATATTTGGGGTTTTCTACATATATTATCATATCATCAGCAAATAAGTATAGTTCTACTTATCCTTTTCCAATCTGAATTTCCTTTATTTATTCTTCTTGCCTAATTTCTTTTGTTAGCCTCTAAAGTACAATGTTAAATAGCAATTGTGAGAGAAAAACAGTCTTTTATTCGCAATCTTAGAGGAAATGCTTTCAGTATTTCACCACCGACTATCATGCTGACTGTGGATGTATCGTATATAGGTTTTATTATGTTGAGGTATGTTCCTGCTATCCCATTTTATATCAATTTTTGTCATAAATAAGTTATTAATCCTATCACATGCATTCTCTGCCATCTATTGATATGATCAATGATTTTTTTTTCTTTACTTTTGTTGATGTGGCATATGACATTAATAGATTTGTGTATGTTGAACGATTCTTGCACTCTCAGGATAAATATCACTTGCTCATGATGGCTGATCTTTTGGATGTATTGCTGGATTCAACTGGCTGTATATTGTTGAGAATTTTTGTATCTAATTCCATAAGAGATATTGGTCTGTCATTTTCTTTCTTGTTGATATCTTTGTCTGCTTTTGCTATCAGTGTCAAGTAATTTTTAAACATAATGTTTTGCTTTTATATTCTCAATCCATAAACAAACAAAAAAAGAGCTAGTGCATTCCGGTGATCTAGTGACTTAGTTCACCAACTCCGACCAGCACAAACTATGTATATCCCAAGGACCTGGGGTTGCAATTGGGGGGCCAAGGGGGAAAACCAAAATGAATAACTAAATAAAACAAAACAATATAAAATAAAATAAAATAAAGAGCTTCATCCTCCTTTCTTTTCCTTTCTGGCTACCACTCCCCTTAACTTCATTCCCATCGGTACTTTTCCTTAAAAAAAAAAGAAAACCTACAAAAATGTATTTAACTCTATTTAGTAGATTCACTCCCACAATGGTATAGATTAGCAATTCTAAAACTGTATTCAGTGCTTTGTAGAATTGGTCTCAGTACTGAGAATAAAGCAGTTTTTCAGTAGGCATATACTGCTTAATCATTATTTTATTCTAGATATTGAGCATATAATTATTCTAACTCTGCTTATAGTTCATTGACAGATCTAAGATAATGGAAACAATTGAGATCACATGTCCAGATCAGCCAGGTTGCTAACAACCAAAAAGCTGCAATATATAGAAAGTCCACTCTTCTCCTTCAACATATAATAGACAACAATTTATATTTATTAACAACATAAATTTAGAAATATTTAAAATTATAAAACATTTATTATTTAATCACACTATATCTATGATCTGGTTAGCCTCTATCATTTTCCTGAATGTCTGTGCTATATTATGTGGTGATATTTAAAATAGATTTAAAATATAAGAGTAACTCAAATTAATGTGTGATAGTTTCAAGTTTGACAAGGCAAACAGATGGGACAAAACCAAAGCAAAATGCTTCTGTTCATCAAAAGAAATTATCATCAAAATTAAAAAGCTATTTCTAGTGAATGAAGAAGATATTTGCACATTATACATCTGACAAAGAATTAACATTCAAAATATATAAATAACTTGTACAACTCAACAAAAGAGCAAACAAGCAGATTTTAAAAATGGCAGAGGAACTATATAAACATTTTATCAAAGATGAAATTACTGGACAGCAACAAACGAAAAGATGTTCTTTATCACTTGCCATTATAGAAATGCAAATCAAAACTACAATGAGATTTCACTCCACAAATGTAAGAATGTCTTTTATTGGAAAGACAAGAAATAACAACTGTTCGCAAGGATGTGGAGAAAACTGAACCATTGTACACTGTGAGAATGTAAATTGGTACAGTCACTATGGAGATTTCAAAATAAATATTAAGAATGGAAATACCACATTGATCCAGTGATTTTATTTCTGGTTATCTCCCTGTCACCCCAAATACTAAACACTTATTTAAAGATATAAGTACTCCCATAATCATTGCAATATTTTCATGATAATCATGATATGGAATTAACTATTTCAAACTAGTGTTACTTCATTAAAATTCAAAAGAAAAACAAATCAGTGAGAAAGAAAGCACTGTTTCATAACTGGAATTAGGACATGTTTCCTTGTATATAGAAGAAAAAAATCAGATTACTCTATTACAGTTCCTGCTGGAAAAAAGAATCTGAATTAGAAATAAGAAATTATATATTACTATATGACAGATAAAATAACTGAAAATATCTGCATAAATATGAATAGTTATTAAAATAATGCATAATAGATCTTAGAAAGATATGTATATATATTTTTGTGTGTTTATTTTTATATATGATGCAGAAAAATGAAAAATAGTAATACACTAGTAATAAAACATGAACAGAAAAGTTAGGCACCAAACTCAGGATGCCTAGAACATTTGTGGAGAAAAGAAGTTGAATAAGGTTGGGGAAGGAATACTACTGAACCTTATTTCTTCCTATAATGATTCATTTCTTTTATTTAAAAAATCAAGAAATTAGGATTCGAAGACAATGTATATAAAAATTTAGATGGTGATGACAGAAATTATATTCATATTATATATTCCTTTATTATGTGTCCTAAAATTTATCTGGAATATTAAAAATAGGTACATACATAACTATAAAAGTAAAACAGAAAAAATGCAGGATCCAGAAAATATTCTTTTTTTTAAGATTTATCAATTTTTCTTCATTACACTGTTTCCTCAGAACAACAGACCAAACCATACTTTCTCAAACATACTGAGTTTTATAATAAAAGTCCATGGAATTCTAAGAAAGATACATAGGGATTAATTAAAAAAAAAACTATCCCATTACAATCTTATCACTACATTTAAAAACCATGAAATTCTGAACTATAAATACCCCTGCCTAAAAACATTTTGTCCTATTATTGGAAATAGCTCACATTCTTTGAAAATTTTTCTTTGTAAATGTAAAATATAAAACATAAATGTTCAAGATCACTCTTATGTGTGCTAATGTACTTTTAAATGCTATTATTTTTGCTTTGCTCCTTCTGTTTTAGACAAATTGACTGGCCATCTTATGTCAGACACATGTTTTACTCTCCATGATTTTTAGCCTTGAGGAATCTCTCTACCCAATTTGGTGAGGTCCCTCCCTCTTGTATTCAAAGAAAACTTCGGTTCTCTTTCAGGAAGTCTTTGCTTCTCAGGAAAATGGTGGCAATAGTATTTGATAGGGAGTTCCTTGTGTATTACCACTGAATTCATAAAATAACAAGAACTTTACTAGTATTTAACAATTTATGAATTTATGTTTTCATGCTGTATCTTCTGTTTAATAGAAGACAAGATTTCTTCTGACTAATTCTCTGTACAATTCCTAATGGTTTCAAGTGCTCTGAAGTTTGATATATGCTGAAGGTACTGGACTTAACAACTATGTCGGTATCATGACCTGTTCTGTGATGGTTCCATGATGATTCTACAATTTTCTCTGACCTGTTCCAGAGAGAGAAGTCATAAGAAGGGATACCTCAAGAATTTTTAGATAGGAAGATCTTTGACTTGGCGGTTGGTTTGGAATTTGAAAATAGGATATTGGTGTTTTTTGAAGACTTGCATAGGTGAACAAATGTCCAATCTTTGGATCAAAGAAGAGGAGGCTGAGGTAGATTGCCAAAGAGGTTGATATCATCCCTTCCAAAGTCAACTATCAGTCTGATTGCACAAAGAAGGGTAAAGTTGGATGCACGTGAAAAATCTAAAATCTTAATTATGTAGATCTAATTAGATGATAGGAGTGAAAATGAAATCTGGAAAAGTGCCCAAGGTCACTGTTGGTCTTGAAAATGTTAAATGGTCTAGGCCTTCACCCAGAAAAGGAAGCGGTTAAATTTCCTTGTCTCACTTTCCACCCTTGTTCTCTTTAGAAGATTGTGCTTGCTTTTAATCAATGTTTAGTCACTAATTATATCAATCATAAAACAGAAAGGAAACAGAATTCACCTAGAGAGCCCAAATGAGGTATGGAATAGATAGGATTAAGGGAAAAACAAAGAATGGTGAGACCCTCCCCCCCCCAAGAACTTTCATCACAGGAAGCTGTTAATACTTCTTAACATTCTAAGTGAGGGAAGGCCAGGCAAATCTTTGATAGCAGAGGAAGGTCTTTAGGACTGTGACTTTACTTACGGAGAAAGTACTTGCCATGCAATTTGGGAGCATTAAAGAAACCTCTCCCCACAGCTTCTTCATATCTCTTTCCTCTTAACTTTTAAGTTCAAACTTAAATGCCAGAGTGACTGTGAAATACCCCATTCAGCCTTCCCAGAACTCAGATCTGTGGAGAAAAGTATAGAAAGTGGATTAGGGGTTACAAAAAAACGTAGAGAATGGATCTAGAGAGATAAGCAGAGAAAAATCAGCACAAAGTATAACAAAGTACCATTGTACCATATAGCAAAGTTTTATGTTAAATTTAACATTTATCTTTACTTTTTGTCTTCTTTTTTATCAGAGTGTGTGTGTGTGTATATATACACACCTAAACACATAAATATGTATGCAATTTTGTCTTAACAAAAATGGGTGAAAATATTGAGAAATTGTGAAACTGAGACTCACTAAAGTATAGATAATTCCTGATGTCTTCAGTACCTGAAAGGGGCTGGATCAGGCTTCAAATTCAAGCTTGCCTAACACAAAACCCATGTTCTATTTCATCATGGTGATCTCTACGAAGAAGGATAAGAGTCAAAAATTATCATAGGAAATATGGAGGAAAAGCCCCTAATATATGAAGAAACAATTGAACTAGAAGGGAATTATGTCTACAGAAAAGTTAGGATTGGATCATTTGTCTTGAACTCCTAGTTAAGTGTTATTTTCCATCACATCAACTTTACACCTAGCATTATCTTCTCCTAATAGTTTTTTGAGAATTCTAACACTTGTTCTCAAGTTTCTGGTTTAAGATAGCAGATTGCTTTTATTTACCCCTTCTACCTCACAAGATCCCAATAAAAGAATATTAAAGGAATAACAGTATAAATCCAAAATAATAACAATAATAGGGAAGGGAGTAGGCATAATACAGGATAAGAAATTCCATAAAATTGCCAGAAGATGGAAATATGATGGAATATTAAACCAAAGCTGGTGAGATATATTTAAGAAAAAAGGTACCACCAATTTTACAGATCTCTTACATAAAAAAGAGAACATTCCAAATTCACTTTGCGATACCAATATTATTACCCAAACCATGCAAACATACTACAATAATTAAACCACAAACCAATATCCATCTTAAACACAGAAAACAAAAAATTGAATCCAAAAATATATTTAAATACATTATGGCCAAGTGTACTTCACCCTCTAAGTGCATAGCTGCTTCAACATTCCAAAAACAATCTGTTTGCTTCACCATATTACATACTAACATGTTCACAGGCTAAAAGAGAAAAAAAACACATATGATCATATCAATAGATTTGGAAAGAGGAAAGACTAAATGCTTTCCTCCTAAAAGTAGTGCTCCAAATTTTAGGTAAGGATGTCTTCTCTCACCACTGTTATTCAAACTTGTACTTGAAGTCTTAGCTAATGTAATAAGGCAAGAAAAAGAATAAAGACATACATATAGGAAAAGAAAAAATAAAACTGCCTTTATTAATAGAAGACAAGAT
This sequence comes from Solenodon paradoxus, assembly GCA_004363575.1. Classification (NCBI taxonomy): domain Eukaryota; kingdom Metazoa; phylum Chordata; class Mammalia; order Eulipotyphla; family Solenodontidae; genus Solenodon; species Solenodon paradoxus. The sequence goes on along the minus strand of RJWH01000636.1, from coordinate 462,313 downwards.
AGTACATACAGAAAATCCCAAAGCATGATACATTACAAGTAACTGGTAAATTATTCTTCATCAACATTTAGAAAATTATTTTTTCTATAGAGGACAGTGTTAAAATGAAAAGTCACAGACTAGGATAAAGTATTCATAAATAACATATCATATAAAGGGATTGTATTCAAGGTATGTAAGAACACTTTAAACTCAACAAACAACCCAAGAGAATAGTGGGCAAAAGAATTAGACAAGCCACTAGAAAAGATGTATGAATGGCTAATAAGCATATGAAAAAAAACTCAACACCATTAGTCTTTAGGGAAATACAAATTAAAGTCATAACACAGTAAAATTCCTTACTCCGAGAATTGTTAAAATTGAACACAAATACTCAGACATTATCAAGTGATGCACACAATGAGTAGCAACAGTAATGCTCATTCATCAAGATGGAAATGCAAAATGGTACAATTTCTTTTTGTTTTGTCAAAATTTGACATTTTTTTCATAAATACAGCAGAAGTGAATTATAATTTTATGTTTATATAAAATCTATATATAAATGTCTATAGCAGGCTTTTCATAATTGTCAAAATCTGAAAACAACTCAGATGTACTTCAATGAGTGATTAGATAAACTGGTATGTCCATACAATGGAATATTACATAGCAATGAAAATAAACTACTGTTTTTTTCACTTAAAAACATAGATTACTTATAATTATTTTTTTCTGAGTGAAAAAGGTCATATCCTCAAATCTATGTAGATTCTTATCTATTGAAGAGGCAAAACTATAGGGATGGAAACCAGATCAGCAGTTTCTAGGAACTGGTGATGGGAGAAGGGTAGACAACAAATGAGTCAATTTCTAGAATTGTAACTCCTCTATATGGCACTGTGGTGGTAGACATATGACTTTGCTACAGTCTGTAATACTCCACATTAAAAGTATTGCACCTATATGAAATAAATTCATTAAAGGGTAAGAGGGAGAGAGAAGCCAAAAACTTTTGAAAACTACAGTGAGCTTAGATTAACAAAGTCTAAAGAAAAAAGAACTGTACACAAATAGCATTTTCTAGACTAAAAGATTTTTCTTATATGTGCAAGTTTTAGAAATTCTGACACTACTATATCTGGATACTATGTGAAATAATAAGTAAATGTATTGATTTTGATTATGAAAGTCTAGTTAATTTCACTTTCATAGAAAGAAGATACAAATAAGCATGTTAGAAATGCTGAAATGAAATCTATGGTGCCAAATTAATCTGTGAGATATCAGTACAAACTCATTTATTATACACACACACATGCACACACACAGATACAGATATAAATGTAGGTATGCAAATGCACATGGAATTATATATATATATATGTATATATATCTTTTTAATTTATTTCTTAGCTCTGTCAACTGGATTTAGACTACAAGCAATGAATAAACCAAGTGTCCAGATATTTGTTTCTAATAGCATTCTTCGGTTAGATGAACTAGAATAACTTTGGAGAAATGACTGACTTGAACTGGGGAGGAAAATATTAGACTATCTTGTAGAGCCAGAAAGTAGTGAAGTCCTAAAAAGGAAAGATGGGGCATGTATACAGGACCTAAAACTTAACCTAAAATAGCTGTCAATGGCTAAATCTGAAGCAATTTAAGAGAAAATATATATTATTGGATTACAACCCAAAGAAAAAAAGGAAATATCTATAGGTAAATATTTAGGATACTAATTTAAATAAAGCTAGGAAAATAAATATATATGCAAAATTACTATATAGGGGGTACATTCTTTATAGAAGAACCCCAGTTTATAAATGTAGAGAGAATGGAAGAAATAGAAAATCATTATTAGAATATCACAATAATAATCACTTCAGGTAAGAGTCAATGATGAATTCTACGTAAGTGGAAGAATCACTAAGCAATATTTGCAGGTTTGAAGCATCTTCCCTGCCCCCCCAAGTATGTATTTTTGTGGTGATTTTAGCGAACTCTTTGATACTCATGGCAGCAGGTGCTGGAACTTTGAGTTCAGCTCAAAGTACCTTTGAATACAGCTGCATTTAGTGATTCGTTTCTAATTAATAGAGTATGGGAAGAAAAAACAGTCATTTGCAGTGGAGTTACGTGGCACACAGCCCATTATCAATGTCATCAGCAATAAATCATGTTACTATGATAGACCCCTGATATGAGGAGGATACCTCTGTGGTATTCTGTGATAAATGAAGTATAATCATAGTAAAACATCAGAGGACCATTTTGTTTTCTTTAAAAGTTTTAAGGTAATGAAAGCCAACTAAGACTAAGACATTCATAGATTAAAGGAGAGTTTGCAGATAGTTAAGTAAATACAGCATGGTACCCAGTATTGGTTCCTGGAACAAAAACAAAACAAAACAAGAATTCATCAAGAGAAAAATAAAATATAGTCTCTTCTTTACTGAATAGTAGTGAACCAATATCAGTTTCTTTGTTTTTCAGTAAATGTACCAGGTTATATAGGATATCAACAATGGGGAAGTTGGGTGAAGAACATACATCTATTCTGTTTATGACTCTTCTGTAAATCTAAAGTTATTATGAAATCAAGGACATATATATATATATATATATATATAAAAGTAGATGGCATAAGACAATTTTATGTATATTCATCTAAAATTACAAAGGTAATCATTAAAGTAAAGAAAAATAATTATAAAACTGTTTTAAGAAGAGGGCCGAGGAAGCAGACGCATGGTGTAAGTGAAATAAATCCTGGTCTTTCAATGCAAATCATGAACAGTTCTTTTCAAAAGATGATAGCAGTGAATAACGCTGTATGCATGTTATTTAAAAACAAAATAAAACTGATTAATCACCAGAAAATCTTACAAGAATCTTCCTTGACTTGGTTAGTTTTGATTTTATTTTTTGAAGCAAGTATAGATTGACCAGAAACAGAGACTGTGCTTGTTGTTACCAATTCACCTGCAATATCTGGCTTTGTAACTATCTGTGCTCTTTATTTCAGCAAAAATTGCAGGTGCTGTCATCTCATAAAGGGAATTCCTTGGTCAGTTGGTTTGGAATATGTTTAATACTTTTCCCCTCTTTTGGAGAGTTGCAATATTATATTGCCATATTTTGATGTTAATTACCATGCTAAAAACTCAAAGAAATTAAAAATTAAAAACAACAGACACTTTCTGTAAACTAGCAATCCTCGAGTTTCTTTGACCACAGAAATTGGTATTAGTTCTAGAAGCTATAAGAAAACAGAGTGCAGTTTGAAAAATAAAGCACTCTGAATCTTTGAAGAGTGAAAGAAAACCACAACTGAGAAATTAATATAAGGTCCTCTAACTGGTGGCACAGATGAGCTCCAACCATTCTCTGGAACCCTTTAATTACTAAACTTATCATGATGGTTCCTGTCTACCTCTCTCCAGTATCTGTCCCAAACAATAATGACCATGTGGTACAATATTGCCTCCTTAGAACTAGTGTCTTCATTGCTAGTTAATCACTTTACATATCTGAACCAATCTCATTCTTATTTTCAAATATGCAGATGAGTCTTGAAGTATAATTTTTGTGCTATTCCCCTCAGTAAGAAAGTGAGTCAGGGCTCTGGGATTCCTCTGTCATCTCTCTTATATGGGACAAAGATCGCACTCTGCCTTGAAATTCAGTAATCAAAAAGATAGATTTCTGTCTTCTGGGTCCTTCAAAGCCTCTAGTGTGGCAGAGGGGACGAGAGGTCCTCTGCTTTACCTGGGATTTGTTCCTAAAAGGATGATTCCCGTAGCCAGACAAAATCTCTGACTGCCGCTGCTGTAATTTACATGGCCCCAAATCAAGGCAGGTGGATTATGTATTCTCTTTGTTTTCACTCTGGATTTATGGGAGGGAAGGGTTATTTTTCTCTTGTCCAAATACCTTAAATCATTCAAAAGCAGCATTAGACTTTTAGCAGAAAAATGCAGATGCAACTGGGACACTTACAATGACCTAAATGCATGCTGATTACCTTTTCTGTTATTTTCTGCCCTTAAGTAAAGAAAATAAAATAAATGTCAGCAGTAAGAAAAATGAAAGTAGGTCAGACTATAGAACCATTAGATCAAAAGCAGTTAGAGCCAAACACACCTTTCCCAAGTGAGAAGTGAGAAATCAACATGTAAATGAAAAGCATTTGAAGAGTTGTAGCAGTTCCTCTATTAGCCTTGGCAATTAGCAGGAGGGCACCAAATTATTCTGGTGACTGCATCTTGTAGCTGGAACAAAGTGGAAGTGCTGGTAATATTCCTGAAAAAGATGAGTCACTCTGAAACAAGATTTCCATTGGGTGGAACTCAAGTTCTTTAGAAAGTGACAAGCGAGAAAGTGAGAAAAGATGCATGTAAATAGGACGTAAAGGATATTCCCTGCTGAGATCTTGGTGTCATGGTGAAGGAAGATCCCATTTTACTGTGTGTGTGTGTGTGTGTGTGTTGTCTGATGGTCTGCTGATTCTTTTCAATCAACCATAGTTGAAGTCCAAAACTAACACCACCATGGAACAATATGAAATGCTGATGGCAAGACCAAGGACCCCCTTGAACTACATAGTGATTGTGCTCATTTCTTTTAATGATTGCTATGCTATTTCTCATCAAAATGTTACTTTTAATGTTCACTGTATAGGATCAAGTTAACATCTCTATCATTGCCCTACAAAGTTTAACAGAGTCACTACTATTTACACAGGCACAAGGGAAAGAGAAGTAGCTATATAAATGAAGAACTTGCCTATTAAAGAAAGACAGTTTACAAAACGTTTTTAGACCAAGATACGACTTCCGGAGTCACCCTCTGAAAAACATAGTGAGAATAGTTAGGTGAATTTAGGAAGACTGGTGTTGAGGGAGCTCTAAATCCTACTTTCTGGTTCTTGATGTGCTTAAGCAAAAATTCAAAAGAAGCATCGGTCTGTAGCAGCACTCAACAAGGTTATTAGAAGAAGGCAACAGTACTTTTTCGAGGAGTGGAGGTAGCTTTTATTAATTTGTGCCTTATTTACTCATTGCTAGTTAGATTACAACAGGACACTCTTAACACATTAGAAATGGACAGTGTTCATGTTACAGTTTTCAGGAGAAACCAAGCAAGCACTCTTTGGAAGTATTTTAGGCAGATTTATTACACTTGTCTCAGCTGGGATTTCTTCCTCAAAGAGCTGAGCCCCAAGTTCTGGTTAGAACATGCTTATCTATAGGCAGAGCAAACGCAGGAAGAGAGGGATGAAAACTAGGGGAAGAGGTTTCAAGTGCAAAACTTCTTTGTCTGCTGGCAAGCAAGCTCAGGTTACAGGAGGTGTCATGGCTTTTCTTTATAGTTGCTGGAAGTGGTAGGCAGGCCCCTCCACACTCAGAGCGAAGACTGCCCTGTGTTTCAAGCAGGTCATGCTCATATGGGTTAAGTGAAATGAGGAGCAGGCATATTCAGGAAAAGTGCAGGTATATTTCCAAAAAAGGACTGAGCTTTTCAGGAATTGGGCATGTACCTGCTTCTGATGTTATATGGAAGTTTGGAAGCAACATGGTACCAGTTGCATGTTGGGTAGAGGAAAGTCAGGTATGGAAATTCATGGATCTAATATTACAATTAGCTTTATTTTGCTTGGAGGTTACCCAGTGCATCCCATAATATTTCTGAAGTTTCATATTACCCTGGGTCCTGGGTTGTCAGATTTACAGGTGTTGAAGCCATGTGGTCTCTGCTTTATTCTGAGCCTTTGGGAGCCTGATCTAGCCACACTAGGAAGGCTCTAAGAACTGAGGCAAGGTTTGGACACTAAATATTTGACTTAATTCACTAGACACATATACACTTTCAAGAACTTGAGCTTATTTTTGGTCCTAATACAAATAATGCATATAATGTGTTTGTTCTAAGTGCCAACTTACTATGAATCTCTGAAGAATATTGAGTTTTCACCTCAAAAGTCAAAGGTATGAAAGGTAAAGGCAATGGTTTACTCAAAAACCTTTAGCTTTAGAGAAATAGGTATCTCAAGATTCCTTACCCTAATTTGTAGGAGAAATAAAGTTCTATTTTTATTCAGACTGGTAGCCTTTGGAATGCATCATTTTCTGTACCACTCAAGAAAGAAATTCCCAAAAGTAACAGGGCCCAGAACGTTATACATTCTGTAGGATAACATTTGGAAATAACTTTGATCTTCTTTGTCTTGCTCTGACAAATGACTCTTTCAAGAGGCAGGAAGAGAAACATCTTTTCTTAGCAATATAACTCATAAGAGAGGGGCTCTGGAAAAGATAATTTAAGTTTGTGGCAAATAAATCATTTTTTATTTTTAAATATGCACCATGATGTTTATTATATTCAATGTAAAAGTAGAATCATACACTTTCATGCTGATTAGTAATATTTAGACTCTATAGGCTATATTCTGAGATTAAATATAAAAATTCATCAGTAAGTTTATATGAAAGACAAATGACCCAAATAGCCAACATAATATTGAGGAAGATTAAAGTTAGAGATCTGGCACTATCTGACTTCAAGATAATATAAAGCTACAGTAATCAAGACAGTGTGGTATTGGCAAAAGAATAGACAAATAGATCAATGGAACAGAGAACCCAGAAATAGACCACACAAATAAAGACAAGTCGTCTTTGACAAAGGAGTAAATGCAATCCAATGAAGAAGCAATAAGCTTTTTATCAAAAGGTCCTGGAATAGCTAGACATCCAGAGTAAAAATTCCTACAGAAAAAACAAAACCAAGAAAGAAATCTAAACATAGACTTTATATCATTCATAAAATTTCTCAGAACGGATCAGTCTTCAGTGTAAAACAAAGTTATAAAACTTCTAAAATATTATATAAGAGAAAAATCTACCTGAACTTGCCTTTGTATTTTAGAGACCATCAGAAGAGCAACCCATGAAAGAAAAATTGATAAATTGAAATTCATTAATATTAAGAATGCCTGCTCTGTGAAAAATATTGAGAATGAAATCAAGCTACATTAAGAAAATGTCTGTAAAACACTTACCTGACTTTTTAATAATCCAAAATATATAGAGAACTCTTAAAGCTCAACAATAGGAAAGCAAGCAATTCAATTAAAAAACAGATGAAAGATGTTAACACCTCATCAAAGAGGATATACATATGGAAACTAAGCATATGAATAGATACACAGCAATGAAATACCACTACCTATCTATTAAAATGACTAAAACACCAAACTATGACAACATCAAATGCTGGTCAAATGTGAAGCAACAGGAACTTTCATTATTGATAGGAATGCAAAAAGAAACAGTCACTTTGAAAGACAGTTCCACAGTTTCTTACAAAGCTAAGCATAGGTTTTCTTTACAATTCAGCAATCATGTTCCTTGATACTTACTTTAATGAGTTACAAATTTATAAGTTCAAACATATCCACACAGAAACATGCACACAAATGTACTTGGAAGCAACCACGATGTCCTTCAACGGTGGTACATCCATAAAATTGTTCATTCAGAGACAAAAAAAAAAATAGTCAAAACATGCACACATATACACACACACAAAGAGATAATATATATTTCTAAGTGGAAGTGAGTCTGAAAATACTATTTACTTTATGATTCCAACTATGTAACAGCTTGCAAAGAACAAAACTATAGATCAGCTGTTGCCCAAAGTTAGGAGGAAGGGAGATATGAATAAGCAGAGCATAGATGTCTTATAGAGGGCAGTGAAACTATTCTATATGGTATTGCAAAGATGAATATATGTGCACTTGTCAGAATTCATTGAAGTATACAACGCAGTTGAACTCTAATGTAAATCATGGGTTTTAGTTAAAATGTATTAATATTGGCTCATAAACTGTAGCAAATATTATACATTGATGCAAGATATTAATAATATGGAAACTGTAGGGTGAGAAGAAAGTAGAGGGTATATGGAAACTGGGTATTCTCTGCTGAATCTTTCAGTAAGCCTTAAACAGTTCTAAAAATAAAATCTATTAAAATAAACAAATGAAACAATGCTTTAAGTCATGACTTTTCTATTGGGGAAATGTGCCTCCTCGGTGAAAGTTAATGATCATCTGCCTCAGCAATCTGGTTCCCTCCCTCCCTTATTCTTACCCTGACGCACTGTCAGCTGTGCTATTATTATTTGCTGAGACACTGCTAAGTGATATCCTGAGTCAGTTTCTAAGACAGGAAGATGCTTATCATGCTATGATTATAAATGAACACAAAAAATGTTAGCCCCTAAGCCTACTTTGTCAACAAGTTCATGTCTATAGAATATATGACTTAAAGGTCGAGAGATGGGGTATTTTAGAATACCCTCTTCTCCACTGCTCTCTTTCAAACATGGAAGAACATCTCTTTGTCCTCTCTTCAGGTCAAGGGGAAGGGAGAAAATTTCCTTCCATGGCTTCCTCTGGCCTGGTTTTCCAATATGGAAGAGTTATAGAATAATTTATTGGTGTCTCTCAGACCTTTGTAAGAAATTTTGGATTTGTAGTAAGAAATATAGCCTGTCCAAAGCAAAACCAAAAAAAAGATACCAAAATACTTGCCATTTATAATCCATGATATGAACGAGTAATGCATAATTGGAAGGTTGAGGCTGCAAGCTCCACTGACCTTTCTAGTAACTCTTGTCCTAGAAGAGATTTTGTGTATGGTATTTCCATAAAGTCAAAGAATATATGCTCCTTAACCTCCAGTCTTGGAGAGATCTCCCCACCCACTTAACCTTAAGTCAATTTATTTTTCTACCTCCTTTCACTTTGCCATGGAGAAATCTGGTATGTCAGTTAGTAGAAACTAGAATTCACTTGGTCTGAGTTTTGTGCCACCACTTTAAGTCAATGATATTACATCAATTGCATTTAATTCTAATCTGTACTATTAGTCAAAAATTGAATACAGCCCTTCAAATAACACAAAATATAGAAATTTTAAGAAGTATATTAATAAATTGGAATTCTAGTTTGATTTTCATAATCCTTTGTAGTGGGAATACTCAGGAATAAGTAGAAAATAAAAACCAGGCTGCAAAGTTTTAAACACTATGTTATAGATATTGACATGTACAAATCCTAATTCATATTTACTGACCTCTGAAAAGCTTGATTTCTAGCCAATATGCTCAGAACATTCATATAAAGAATAATTACCTTACTTACCTGCCCTTCAGATTTAACATCTCATTTAAGATTAAACTAGACAAGGTGTTTGGAGATTTTCACTTGTGGCTTGCCACTAAGAGTTATGTTTATGTTTCTATCTTGCCAGCTTCATCTACACACATTATGTCCCAACTTATAAAGATGACAGACACATATACTGGGGACATGGAGTCAGCTCCTTGGGGAATGGAGGCATTGACAGCCAATCCAAAACCATCAGACAAGGGAGAAAAAGAAGCCAGTCCTGTTCTTGCTTCAAGGTGACCAGGGAAGCCAAGGACTCTTGGGACCAATGAATAAATCTGGTCCTTGTGGCCACTGAATGTTGACTTGTATTTGTAAATTTGAAATATGAATATAAGTTTGAAATGTGAATATGCATCATTATATGCCATGTTTGTTTCCTTCCTGGACTGAACTTAAAATTGACTTTCCCACCGTTGCTCTTTGCCTTGTATTATTTTTTTTCTTCACTAGGTAGCTCACATGGTTTCATTTCCACGTGCAACCAGTCAAGGAACTCATTCCCCCAGTATATTTTGCAGCCCGAATCATTCCCTGAAGTGTTTCCATATATTCCAATTTGGCATAAATGCAAAGTTTGATTTGCTTCTGGAATTTCAGAATGCTAAAAGGGAGAACGCTTTTATCAAACATCAAGCTCAGTTGCATTGTTTCATATGCTCCAAAGGAATTAAAATGTTTCCCAATAAGAGCTTTGCTAGACTTAATGTGCTGCATCACTTAAAAGATGTGAGGAGAGAAAATATTTTACCTGTGTTGTTTGTGAAAGAAGGTAGGAAAACAAAATTCTAACTCTTCATTGCAGTAGTGATGCTTTGAGATCAATTTTTAGAATGTCAAAGATGTAAGCAGCATTGTTATTCCTGTCAATATGAAAGGAGCTTGAAATGATGATGGCTGGTCAAACTTCCCAAGTGTTTCCTGATAAACAGAGCAGGAATATGAACAAGGAAGCCAATCATGGCAAAGTTTCTTAGCAAAATTTCTATATCCAGTGGAAATGTCTTTGTTTTCATTACATCTCTATTTAGTCCCCTCTATATCCAGTGGAAATGTCTTTGTTTTTATTACGTCTCTATTCAGTCCCCCAAAGAACAAAATAATGATGAATATTTACCCTCTTAAAAGACTTTCAAGTTTACCTGAAAGCACCCTCTCCCTAATCTTAATAGGAGGATTCAGTTAGGTGTCTTAATGAATACGTATTTTTCTGAACATTTTCCATCACAATCAGAAACTTGTAAAAAACGGGTTGTCTTCTCCCTAGTGCCCTAAATGGTTTTGGATTTTGTAGCATGTCTTTTTTTTTTTTTTTTTCCAGTTTATGAATATATTTACTGAAGAAGTCTACCAGAAGATACCTTAAATAAGATTGAGGAAATCTGTCTTTTTCCATCTAAGTTGACTGCATTAGGTGAATCATGCTTTGTTTATGAAAAATTAATTCTGATTCCAAATTTGACAGAATCTATGATATTTTCCTTATGTTTGAAAAGCTTCATACAAACTTTCGTTTATTGTTGACTTTAGGTTTAATTCTGTAGGAAACATGTAGGCCTATTGAGGTCCAGAAAAGGTAACAGAGTACTATGAGAAAATGATATTCATGGAGTTCTCAAGGGGAGAAACATGGAGGAAGGAAGAGGAAGACAAGAAAAAGAGAAATCTTGTCATTCAGATACTCCCAAGCCTGTGCCTGTATTTTTATCTCAGACAACAAAGATAGTCTGTGAACTTGTGGGCATATATCTAAAGACAATTAGACCTACACGTTTTCTGATTGTCTCTGATTAAACAAGCCTCAAAGACATAATGAATAATGTATGATAAATCAATGTCCACATAGAATAAAAGCACATTCTAAAAGGATTGCTTTATGTCTAATTCCCAAGTGAATGCTAAGTATGTCCTTTTTTGTGAGTTCTTTTATTACCGTTGTCTTAGTTCCTTTTATTTTCAATTTGAAAAATAATTAAGAATGAGAAGTAAATATTGAATATCTCTTTAACAGGTTACAAACTAAGCTTTATATATATCATCCCACTGAACCTTCGCAGTACTGCGGTTAGATTGGTTTCCAGCATTGTAAGTGTTAGGAGCATTAGTTCCATAGAGGGGTTAATTGTAAATCTGTGATGTTATGTGACTCCACAAACCAGTATCTACCTTTTAAGCAGCACTATCAGGTCTCAACTCAAATATATGATAATCCAAGTCCGGGGCTTTTCCATTGTATAAAGTCTCATTTTTTTTAAAGAGAAATTTTATAACCAGGCATTAAATCAGAACTCAGTGAACCTAGCCATCTAGCGAAATTGGTTAACCATAAACTGAGGAATCTATGACATTTAATTAATGTACAGTCTAGTCATAGATACATTACCCAAGAGAGCCATAGAGACACACATATTGCATCAAGCCAGTCTCCAGAGAGGCACAAATGCTTGCAATTACCTGATAAGCTAGCAGCCCCACTGTAGGTGCCACAGTATTTGCTTTTGCCAACACCTGTGGCATTTCCCAAAAACCACAGCTCCACACTCATTGTTCCCTCCATACATCTATAAAACCTCTTCAATTCTGACTGTCTTGAGAAGTAGATCTCAGACAGATCAGGCCTCCCACTTCCTTAATTGGTGCCTCTCAGTAATAAAAATACTTTCCTAGCACCAATACATTTTCAACTCATGATATCTAGGACTGCAAGGAGCAGTCACACTTTCTCAGACTGTGGGTCAGTCCCATGCGCATGCCAAGGTATCTCTATACAGTCCCGAAGACCTAAATGGAAGCCATTTAAACCTTCCACAGTGTGTTAATTCTACCACTTACATATTCCACCACATTGGATAATGTATATTTAGGCTCCATAGCTTCAAAACCTGAGAACAAAAAGGAAATTACCACGCTTGTATTTTCTTGATATGATATGATTGAGTCCTCTCCATTGCCCACTTCATTTGCTCTAAGACACAGATATTTGAGGAGAAAGTAAGTTTTAGCCATCAAAAATATATCGTAAAAATGTGTTTGATATTTTTTTCTACCCCTGTATCCCAACAAAATAAAAGGTTTATAATTTGAAGATAGTGTTGTTTCTCTTCTTTCTTTCTCTATTGTATTAAAAAGAAAGTGTAAGAAGTACACAGATAGAAGAAAACACACAGGTGTCTAGGGTATCCTCGAATTATGCTGAAGTATGCTGGTGAATTTTAGGCATGAATTTCTGAAGGTACTATCTTTCATTTCCAGTTTTTCTTGCTTCCAAACTTTAAGAATAAAAAAGCACTTTTTCCTCTTGTTCTTTTATTTTCCAAATTTTCAAGTGTTTATTTTGATATTGAACAGTAGTAGTAGTCCCAGCATTTCTTGGGCAAATCCTGTGTACAAAGCACTTGTAAGACAAATTATATATAGCATAGGTAGTCATTTCATCCACTTTGAAAAGAGACCTCCACCTCATCTCTTTTGCTTCCTCTTTATGCTATAAACTGGCTAGAGAAAGAAACATGGCTTGGCAGCTAGTAGGACCATGCAGAAAATATCCAGTTATATGGAGTAACTTTGGTCCAATCAGAATGTATTAGGCTATTATTAAGTAGTAGTATTGATAATCACCTACAGGATTTTTTAAAGGAAAAGTGTAAATAGTAACTGAAACATAGCAAATATTTGGGAAATGGTAATTATCACAGCTGTATATGTTATTGTAGTAATAATACTGAAAAGAGTTGGAGTGGTGAAACTGTAGGGAGTAGAACCCATGAAGATACTTCCATTGAGAGCTTGGACTTAGAGAAGTATAAGGCATTTCTTTCTGAGCACACTGGCAGCTACTAAGGACTTGGTGATCAAAGGTAACTTGAGATCTTGCTTTTAGGTGTCACTGGTAGTTTCTAACGAACCACTTGATCTAATACACAGAGATGTAACTCAGTGACTGCTTCTTGAATCCTTAACAGGTTCTTTGAAATATAACATTTCAGAGAAATTGAGGATTGTGTGAAGTTCTTGGCAACATGCATTAGTTCTTGTGATGCCTAATGCTTGCATACTTCACATCTTTCAAATCAAGATACCTAGAGAAGTTGATAGAAAGGATTAGAACACTGATAAATCTCAAGAAAAAACTTCAACTCAATCTCAAAATTCTACAACTTCTTTTGAATACTTCCTAGCAAAGTGGAAGACAGAAAAATAGGAAGACCCCTCTCTTCTTGGCTGTGGGGAGGGACACATCACAGTTAGCTATAATAATTGTTATATAGCAGAGGAAGAGATAACTAGAATTTCCATGGAAGAAAAAGATAAATTCTGAGATCAAGGATTTGGAAAACAGCCATGGAATAGGAGACTTTGGAGCATAGGTCTTGAAAGTTGACCAGGAGACTGATAAATAGAAGAGGGAGAAGAGTACCTGGGACGGAAAGAACATGTAAATAAAGGCACACAAGTGAGCAATAGAGTTAATGACTAACGAGAGTGTGGATTAAATAAATTCACATGACATTTAAAAGGTATGACGGAAGGTGATTCTTGGTAGCATTTCCCAATTAGAGGTAGGAAATACAAATCCTCTTCATAAAAAGTAGAGATGTTTGCAAGTGGAAGCATCAGTTTCACTCTGCTCTGTAGGGGATGCAGGTAATGATGTGCCCACCCAGCCACTGCTGACTTCTGCAGCTCAGGAGCTCAGCTGGTCCAATAGTGGAGACAATGAGAAAGGAAGCTATAAAATTAATTGATGGTTTCCCAGAAACCTGGATCTGCTCCCTTCATTATTTGTTCTTTCTCACCATGACTTGCCATTGTATAGTATTTGGGGGTGCATAAAGGGAATGAGTTTGAGTTGTTTCATTGAAAAAAAAATTAAAGGTCTCTAGATTCAAGTGCATTTGCTTAGCAATGTGAGAACTGTGTGTTAACTCTTTTCCTGGAAGTCTATTTTAAACTGACTGGAGTCGGGAATATTATTATTCTTGCAGTGCAGCTATCATGCCTTTCCTCTAAGAAATTTAAAGATTCCCCCCCGCCCCCCCCGCCACCCTGCACGGTTTAGATTAGCTTTGCAGAGACAATCTATCCATAAGGCACAATAGGTACATTGCCCTACATCCTCAATATTTTTAGTGGCCACAAAATGTGTGAATTTCTTTTTAAATCAAAGGCGTTTAGAGTTAAAAACAGTTTTAATTTTCTTCAAATGGAAGTTCTAGAGTCCTTGAAAAATCTGTTAATTTTTGCCAAAAATAGGAAAAAAACTTGAAGTACTTAGTTATATCAAAAGTAATGTTTATTATCGGTATTAAGGAAGAAGGGACTCATGAAAGTGAAAATACTTAGCATTCATGAATTTTATTATATGATCACTCCTGCTTTCTTCACCCTAATGAAAATTTTCTTTTTCTTGACATAAGTCCAATCTTACTAAAATAGTATAATGGAAAATACCCAGGGTTTACATAAATGACTCAGATTTGAATATACTTTGCCACTTACTCTGTATTATGATCTTGGCACCTTGTTAGCCTGTACGGGCTTCTGTTTGCTCATCAGTAAAGGTATATAAAACAATGATCCCCTGTTTTTTGTGTTTCCATAATCAATCAACTCTGTCTATATTTACTGCTTTAGGGAAAGAAAATCATGACTGAGAATAAAAGAAACATGGAGTCAATTTTTAAATTGTTTTGGCGTTCCCAAATCCTTAGACTTCCAGAAAAGAAACATTTCACATGCACTGAAAATAAATTAACAGATAAGTAATAATAATAATAATTTCAAAATCTTATCCTCAAACCAGATGAATAATTTTAAAATCTCACCATTAACTTCTTGAAAACACCAGTCTATTCCCTACTATTGTTTTGCCTCTTTGATAATGTCATATAAATAGAATAATAAAGTTTGTAACCTTTAGAAAATGGCTTGTTATTTATCATATTGCCTTTGTGTATATCATAGTCCATTCCCTTTATTTTCCTGGATAGTATTCTATTGTCTGGATATGTCATCAGTTGTTTATCTAATCACTTGAAAAGGACACATATATCTCTTCTATTTTTGGTTTATTGAAAATAAAGCTGTTATAATTCATTTACAGAGTTTTGCATAAGCACAAGTTTCATATTTCCTGACTGAATCCCAGGAGTGAGATCACTGGGTCATGTGATAAACATCTATTTCATTTTATAAGAAAATGTCAAACTGTTTTGTATAGTACTTTGTGTTACCAAAAGCAATGTATGAACATTCCAGTTGTCCCACGTCCTCTACAGACAGAATTTGGTAACATTAGAGTTACTTATTTTAACCATTTTCATAGGTGTGTGGGAATGCATTATTCTAGTTTTAATTTCAGTGTCCTGAATAATGAAGGATGCTGAACATCTTTTTATGTGCTTATCTTTCACTTAGATGTCTTCTTTGCTATATCTGTTCAAGTCTTTAGAATATTTTTCACTTGTGTTTTCTTACACTTCAGTTTTTAGAGATTTTTTTAATACAATCTAAACATAGATGATTTGTATCTAGAATGTTTGTGAATTGCAAATATTTTATCTCCCTCTGTAGTTTGTCTTTCCAATTGTGTAACAATGATTTTCATAGAGTAAAAATTTTAAATTTTTATAAGCCTGATTTTCCAGTTTTCTTTTATTGATCATGCTTTCTGGTGCCACATCTAGAACTTTTTTTTTCCTCCAGATCACAGTTTTTCTTCTTTCATTCTGTTATTCTAAATATGTTTTAAGCTACTTTTTCAATTTAATGATCCTTTTGGAGTTTCTGTGTGTGTGTGTGTGTGTGTGGTGTGTGTGTGTGTGTATGTGTGTGCGTGTGTGTGTGTGTGTGTGTGATTTAGATCAAGGCTTCTCTTTAAAAGACTCATTTCTCCATTGAATTGCTTTTGCTTCTCTGCTGAAATCACATGATTTCATTTGTGTGAGTATATTTTTGGGTTCCTTATTCTGTTCCAGTGAGTTATGTGTTTATCTTTTGGTTTTGCTGATTACTCTAGTTTTATATAAATTTGTAAAATAAGATAGTATGACTCTTCTAACTTCTTTTTTTTTCAAAATTGGGGATTTTACTTCTTTTGCCTTTGTGTATATTTTTGTCTATATGTACAAAGAATGCTGTTGGGATATTGATTGGAATTATGCTCTTTAACTCTATAGATCTGTTTGGGAAGAATGGAGCTCTTTACTCTGTTGAGCCATCCACTCCATGAATCCAACAAGTCTACATTTAACTAGATCTTTGAATTATTTCATGAGCATCTTATGGTTTTTAGTATATAGATTCATATTTTTGGTTTGTTTTATAACTATGTATTTTTTTTTAGAGATATATATCTTTTAACCTTTTAGATTCCTTTTAGACATTGCTGGCATATAAAAATATGGGGAAATATTTTGTCTACATAAACTATGCATCTGATGACTTCCCTATACTCACTTTTTAAAGAAGGATTCTGTGGTATTTTTATACACAGACAAGCATCTCATCTATGAATTATGAATAAGAGTAGCTTTAACTTTTTTCTGATATGTATGTATTTTGTTTATTTGCATGGCTTTATTGTTTTGGCAAGGCCTTTCTAGTATGATGTTAAATATGGGGAGTAAAAATGGACATCTTTATCCTGAAGTTTGGGAGAAGCACTCTTTAACCATTAAGTATGATCTTGGCAGTAGGTTTTTATAGATGCCTTTAATCATGTTGTAGAAGTTTCTTTCTAAGTGCAGTTAGCCAAGATTTATTTTTTATCCTAAATGAATGTTGAATTGTGTCAAATACTTTTTTAAATCTATTAATAGGCTCATGTGGATTTTCTCCCTTAGAATGTTAATTTGGCAGATTTCCTTGAGTGACTTTAAATATTGAACCAGTTTTTCATTACTGGAATAAATTTTACCTGGTTATAGATGATTGTTATTTTTATATGTATTCCTGAATTCGATTTAGTAATATTTTATTGAGGATTTTTTGAATTAATGCTTCTGAAGGGTATCGGTCTATAAAATTCTTTTCTTGGAGTGTTTTGTCTGATTTTCGTGTTAGAAAAAGGCTGGCTGAAGAAAGACTATGAAGTGTTTCTGAGTCTACTTTCTGAAAGATATTATTTAGAATTGTTGCTAATCCCTCTTAAAATTTTAGTTGGATTCACTAGTAATATAATCTGAGCTTGTACGTTTCTATGAAGGATATTTTTAAGAACAACCAATTGTTCTTGGTAGTTAAGGACTCTTATTTACTTCACTTTACTTCATCTTTGCTCCTTTATGATTTACAAGGAAATGTTTCATTTCATCTAAATTGTCAAATTATATGTGGAGCTGTCTGCAGTATGCGCATCTCATACACTATTATTTTTGGTACTGGAATGTGTTGTCTATGTTTCTTTGAACCTTTTGTTAGAATTTTTATCAATTATATTATTTATAAAGCCAATTAATGGCTATCAGAATGAAAATGGGAGTAAAATAGGAAAATTGGATAAAAAGTATCAATTTTATGGTGAAGAATAGAATTGAACTCGAGAGTAAACTTAATGTATTATATACAGGTGTCAATTTATGTTGATGTATGACTTAAACCTATGTGATGCTGTAATACAATGCTCCTTTAATAAAATATCCCCATATTTTAGTATAATTGATTTATGCTGATATTATACTATTGCTAACTTTGTTTTTGTTCTTTTTTCCCCCGTTGTTTGCATTTAATTTTCTTTTTCTGTGTCTAGTTTCTTAAGGTAAAAGTTTATATTGATTCGCTACCTTGATTCTTTTGGGGTTTTTTGGCTAACTTGTTTGCTATTATTTTTTATAATACCTTGATTCTTTTGTAATCTAAATAATGCTTTTAAAAAATATCTTCTAAGAACAGATTTAGCTATATCTATACTTTTTGATACATTGTATTTTTATTGTAATTCAACTCAAAATATTTTATAATTTCCCTTGAGAATTCTTTGAGCCACAGATTGTTTAAAAGAATATTGTTTAATGACCAACTCAGAGGCTTTCCTGTTATATCTGTGTTATTGATTTCTAGTTTAATTCCATCATGATAAAATAGGCTTATTTTGAAATGTTATTTGAAATGTATTGCAGTTTGTTTTGTGACCCACAGTATGGTCTATTTTGGTAAATATACATTCACACTTAAAATATACATTCGCACTAAAATATACATTCACACTTAAAATAATGTATATCATGCTACTGTGTAGTGTTATATCATAGATAAGAATTTATAATCATAATTATATTTTAATTAAATATAATTTTTTGATAATATTGTTTAATTTTTCTATGTCCTTGCTGGTTTTCTATTAGCTAGTTTGCTTGTTTTTAACAAGGAAAGATTCAGGCAGGGATGAAGGCTAATTGGCAGGTAAGTAGGTAGAGAGAGGAAAAAGAAGCATCTTTATTTATTTATTTTTATTTAGTTGCTCACACTGTTTTTCCCCTGCTGGACTCAGACATGAACCCAGGGGTATGTGGCTTGATCCTTAGAAAGCGACTAAACTAACGACTACTGCACCAGGGCGCGCCTACCAGCTAATTTTATCTATTACTGAAAGAGGGAAGTTGAAGTCTGCAAATAAAATTATATAGTTGTTTATTTCTCTTGTCAGTTCTGTAGCTCTTAATCCATTTATTTTGGAATTTAATTATTTAGCTAGCACAGTTGTAATGATGAACCACTGATTGAGTGTCTTAAACAACAAAAATTTATTTTCTCAGTTTTGGAGGTTAGCAGTCCCCCGTCTAGATGTCAGCAGAGTTGTTCTTCTAGGATCTCTCACTTCGGCTCATGGTTGGCCATCTTCTTCCTCTATCTTCACATGGTCTTCCCTTTTGTATCCCTGTACATTAATCTCCTCTTCTTATAAAGACACCAGTGGTATTAGATTAGGGCCCATCTCAATGACCTCATTTAACCTTACATATCTCTTTGAAGACCTTATATCTAAGTGCAACCACAATCCAAGATACTGAGATGAAGATTAAATAGATGAATTTTTGGAATATATAATCCAATACTAATGATCTTCTTTGTGATACTCACAAGTACATGTTCTTCTCACAAGCAAACCACATTTACCCCATTTTAATATCCTCTAAAGTCTTAATACATTCCAGCATCAATTCTAGGTCCAAAAGCTCATCTAAATTGCATTTAAATCAAGTATGAGTGAGAATGGAGGTGCATTCATAATAAGGCAAAATTCCTCTCTGGGACATTAGGGTGACAGTATTACTTTCTGGGTTCTGAGGTGTATACACATTTTGGATGGTTACATTTTCCTGGTGAACTGACCCTTTATTATTATAAAAATCCATTACTATTTTGAGTTCTCTAATTTCTAATGAGTGATGCTTACTGAATGTCTCATCTGCTATTTCCTCACATTTACTAGCTTTGTGAAAGTAAATTGAAGCCACAGAAGATCATTTTCTCAAAAAATGGAATAGATTATAATTTTTTGGAAGATCATGGTACCTCTAATATTTATTTCACATTTATCACAAAATAGCACTATGTAATATTAGACTTTAAAATACAAATACGTGTAAGCTAAAGTTAAAACTAGATTATTTTTAAAGATAAACACACTCATTGAAGCTAAACATTCTCATTTACTGGTGCTCGAAGTAATTTCTTTTTCTCTCATTAGGTAATTAAATACTGACAATGAGCATTGCATAGAATTCAGCCAAATGGTTATTTGGTTCAATACAGTTGGGAAATGCTAAAAACAGTACTTCTTCAAGAAGTATTAGCATATTAAATGGCATCAGAGGTTCAAAATCAATAAAATAATTACATTTTTAATTCCATATATTATAATTTATTAGAGTACAAACTATTATTCATATAATGACTAATAATGTCTCATATAATAAATTTTCCTCTTAGCACACTTGGGAAAATACTTCAAAAATATTGCATCATTTTCTAAGTAGTTGGTATGTATTATGGACAATTCTAAAAGTTCAAATACTTTACATTATTTGTAACATGAGTAGATTTTATAAGGCAAATGTCTTCATTTTGTCAATACGGAAGTTTGTACAGTGAAGTCATTTAGCTTTTAGCAGTGGAGCTGTGATTCAGACTTCATTTATGTCTCAGCACAGTTCACCTAGCGTAGAGTTCAACATTTCATGTTTTTTTTTTCCTAGTAACTGATGTCACATTTTCTTCTCATCAACTTTGATTCAAATTTTAAAGATGCAACTCTTACTGAACAGGCTTCTACCCTCTGATTTTTCTAGTTTTCATCCCTTCATTCCTGTGCGGCTTGACTTTACATTCATTCCCTGGTTTCCAAAGGATGCTAAGATACTAAGTAAAAGCAAGGGGTGTATATTTCACCCTGGCCTGCCATAGCCCTGCCTTGTTATAAGCAGCTCTCACCTGCCTGAGAGAGCTAGAGAGAGTTGCTCTGGTGTGAAGTGACAAGGAAAAGGAAGGAAGAGTAAACAAGATGGAATATGGGGAAAGAATGAGATGTCAAAGGAAAGTCATTGATGGGTTACATATGCCCTGTTTTCAGTTCTCTTCCCAAATTGGAAGAAAAAGGAATCTGACAGGATCCGAAAGGCATACTGTTATTCAGTAATCCCGGGCATCACACAATTTCAAAGAACTCAAGCCAGTCTTCTCTAAATGGTGAAATATAACAGGGTTTCTTGATAATCCTGTGATAGGACTTTCATCATAAAAAACATACAAAACAGAATTTTGTCAATTTCTATGTTCATAATATGTGTTGATTTGTATATTTTAATCAATAAAAAATGCTATTTGGCACAATTTTCTTAGCAAACCTTGCAAGTAATAAATGCCATTTCTTTAATCAGGAAGTAATTAAAATTATTGACCAATGTTCAGCTCTGCTGAAGTCAAATGATGCGTTAATTCACTCAATATAAAATGCATTTGGGTATCTTCGCTGCTATGGCTTCAGTAGCTTAGTCAATCATCAAAAGTTCCAAATTCCTAAATACATAATATGGAAACTCTTATAATCATATCAGAATTTTAGCTGGCTTCCTACCTTATGCCCAATTCAGGCAGGCTTTCTTTCTGTTAGAGAGACTGGTGATTCTTCAGGTAATTTGTAAAGGGGTGGGTAAGTTAAAGAAATGAGTGGGGGCTGACTATAAATAAACTCAGCTGTTCATATCAGGAAACAAGCCAACTAACAAACCACATAAAAAGATCTAAAAAAGGTGACAGTTGGACCTGATGCCTGAATTACAGCGTTGTCGGTTGAGGTTTCTGAGGTTATTGCTTTTCCACTCTGTAAGCGCTGCAATATATAGAACACAGTCTTGATTCTTATTTACACTGCTAATAAACTTGATTGAGCAAACATCATTCGTTTACCATTTGACAGACTCCCTTAGTTTGTGCTTAAGTTTGGGAATGGATGAGTCCAAGTGGCTGCAGTGTGAAGAGGAAGGTCAATGCCAGAATTTTAAATGAAAGACTAACAAACCTGGACCAGAGAGACAATCAGTTTTCATGAGTACTTATTGTGAAAGGAAGTTGGCTTTTATGTGATGGTACTTCTTTAACAGGGAGACACGATTACAAGGGTGCAGGTTTGTGAAATGTAAAGCTAGAAGAAAGAGTACATCAATGGGTTTTCAAGGTGCTAAAAGAAAATTAACTTCTTCAAACAAGGTTCCTATCTTAGAGTTGAAAGTGGGAAAAAGTATTTTTCTGTTTTTTATTATGGAAAGATTGGTTTATAACATCTATAGGTTTTAAGTGTGCATATGTCAACATCTGTATACATTATATTCATCATTATAAATCTAATTTCATCCTTTACCATACAGCTGGCCCTTTTGTTCCCCACTCCTCTGTCTCCCTTCCCTTCTGGTAACAACTAATTTGGTCTTAGAATCTAAAGTTCATTTTTGCTTTATTTAGCTGATTTCTTTGTTTTGTTTCTTTATGTACTGCATATAAGTGAAGTCATACATTTTGTCTTTCTCCATCTAATTTATCTCATTAAGCATAAAGCACTCTAGGTCCATCAATGTTGCAAATGGCAGGATTTTATCTTTTTTGATAGATGAGTAGTATTCCATTATATATATATAAACACATCTTCTATAACACACACACACACATATATATATATATATATATATATATATACATAACACATACAATGTGTATAACACATCTTCTATAAAACATAACACACATATGTAGCATCTTCTTTATTCACTTACCTGTCAATAGACAAACAGGTGTCCAACTCTTCACTATTGTAAATAATGCTGTGAGGGTACATGTATCTCTTTGAATTAGTGTTTTTGCATTCTTCCAGTAAATACTTGGAAGTGGGATAACTCAATTTTACATTTTTCTTTTTAATTTTTTGAGGAAATTTTATACTGCATAGCATTATGGTTGCATTAATTTGCATCCCCATCAACAGTCTACTTTTTCACCAGCACTTGTTATTTCTTATCCTTTGAATAATAACCATCCTCACAGGTATGAGGTATCTCATTGTTTTGACTTGCATTTTTAATAATAATAGATAATAAATATTTTTTAATGTGCCTGTTGATGTCTATATGTCTTTTTTGAAGAAACATCTGTTCAGATCCTCTGCCCACTCGTAAATTAGACATTTATTGTAGAGTTTTATGAGTACTTTATATATTTTGAATATTAATCCCTCTTAAGATATATGGTTTTCAAATATATTTTTCCATTCAGTAGGGTGCTTCTTTTGTTTTGATGATAATTTCTTTTGTTGTCCAGAAGATTTTTAGATTGATGTAATCCCATTTGTTTACTTTGGCTGTCCAATGTCAATGAGTTTATTACCTACATAATAGATATTTTATGGTGTCAGGTCTTATATTAAAATCTTTCATCTATTTCGAATGACTTTTTGTGTGTATTGTGTTAGAGAGTAATCTAGTTTCATTCTCTTGCATGTGACTCTCCATTTTTCCCAAAACTATTTTAGGAAAATTTCCTTGTTGCAAGGAAAAACTAAGAGCTTGTTTACAAGAAATTAGTTGTCCATGTATATATGGGTTTATTGCTGAACTCTAAATTCTTCCCCATTGATCTGTCTACCTGTTTTTATATCAGTACCGCATTGTTTTGATTACTATTGTTTAGTAGTTTTGTTTGAAGTTCAGGAGCATGGTATTTCTATTTTTGTTCTTTTTTTTCTCAGGATTCTTTTGACTACTTGTGGTCTTTCATAGTTCTAAATAATTTTTCAATTTTTTTGTTCTGTTTCTGTGAAGAATGCTTTTGGAATTTTGATAGGAATTGCACTGCAGCTGTATATTACTTTGGGTTACATGGTCATTTTAATTATGGTAATTATTTGATTAAATTTATTTCAAGGTATTTAATTCTTTTTGTATATTAATTTCATAACCTGCCACTTTACTGTATTTATTTATTATTTATAACAATTTTTAGTGGAGATTTTTAGGCTTGTAAAGTACATTATCATATCATTTGCAACGAGTAATAGTTTTACTTCTTTAGGACAAAGGTGTTTTATAATAACTTTAGTGAATATAATTACCTACAATAAGGGTGTACATTCTGAGGCAACAATTTGATAAGTTTTGACTTGTCTCTACCCATGAAAATATCACCATAATCAAGGCACTGAACCTCGCCATTACTCACAAAAGCTTCCCCCACACCTTTTTCAATCCACCCAGATTTCCAGTAAGTCATTGACCTGCTTTCTTTCACAATAGATTATTTTTCATTGTCTAGATTTTATATAATGGAATCTTACAGTGTATATAATCATTGGTCTGGCTCCTAATTATTCTGTTTTTGGTTTTGGTTTAGAGATTCGGCCATGTTATAGTTTTTACTGCTGAGTAGCATTTCATTGTAGGGATATGCCAGTTTGTTAATCCATTTGTATTTTGATGGGCATGTGGGTTTTTATTGGTTTTATTTTTTGGTTATTTTCATTGATGTCATATAATAGATGACCCTAGAACTTAGAATCTCAAAACGACAAAACATTTATTATCTCACAACTCCCCTGGGTTTAGGAATCCTGAATGCAGCATAATTGAAGCAGGGTGCCTGTATCTCAGGGTCTCTCAATATGCTAAAATTAAAGTGTTAGCCAGGACTATAGTAATATCAAGATTCTACTGGAAGAGGATCCACTTTTAGACTTACTCACATGCCAGGCCGTGTTGGCATATTTTAGTTTCCCTCATGAGATAGGCTGGGCTGGGCCAGGCTATGGTGACTGATAAAGTACAAAAATTCAGCTTAATAAAGCTTATTTTTACTTCCACTACTCTCAGCTGCAGGTCAGGTAGCTCATGTACCTATAGTTATACCATCTGGAACATGTGGCTTCCATGATAACCACAGAAGGGAAGAGAGAGATGCATGTTCATGTCTGATGTTTTCTGAGGTTCAAGTCTTTGAAGTGCTTCACATCACATCCACCTACATCCAATGAACATTCCCCGGTCCCCTTATAGTACATCCAACTACATTGATTGTTGGACCCCAGTCCCATCATGTAACATCCATCTATATTCTATGTTGGGGCCCAGTCCAATTCATATCATGTCTTCCTATGTACATCAACAGAACACAGTCCAATAGCCCCATCCTAATTTTGAGGGGAACTAAGCAAATAAGTATTGATGATCACAAACGGCACTTAATTTGACTTCAGTGTATATGTCTGAAGCCCAAGAAAGCCAAGACTTTGCCTTTCTTGTTCCCAGTTGAATCTGTTGTTCATATTCAGTTCTAGGCATAAATAGATATGCAGAAAATATTTGAATTATGCTTCCATTGATAAAATTTCAAAACCTCTGAGACAACTCTTATTATTTGCAGTTACGTATGAATAAACAGACTCAGTACTGTTACATAATAGACTTAAATGTACACATTGACTAATCATTAAATTGAATTCTGATTTTATATCTCTATGTTAAATAAGCTTCATATGATACCATTGACTTTCCTACCAGTTTTGCATCTCTTAATAAGCCTTGTGGGGAGGACTTTACTCTGAGACTATAGCCAGGGGATACCAATGGTGACAAAACCCATATTATCCATTACAGACTCTGCTCATTTACTTAGGGTTCTCCAGGCCCTCCTTTTAGCTTTTGTGACTGGGGACAGAGGATGAGTCTAGAATCTGTGCCCACCTTCCACGACTTTTTGTTCCCCCATTGCTGAGGTGAGGCCTGCTTGTAGTCCTACCTCTGCTGCCTCTTGTAATCCCAATTATGGCTGTGGGCTCCCACATGTCATTTACAGAAGACATGCCCTCTAGCCCCTGGGCAAGCAGCACCTCCCCACTCCTAGAGGCCGAACCACTGGAGTCACCTAACAGTCATAATCTTTCTTCTCCCAGAGGATTAGACTGTTTCTTCATTGTTTGGATTCTCAGTAGTCTTTATTCTTTTTGTTTCTGTACCAATGACACCTCCCATGAAAAAGTGTGTTAGGTCTCATTCATTACTCCCTTATAAAATGCCCATCATAGGGCCTTCATTTCTCTTCTACTCCTTCAGAGATTGATCTCATTATTTCCCAAAAGTTATACTCAATTATATTTCACTTACAACTCTCTCTCTCTCTCTCTCTCTCTCTCTCTCTCTCTCTCTCTCTCTCTCTCTCTCTCTCTCTCTCTCTCTCTCACACACACACACACACACACACACATCTCATCCTTCCTTGGAACCAAGTTTTATACTTCAACATAGAGCTCTCACTACAGGGTGACTTTTATTCTAGGTCACACTTGTATCAGGATGGACAGATTTTTAAAGATCTGGGGCAGCGTTGGCAATATCAATCTTCATCCTCTCCTTTGCTCCTTCCCCCTCCTCTTTCTACTCTTCTTAACAACTCCAGGCCCATGACCTCTTTCTTCTGGAGGTCCATTAAGTAGTATTTTATTGCCACAACTCCATTAAAGATGGTTATGGTTATTTAGTACTTCTAAAGCTTTCCATTTTATATCACTTTGCAGTCATCATTCTCTTATTGCTCAAAAATTGGGTCAGTGAATTTTCCATGTTATCAGTAATGCACAAAGAAGGATGGTGGCTCTTCCCAGGGTCACTCAGAGGGTCAGGCTCATCTATGAGATGGGAAATTCTGACAGGCTGCTTTTTACTTACTGGAGGCTGACTGAATATAGTGCAGAAATTGTCTCACTTTCTTAATCGGGCTATTTGTAATCACTCAACAAGATGGTATCCTTGTAGCACCAGCAGCAGCACACAGGAACCCTGCACTGAGATCATTTTAAGCCAATGGAAACCTGAAGGAAAGGTGTGAATGCAATAAGACTTCCTCACCAGGAGCCAACTTCCTCAGAATCCTCTAAGAAAAGGGTTAATTTGAAAGCCTTGTCAGTGAAGGACAAGTTAGGATGGCAAAGAAATAAATACCCACCTGCAGCCATTCACCATCCGAGTGAGCACTACTTTATCGAAAGCTGGATGTGTGGTTCATGTTTCATTACCTGGGTCAGGAAGAGCATAAATTTGGAGGCCATATATCATAATTTTCTCCTGTCTTGAACCGTTAACAGCATACCTCTGGTTTGAGTTGCAGCCTTGAAAATCTTTTCTACTTCATTGAAGCATCAAAAGTGTACTGGCCCAAGAGATGGAGCAAGCACAATTATGGAAATAACCATGCTTTGCTATACCATTCTGCAGAGACCATCCTAAGTTTACATCAGAGGGAGAATCTTGTATACAAGAATTTTGCATGCCCTGTTCAACATAATTCAATCTGTGTTCTGAGACTCTTCCTTATAATTGATGGATTACCCTGTGATTGAATACACCTTGAATTTTCATTATATTCATTATAAATTGTATAATTCAGGGATTTAAAAATTTGCTGACAAGTTCATCATAAAACAATTTAAAGTTAAGGTTGCATTATAGAATCAGGGATTTTAATGCATTGGTGTGCTTAGGATGTCAGTCAATTGCAGCAGTAATAGTTTTTTCAATATATTGAAGTTTTCATCTTAATAGAGTGTCTTCTGTCTTTTTCCAAAATTTATATGCTATTGACTGAATTGGGTGTCTCCCCAAAATTCATATGTTTCAACCCTACTCCTCCAGTATTTCAGAATGTGGCAGTTTTCGAATACAGAATCTTTGAAGAGGTGATTAAGGTAAAATGAGGTTTTGTAGTGGACTGTAATCTAATGTGACTGGTAACTTCGTAAGAACAGAATGTCTGGACACCAAAAAAAAGATACCAGGTATGTGTGTGCTTAGACAAAAGTTCATGTGAGGACACATCAAAAGGCTGTCATCTGCAAATTGAGGAGAGAGGTCTCAGAAGAAACCAAATCATTCAACACCTTGATTTTGGACTTCAAGCCTCCAAATTATGAGAAAATAATTTTCTTATTTAAGTCATGCATTCTCTGTATTTTGTTATGGCAAATTTGACAAATTAATGCACTACTCAAAGAGCAAGTTCTGTCTGAACCTCAACTATATTAAAAAACTATCTTTTCTATGGAAATGACTTTTTTTTATGAAAATATGCCCATACACACAGAAATTACTTAAAATAGACTTTCTCAATAGAGAACCTGTTGTTCCTGATGGATGGATATTTCTCTGCATATATTTTATTCATTTATTTAGGAAATTTAAATTCAGAACTTTGTGAATCTTGCATGGTTCTAGAGAGGTGCAAATATACAATGAAATATACAACACACATAAATGACTATTATATAAGGATATAAAAACTCTGAGTAGCACAAAAAAAGTAAAGTTCAGGAAAGGGATAAAGAATTCTGGCAGGGTCAGTTTGGGATGTGACATTTGCAATAGCAGAAGTGAAAGATGGAAAGTAAGGTCAATAGCATATAACAAACCAAAAACTACAAGATTATTCTGGCAGGAATGTAAATTCACATCTCTGTGAATCAAAGATAACACTGGAATGATGGTTTGTTGGTAATATATTAAAGGAGGTCTTGAATTCTAGATTGAGACATATAAATTAGGCTGCATGAGTATACCCATACTCTTAGCAAATTGGCAGCCGTTAATATTTATGAGTATTAAGCATAGTAAGGTAACTAAGTTCCCTGCCTTCAGAGTATAGAGCTTGTTTTATGACTGTGGTTAAAATTACTGAACTATTTTAAGTCTCAATTTCCCTTTTTTTTTTTTTTTTTGGTAAGTATATATATTTATATAGAAATTTTTATATATAATATAAATAAATACAGCATATATTACATTTGCAAATATATACATATATATTTATCTTGCACTTGATGCCTGACCCAGAATAAGCACTTAATAAATTTAACTTTTAAGGTGATATGGATGATTTAAATTTTACTTTCAGGAGGACAAAATTTGAAGTCACATTATTCAAAATGTATGGGATCTTTTATTTAGCAAAATTGATAAATCATTCTAAAGATGTTACTTTTTTCTTTTGATTGTTATTTTTCTTATGACTAAATAGATTCCTTTTGAAATGAGAGGAGAAAAGGATATAAGAAGCTTAATGACTTAACACAACAAATAAATTGACTGAAAATATGTCCATAGAAGGCAAACAGTTCAAATGAGAACCAAACATTTTTTTTAATTGATGCCACTTAGCATCAAAGCAGGAGATATTTGAAATATGGGCAAACTAAATCATATTTTCAAAAATTTTAATTTGTTTATTTTCTTTTGTTTTAATTTGCATGTTCAGTCCCTTGGGTACAGTGCCAAGCTGACGAGTGAGGACAGTTTGGAAAAGACCAAAAGTGTGTTACCCTTTCCATATCTCAAAAAGGACATTGTTCTGAGATCCAAACAAAAATCCCTGTTTGGGTTACATACCACCCTTCAAAAGAGCATTTGACTGCTTCCTGAGTTTGGCTTTACTGCTCTTTTTTTGGTTTGGCTTTTTCATTTGGCAGACCCTGCTGACGGGGCCATCCATTTCCCTCATCACAAGCCCAGTGGCAAATGGTACTCTGAGAGGTCACTGTGTCCAAGCTTTCCGTGCTTTCTCTCTGGGGAGAAACTTTGGAACGAGCACATCCTCTCAGGACTGAAGCTGTGATTTATTAAAGCAGAGATGAATTGATGGACTCAGCAGCAGTGGACCAAAGTTGAGCTCTGCCACCAGCTGCTGAAGACCTTGTCAGATGTGTGCAGCCAGCAGACAGCTGTAAGGAGGCCCTTGACCTGCGAGCTCTGCCACAGTAATTAGTGTTGTAAATGAGTCAAGTTCACCGTGGCATATGCTTAAATCTAAGGAAATACCCTCCTCTATCACTAGCTTTGTGTTGATTTTCATGCCTGCTATTAGTATCTGCTAAACATATTCTTAAAGGGTTAACAAAGCAATAAAAAAGATGCTAGCAACTCTCTTGCCAACCCCCCACTTCCCCACCTCATATGATTTCCCAAACCCATTTAAAAAAGAGATGGATTCAGGTGAGTCTTCTATACCACAGCTTAGATCTTTGGCTGTATAAGATTACTTTTCAACAATATAAGATGCATAAGTGCCTTTTCATCGTATGAAGAAAGCATGCCCACTGGCAAATGAATCATATTATAAAAATTGATTGTATCCCAAAAGGGAAAAATGTTATTGAAGATCCAATGGCCTGGGATGATACACCATTGATCATTGTAAGAAATACTTCCAGAAACTGTTTTTAATCTTTCCGCCAGAGCATTAGCAATTATTCTTTAGCCCATGGTGAGTAATGACTTGAGTTTCCCAGCTTCTCAATCGATAAAACATTTACCCTACCGCTACAAATGTGCTCTTCGCTTAGACAAGCAGAATTTTTCTTCCAATTACTCTTTTTTTAGTGTGACCTCATAAAATATTTTTAAACATATTTCAAGCCTTTTAAAAAAAAGGAAAGGAACAATACTCTTCCATGTGCTTAATTTTTCTCCTTTCTTTTCTTTCTTTTGAGAAATATCATGAAAATTTCAGTTATTTTAATAGCTAAGATTGCTTTTTGTCATCTCATTCAAACTTAAAGCATGGCTGGAATCCAGCTACAATGGGTGTTGGCCAATAAAAATCACCCCCTTCCCACTTTGCCTGAACAAAGGTGATTGTCTGAAGTCCTTTGAAAATCAACAACAAAATAAGGAGGCTGAACTCCTCCTCCACTTTTTCTGCATGGCTCATAAAAATATAGCACTGGCTAATGGAGAGAAGCCATAAAACACACTGTTATCAGGGTAACAAATAGCTGTGTAGAAAATTAGAGATCAAGACAAATGTCCAGAAATGCCCTTTGATGACTGAAAAGTTAATGTTCCAGCATGTTCTCCTTTCCATAGAAATAATGCTGTCTTTTACTTGAAATTACAACCTCAACCCAAGCCAAAGTGCCCGCTATTATTTCTTAGCACAGTTGCTTTCGGTCTAGAACGAAGTCTAGCTGGGCATATTTTTTAAACTAAGGTTCTCACACGAAGGAATTTGCAACTCCCGAAAGATGACAAGAGTGTTTGCATGAAGATTTGGTTCGAAATCACACTTTTTCCACAGGATTTGGAAAACTGAATTCAGCCCGCACAAGGCACATTCTTAATTCTTTTCAACTAAGGGTAACTTTAACCAACATATGCCTGCATTGAGCAAGCAAGGTAGAGAACAGTGGGTTTTTATCTGTTATCATCACAGGTTTAAGACCCCTCTGGTAAGTGGGTGAGAAGACCCAGCTGTGGAAGAAGACAAAAGTACCTTTTGACGGTTAAGTGGAAAAGGAATGATTGGAACATACAACCTTTTGGTAGTAACTTGTGGAATATGAAGCAGGAGAACAAGCAGTAGACTTTTAAGTTATTATTCCTATTACCATATTTTGTTCAAAATGAGTTCTATTTTATAAATCAGACACAACTGGCTGGAGCAAGCAATTATAAAAAACATGCATTACCTTAGTTTACAACAGATCTGTGGTAAAATGATCATATCAAGCTAATGAGCTAATCATGAACACTCTTGAATTTAAGAGTCAGGAGCAATTATATAGAAAATTCCCAGTGTAAATACTTAATTCATAAATTTCCCAAGAGTTGATCAAATCTAGCACCACTGGGTTTTGATTTCTTTATGGTGACTTGTTTTATGTTCTTTATCCCATTCATTTATTTATCCAGCAAGCATATGAGTACGTACAAAAGTGTTAGGTATTTTGCTCTAAGTTGGCCTCTTAGAAGTCATTGTTTCATAGGAAAGATAGCATGAAAAGCACATAGATGACTTATAATGTGGTAATCATATAATTGAAACACTAGAACAGAGATAGAATAATGAATGCTGTTTGAGGAGACCTCATAGTGGATATGGTCTCTGAAAGGATCTTGAAGGAGAGGTAAAATTGTTCAAGGTATAATTATGGAGTCAAGGGCTAAGGAACAATGAATATAAATTGAGCGCTTTCCCTGAGAGATGAAAGAGCTGTCTCTGATTAGTTCCTTATCACCACCTAGCAGCAAACAGAATGGAAGGTCTATTGCAAAGTCTCTAGGGGGGACCAGTGGCCTGAACTTCATATTTACAAAAGCATCAAACTACAACTTCTGACTTGATCATTAAATAATGTTACATTTAAAAACTGGGTTAAACCAGTTTTATAATTACGATCATCATTTTTCCTTTTTCTGAAGCCCAGATATGGAAGTGATTGTATGCTTTCTTTGACACATGAGCATTCTTGCCCAAGAGAATCTTTCAGTAAATGTTTTTATCAACTGCGTTGTTTCATCCATACCCTTAACGGCCCCAACATCCCCCTCCCCCATCCAATGACATTCCTTCCCTCTTCATAGGTTGTGCTTAAAGAAATTGCCAAAGAAAAGGCCAGGGCAAGAAGAAAGTACTTTGTCAACTAATGGGAACTTTTTTTTTAATTATGGAAGTGCTCCTCCATTCTAATCCTCTGACACAAAAGAGTGAGTTGCAGATAACTAGGGGAAAGCACCACACAGACGTAAGGGATTATTGTGCTGTTACAACTAGCTTGAAGAAAATGAATGCTCACGTTGGCAGTGTTCTTCCCCCAAAGGCTTGCTTGCTGTTGTGTAGACATAATCTTCATTCATTATATTAAATCAGCACCCTGTGCCATGACTTTTCTTGCATCCCTCTAGGAATGCCATATTTTAAAACTGCTATTATACCATATCGTGTAGCTCAGATCCCTGGCTGCCTCCCTTTCTCTACCTGGAAAGTTAATCAAATGTTAGCATCTCCTACTTCTGTAGCAGGCATCCTAGAGCATACAGTTTGGGATTAGTGACCAACTGCATTGTATATTCTGACAGCTCACACTCTATTTTGCTTTCTCTTTTGAATAAGTGGAGCCAGTGGGAAAAAAGGCAAGAGTCATTAAGTTGGCTGTGTATTGAAACACAGCAGACTTTGCTTCTAAGAAGCAATTCTAGAGGGAAACCTTTTGTCTCCAACCACCATGTAACAGTATCTCTAAGGATTTTATGATAATCTGTCTTCCTTTTTAGCAAAATGAAAATTTATACAATGGTAGGGTCACATATATTTCCCTGGTCACTTTTCTGTTGCTATATTTTGAACATTGTTGAAGGGAATGAGCTTAAGAGGGTGAGAATGGCTTATGCAATAGCTGCTTTTTAATGGCATACAATGACATACTCAAAATATGAAGGATTAAGAATAACAACCTAGCAGTGACTCATTTGTCAGTGATTCATATTTAAAACCTTCTTGTTGGCCTTTAGATATAACTGAAAATATGCTGCAAGAGCCCCCTTCTTTTCTCTGTATTTCATTTCTTCCTTTCTTGCTCCAGTGTCATAGGTCAACATTTCTCCTTCCTCTTTCCATCTTGAGTTCTGAGTTCTTTGATCTTATTGCCAAAATGACACTGTATAGGTATAAGGTTGAGTGACAAGTTTATTTCTGAGCCTCTTAGTACTTAAATAATCTTACTCCATAGCTATTAAGGTATGTTTCCCTACAGTGTGTGTATGGGTTTTTTTTTTTTTTTCAGATTGATTTTAATTCATCACAGTGATTCATTTTATCACAATACACTAATGTGGGTAATTTTTTATGTACCATGTGAACAAAATAAAATATTTTCAAAGAATTCAATTTAATTATGATCAATATCTAGAGATAGAAACAAATATGATCTCAGGGGCAGACAGCTATGATGAGGAGGGGAGGGCTTCATGTATGGTTTTGGAGTTTGTCCTTGAGGAACTTTAGGGCCTCTTCTGGAATCTGCATGCACTACCTGCACAGATGTACAAGATATCCCTGTGTATTGAGGTTGTACTCTCATTTGGAGAGAAAAAAAAACACATAAAAGATAAGTTTTTTAATTACCTTCCCTACACATTTCATGGTCTTCTGTCATATGTCTTCCTCTAATGCAAAGCCTTTTATGACAACAGTTTATAGTAGAAAAATGATTGGAAAGTGACATTTTGAAAAATGTGCTTTGAGGTAGTGTGGTATGCAGACTCTCCAAACACATTCACATCCTCCGAAGTTGTCAGTGTTACCTTATGTGGAAATAGTGATTAAGTTAAAGATCTTGAGATGGGGACATTTAGCTCAATTATCTAAGTCTCAGTGGGTCTAATTGAATCATATGGGTTCTTAAAAGCAGAGAAATTTTCCTAGCTGTGGTTAGAGAGAGATGTGATGACAGAGGTTCAGAGAGACATAATATTGCTGGTTTTGAAGATGGAGGCAATGGTCCTGAGCCAAGGAATGAAGGCGGTATCCGGGAGCTGAAAGAGATAAGGAAATGGATTGTCTTCTAGAACCTCCAGAAAGGAATACAGCCCTGCCGATGTCTTGATTTTAGCCCAGTGAGGTCCTGTGTCAGATTTCTAACCTACAGGACTAGAAGACAATACGTAAGCTGTTTCAAGATTCTAGATTTGCGATCATTTGTAACAGCAACAATAGGGAGTTAATACAGTAGCCTCCCCTCTTTCTTATTCTGCCTTAACATCCCTCTTCTGGCTCTCCGTATGCTTTTGCCAATGATTAACTTAGTTTCCACGTCTGGAACAAAAAGAATGGTTGAGAGCAGAGGTCAGTAAATTACAAGGATCAAACAGTAAATTCTGCGTTGTAGCAGGAAAGCAGTTTAAAACAATGTAAATATGTAAATAAATAGGGAGGGTATGTTTCAATAAAACTTTATTTACAAACACAGGAGATCACCCAAGGATAGTAAATAGTTTGCCAATCCCCGATTTAGAACTTTGCTAAATAGAGTATGGTTCCTAGAACTTTAGCATTCCCCTGGAGGTTGTGAGAAATGTGGCATCTCAGTTCCCATTCCAGATCACGGAATCCGCATTTTAATAAGATCCCCAAGTGATTAAGTTAAGAAACATTGTGTTAGAAGACTTAGCATCTAGGGATGAAACAAAATCATCAGACCCATACTATTATTATTAGCAACTTTATTTGCAACTAAAGAGCAGCCCAAGATAAGGAAGGAAGATGCAAGATTTTAAAAGAAAGAAATTATATGAGCATTTGTTAAGTGCCTAATTTGTGCAGGTGGCTTTAAATATGTTATTCTGTTTAATCATAATAACCCTTCCTGTCATTTCTCCCCTTGTTATAGATGGAAAAAGCTGAAACATATCCCGGTGAGGTCTCTGAGGAGACAAAAAGCAACAAACCAAAATTCATTGCATGGACTTCTTTCTACTAGCTCATACTTAAGCGTCTGCTTTCCAGACATTGTTTAATACCTGCAGCTAAAGTAATTTTTGGCTTTTCAAGTTCCTATAACATGTGAGGTCTAGCCAAAAATTACATCACTGGTACTTGGATACATATGGTATACTTCATTTTATATTTATAAAAAATTATCAAGATAGTATCCTTTTCTTTTTTCAGTTGCCATCATCATGAACAGAAAGACTCCTGGATGACATTCTGTTGGGCAGACTTGACCACTTAATTAGCATCAGCAAAATAGGAACTCTTGTGGCCTGTGATTTTGAGGTTAACTATAATAGTTGTTATTTTTGATTTATACAACATTCCTGTAGCTGAACTTCTGGGTACAGTTACCAAATGGATATGCAGTTAATTAATTCTCAGCCACTTCAGACTTAGTTCTGAGCCTCTCCAGCCAACCTCTTCACATCCGTCAAAGGACTGTCTGATGCAACAGATGGCCTTAACACACAGCCCTGAAGGGTGGCTTTGGGAAAGAGGGTGGGAAGGGATTTTCAAACTAATTCCAATGGCAGTTCTAGAAACCATGATCTTCAGATCAAAACTGCATAAATTAGAGAATGTGATTCTTCTTTGTTCAGGCATAATGAGAAAAGATGGAATCAAATATGTCCAGAGCACAGATAGGAGGTTATGTCCAAACAGAAACATAGAAATCTGGCTTGAGTTTTACGAGGACTATGGAGACAAGACTCTCCCATTAAATGAAGACTTGTTCAGCTTTCCTTGTCCTAGAGAGGACACTTTCCTTTTTGACTATGTTGCACGTTAGAAATCCTAACTGATCTGGAGTGTGGTTTCCACTTCCAGGAAGTGGGACTCTGCTGATATCAGAAGTTAAAGGGAGCAGGATTCTGTCTATTCATTACCACTCAGTCTTCCATGATCACCTGACCTTCTTTAATGGGAGGACTTGCAGATTCAGGACACCACAGGCCACCTTGCTCTAGACTTTTTCTTTCTAGATTCCGTAGCTGCCTACTTGGCAAGTTCAAACGCCTTTTTTTTTTTTTAACCCATTGCTAGTTTTGTTAAGGAGCAAGAGAGCAAGCTCACTGAGGACCAGGATGTTGGAACTCAATTTCTGGTCTCTAGATGGCAGTCTAGCCTTTCTAAATCTGTCTGCTCCCCAATCCTGGGCAAATTGCTGAAGTCAAAAATAAATATAAAAAAATAAAACCTGACCAAGGAAAGCCAAGGGAGAAGGAAAACAAGATTCAGATATCAATTTTTGGATGATGGCAAAAATTGGTTGGGTTGGAGCATCAAATTGAAAACAAAAACATGTGTCAATGAAATGTTGAAAGTATTGTTTGGCAGTTCTTTTGCATAATTCAAAAGTCATGAATATGGGCAACTCTACTATGGAATGAGCAGTTTAAATACAGAGAAATGTCTGAAATAGTGTTCTACACAGAAAGGCAAGAACCTGTTTACCTACAAATGACTAAGACGACTTTACACATTGCTTATTTGTACATAAATCATTTTGTTACTACAATGCAGGTGAGATAGTTAGGAAATGAGCATTCACAGTTTAATAAAAAATATCCACAATTTCTTCTAAAATTTTCAGCAAGAAATGAATATTGGCATTAGTTGTGGATAAAACTTGATTGATTCATTTTTCAAATAATTATATTGTGTGTAAATGGATCTGAGGAGCTCCATGTTGAGTTCAGATTAAGTTTAGCTGAGCACTACAGAGTTTTTTAATCCAGAAGAAGCCATTCATATCCAACCTTCTTACTGTTCAGACAACAGAGCCAAGACCTAGACATTACCCAAGGTCCAAAGACTTGGTGGCTGAGCTGGTTTCCAGGTGACTTAAGTAGAGATTTGGAGTTGAGACAGAATCTGGTTTTGTGTGCACAGTTTACTTCCAGGCATACGTGACTGTTGTATGTCAGAAACAGCTCTCTACTGAGGGCAAATAGTGATGATGTAAACCGAAGCTGTTTCCACTTATTCTGTTCGTTTAAAATATGCCTTTGAGTTTTTAAAACATCGATGTTGGAAAGCTCTCTGGAAGAGCTCTGGCAGGACCCCGTGCACTGCCTTAGAAAAGACAGTGGACAAGGAGACCAGAATGCATTCGTCTGTTTATTGTGTGGAACTGGAACTTGCCTCCCCATAGCTGGGGCAGCTAAAGCACAGGCTATGAAAACATGGACCTTTGTTGAAGAGCTGGGGCTGAGGAAACAAAAATATTTTCACTTGTAAAATGGTAATAATGAGGAGGTTTTCCCTGCCTACTTTGTCAGATTGTTGTGAAGATCAAATTATATGAGATCGGAGGGGAGCAAGTGTGCTTTGTTTAGTGCATTAGAGTATAGCCATTGGTATCTAAAATGAGGCAAAAAGTAAAACATGTCAAAAAAGCACAGACTTTTTTCCAAACACAAACTTTTTTCTTTGGATGACCTAAGTGAAAGAAATCAGACACAAAAGGTCGTATACTGTATTATCCCATTCATGTGAAATGCCCGGGATAGGTAAATCGATAGAGACAGAATAAAGTTGGTGGTTGCCAGAGGCTGGGGAAGGGTGGGAGATGGGGAGTAACTACTCAGTGGAGATGGGGTTGATGAAATGTTTGGGAGCAAGGTTAATATGGTGATTGCTCAACACCGTGAATGTACTGACTGTTCCTGAAACCTTCATTTTAGCATTACTAATTTTTTGTAATGTGAATAAAAATAATTAAAAAACTTGGATGTTGAGGGGAAGAAAGTAGGTCAAGTATTATGTCAAGAGTTTTTGTTGGGATGATGTTGTAAATAAAATCTCAGACTAATAGTCTCTTTATAAAACATGTCCTAAAAGTTTATTTTCAGTTAGAGTTAGTGTTTGACTACCTCCATGAAACTAAGCTCAGTAAATTCTGTCTGCATCATGCCATCCACTGGGTAGTTTCCAAGGACTGCACATTCGGGGATCCACAGATTCTTAGACAAAGGCCCTTTGGCCACTGAAGTTCTCAGAGCCAACTAACTGGCTGCTATGAGAACTGTTTAAGACAATACATTTAGGGAGGAAAGCATGGTTTCACATTAGTTTGCTTCAGCCTACTCTTGACAACTTACTACTGCTAGAAATTACACTTTTTCTTGACATGCTTACAATGTTGACTTTTTTCCCCATTGTCAGCAAATCTTGACTTCTGTGATTTTAACTTTCCTCTGTGGACCTCTTCTCTAAGCTTCAAAGAGAATTACTCTTCCACGGTATTGTTTCTCTCTATAGGATATACCTTCTCATCTTTGCAAGGGCCCTGCTTCTATTCCAGACTTATGAGGTATTTTCAAAAGCTGTCAATATCAAGAGGATGTTCTGTCTTCCTTCACAGTACAAATATGAAGAAGTGAATATATCAAGTTATCAGAGTGCTTCTATTTATGCATATATAATGGAATATTACATATGACTTTAGGTACAAACTTTCAAAGAACGACATATCTGATATTTTCCATGAATCATCTGTCACATTTGGAGGGAAAAAAGCTAAAGAAAAACAAAAATACCTGACGCGCTCTGGTGGAGCATCAGTTAGATCAATCATCTCCAAAGGAGCGAGCCACATACTCCTGGGTTCAAGTCCCAGGTCTGGGAGGAAACAACCATGAAAATGACTCAACACAAATAAAATAAAAACGCCTCTTCCTCTCTCTTCCTGCCTGCCTGCCTGCCTATTTGCCTTT
This sequence comes from Solenodon paradoxus, assembly GCA_004363575.1. Taxonomy (NCBI): domain Eukaryota; kingdom Metazoa; phylum Chordata; class Mammalia; order Eulipotyphla; family Solenodontidae; genus Solenodon; species Solenodon paradoxus. Next base: position 423,574 of record RJWH01000636.1, on the reverse strand, counting down.
ATCCCTGCCTGCACCTTTCCTTTGAAAGAAAACCAAAAAATACAGACTCTAGCTTATATTGGATGTCATAGAATCACAGAATCTGATCATACAATGGACTTTTCTACATATTTATCTAACCTATTACATGATATTTGACTAGTTAATAATTCGCCAAGTTGTTATCAGATTTCCTGATGGACATCAGAACAGTCTTCCATAAAATATCCAATTTTTATCAACTTGCATCCATCATACATTACCTTTTCTGAGATTATAACCTGGAAACATTAAGGATAAGTCAATTTCACCTTCCACATGGTATATATCAAATAATAAGAAGTAGCTAAATGTTTCTTCCTTTTATTTTAGGTTAAACGTACACAGTTCTTTCAACTTACTCATGTAGGAAGCTTGGAATTCCATTGCTGCTTTGCAGCTATCTTCTGTATAAACTCATGTCTACTCACGCCCTGTGAAAATTTGGTAATCCAAACCAAATATATTGGCTGTATTTAAAACCTCTAAAGGACAGAGTATGAGCATGATCTATAATCAATCTAGAACACAGGTTTTTGTGAATAAACTAGGTCAATATTAAATTTTTAATACGATTGTGTCTCAGTCTTTATATGGGTTATAAAGAGAATTTTAATTAGAAAATGTAACTAGTAAGGTTGAATTTTGAGAGTTATAGAGACATTTTAACAATAACAACCCACAACTTGAAAGAACGATAGGAGTGGGGAGAAGTGAATTTACATTAACAGAACTCTTACCCTGCATCTACTCATGTGATTGACATTTAGTTTATTTCTTTTGTTTAAGATTTTCTTGTCCCTTACAGTGCAGCTCAGAGAGCACCTCTTCTTTGAAGCTCTCTTTGATTCCCTCTTCTTTCTACACTCTCTTAATATGCCATACAAACCTCTTTCATGGAGCTGATCTCCACACAAGTAATTATTGCTTATATGTCCAATTTCCCAACCAAATGCAGACTCTATACAGCCCCTGTTACACAACTCAGATCTCTTGTGTGCTAAATAAATTAATGAATGTTAACCTTTCATTAGTACATCCCAAGTGGCTATAAATGACAGGAGTGGACAGAATTTCACAACCTTAAGATGTGTGATTCCACACACAGATTAATTTACCTCTGTCTTTCAAGACATGAAATATTTTATTGCATAATCTAAAGATAAGTTTTCAAAATGATATTTTAAATTTGTTTTTAAAGGCCAACAATTAATTTCTTCATCTAGTTCAATTGTTTTGACTTCATTTAGTTCAAAATTTGGTTCCAATTCTTAAATATTTTTTCCCTTGAGCATATATCAAATAGAAGAAAATAAAGATATACCTAAAGGTTATCTATTTCTGTATAGAATGTGTTGGACAGAACAGAATAATTGCACATATGTGCTCAAATGTGCAAATTTCATTTTTTAACATGATGGATACTATTATATGTCCATCATTGCAATATTTATTGGTAGCAAATAGACAGGTTATTGAAATCATAAGTCCTGAAAAATGTACAAAGAAAGCAAACAAGCAAACAAACCTAAATGCATGCTAGTCTTTTCAGTGAACATGTTCATAAATAGTAAGTGTGTTGTTTGTTTAAGTCTATAAGAAGCTGACTGGTGCACCCTGGTGGAGCAGTGTTTGGACCCACTGCCTAAGGCTGAGCACTGTCTACATACATCCAAAGGACAGGGTTTCAAGTCCTGGGTCAGGGGGAGCAACCAAGATAAACAACAAAATAAAAATAAATAAAAATGCTTTTTCCTCCTCTTTCTTCCTGCTTGCTTGCTTAACTCCACTTCATTCTTGTCTGCACCTTTATTTTTCTTTAAAAAAGAAGAAGCTGACTTTGCCAATTGGCACCCTAAAGTGGTCCCCAAACTGTGTACTGATCTCTATAGCATACTTGGGTACCAGGTAATCATACAATTTAGTCTCCATGTGGATGAAAATATCATCTGGCAAGAAGCGGAGTTGGGGAAATAACTTGCAGAAATGATAACACTTGATGTTAAAAGTTAGACTACCCTAGTGCAGAAGGAGCTCAGTGACTTGAAGACGAGAGCAGGCTAAGTTCCCTTGTCCCTGGAAGCCTGTCCTGCTTTGACATCTGTTTCTGGAATCTTCAGGAAGAATCAAGTGTTTAGAGTCGGTTCTGTCAAATGACTTTCCACGTGGCTATCGATGTGCCAGGCACCAGCTGCTGTCCATCTGATGGGACATGTCTGTGCAGTTTTTAGTTCCCTCTGGGAATTGTTTTTCTCCAAGGGAAAAGATTCTGAGTTAATAGTATCTGGGAAAACTTCACAGAGGCTTGCAGTCAGGGTTTTCACTATTTCACTAATTGAATCTGCTTGTATTGTATACCCTCTTAACTTCAAAAAACTGCATGAGACCTCCAATACCTGCAAAAAATATTATTTGATACAAGGGAAAAAATGTAAAAATTCTGCAAATGAAAATACCCTCTATTCAATTTCCATTGCATCTTATTGTGAAAACAGAGCTATAAAACGCACATCTAAATCCTTAGAAAACTTTAGGGTTTTCTGATGGATGGCAGGAGGAACTCATTTGTTCACTGGGGTGTCCCAGTATCAGAAAGTCCTGAGGAATTTAACCGGTTTATGAAGTTCAAATTTTTAAATTATGTAAATAATCAAAGATTGACCCAGTGCTAACTTCCCCCCATTTTTTCCTTCCCTCAACTCTTCTCTTCTTTTGTTTCACCACATTTTACATACAAATCATGAGATGAGAAAATAAATACTTACAGACTTAATACTGAGGAAATACTAGCTGACCTTGAAAATCAAAGTGAATTTCCAGAAGTCGTTCTCTAATCTGCAGAGAAGGAGCCAAGAGTAGGTAAGCATATTTTGAACCATTGGGGAGACTTGGGTATTATATCAACAAAAACCATTACAAATATCTTGTATGTTGCAGCCTCAGTGCCCAGTACTTCAAGGACACAGCAAACATTTAGACGTCTATATGATGTCATAGAGGCATATATAAAGCAAAAAGTTATCTTTATCAAGTATATTCAAAGTGTTGTCTGACTGAAAAATAAACACAACTTTGTCTACTTATTAAGGTTAGATGGTGGAGTAGCTTTCAGTCACCATACTCAAGCATGAAGATGCCAACTTAAAAAAAAACCAAAAAACAGCAAAACAGTAAGTCAATGAAAAATACTGAATACATATGCACGATTATAGCCAAATCCCTTCCCTTCACGTTGGTCCAAGAGCAGCTCTATTGCTATCACTACCTCATCTTGAACTAGGCCCCTATGGCTGCAATAGAAATGGCAAGATCTTAAGTGCTTTCTTGTGGGGAGAAATCCTGAAGGAGTTTCTTTCTCCAGGAGCAGTTGGGACAAGACTTTGAAGTAGGACACCACTGACCCCACCCCCACTCTCCCATGTCCGTTTATTTTGGACATGCGACAGTAAATCCTCCGGAAGGCACTCGCTGCTCATGTTTCATGGTGGAGCAAACACAGCTTCTGTTTGTTTGGTGATATTCCTCCTGACCGCTGACCCTTGGATTTACACTGCCCTTTAAAAGAAAGGGGCTCTGTGGGGTGGTTTGTTTGAGTTTACTGGGGTGTGGTGATGCCTGTGTCTGACCAGGAATCCACTCTGTTTAGATAGTAAGGTTTCCGCTGAGTAAACTTGACCACAGGCAGTGCAGTGTGCAGGTACGAGTCTCCAGGATCTGGGAAGGGACCGCTAAAAAGGCCTCCTACACTGGCTGGCTTTTCTGGGACCATCTTGTGATACTGCAGATATTTACAGTTTCCCAGGCTTGCTGTAGGAATGGCTGGAATGTCCAGAAGAATATCTTCATCTGTAACACATTGGCTTTAAAACTAAGAATTGGTTATGACAGTTAAGTCAGTTCTCTTCAGAGGAATTATTTGACTTTCTGAGTATTCAGGGTTAAGATCCCTAGTCCTCTGGGTTCCTACAGTGAGGCCTTAATCTCCTGGGAGGCTCAGGGAAGTCATTTGTCTTCCAGCATAAGCCTGTTTACCTGCTTACCAGGAAAAGCCATCTGCTGGGTGACCTGGGTTTGCCTAACGTATAGACTGTCTACTCATACCTCTGACTCCTTTGTGCTCCAAATCACTTTAAGTTCTAGCTTGATTTTAAAATAAGAAACCAAAGGAAATAACTTCTCTAATAATAATAGCTGCTAATATATGAATAGGCTATCTTCGCATATGGCTTTCAGTGTGGCGAAGTAGTGAAACAATAACACTAAATAAACCAGTAGGGTAGAAGAAAAATCCAAAGAAGCTATTGTTTTTGCAATGAATTTTAGAACCAGAAAATTGCAAATGTAAATATTGAGTACACTCTAATCCTATTCCCTAGACTGATCTATACAAATCCAAGGACTGAAAAGCACACAGGGATCTATAGAGTTTCAGATTTCTTATTCTGTCCAGGTAATTCCTCATTCTGTGGATGGTATGCTAATACCACACCCACACATAAGGCACAGAAAGCTGGGCTGCAGAAGGAAAATAAGTCTAAATTAAGCCACCTTCACTGTGATGATATGTTAATACTGCACCCTCAAATCAGGCCTAGCAAGCTAACAGTGAGAGGAAAATAACCCAAATTAAGCCACATCAGTATGGAAACCCCTTCACTGATATCTCTATATTTATGAATTTTATGTCTAAAAACACAGTGGGAATACATTTTTCATGGTGCTTCAGATATTGCTATAGCCAGAGCTCTACCTGACGCTAAATAAGCAAACATTCTAATTTCCTATTTTCTTCAGCTCAAATACAGTAGTTATTTCAGAGGGCACTGAGAAGGAAGGCAGGTAAGTTTGCATGATGCCTGTGGCTTGGTTGCCAGGTCGCCAAGCACCTTGCTGTTGACAGGAGAGCCAGCTTTGCCTGACAGCACAGACATCAAAGTCTCCTCATGAAAAAGCAGCCTTGAATTTAGAAGAAGCCTTTTATAATTTCCAACCATTTCATTATGGCATTAAGGTGCATTAATTGCTTCATAGTCACATGGAAATTCATTGACTTAAGTTGACAACTTCCTCTTTGCTAAAGCTAGTTAGGAAAAAGCACTTCAAATGAGTTTCTAATGATCTCATAAACACTGTGTTTCTTCTGATTGCTAAGTAGCTTCCTTTCTTCTCTTCTAAATTCTCAGCTTCCAGTTCCTCTTCATTATGGTTATGAACAGCTGAACTTAGGTTCTGAAGTGCTGTTTTCCCAATCTTTTCAGAAACATGATTTTATCAGTGATTATGGACAGAAGGACGAATTGTCACGGTGTTAGAGGGAGTCAGAAATGACTGGGCTTCCAACTGAAATTGAAACATTTATTTTCAAGTCATAGACAGGAAACTTTCTTAATAAACATGTGGTTGGTGCCATGTCCCAAAAGGAGTGCTGAAAACAAAATTACTTCGTTTTTCATTTAACAAAATCTATTATAAAACAGAATGAAACTCAAAAAAGCTGTATCTAGGTTAAGGAAGGCATGTATCCTAAAGCCAATACATCCAGGATTTTAAATCCCTGAATGCTAAATTGAATCAATTCCACTGATAACCGGATCAGTTGAGTAGAAATCTGCTATCAGACTCTTTTGATGACACGGGGTAGGCATGAAATTTAGCTGAAATGACCAATGAGTCTGTGGTCACATAGCAGCATGGCTTTTGTGTTCTGCTAGATCTAAAGTACTACTGGATATGAGAGAAATAAAGGCTACGAACAAAAAAGTACCACATGCAACCTTACAATTCTTTGTTCTGAATCAATTTAGTCAGAGAAGATGCCTTTTTAATTAGAGATCTGATCCAAACTAAACTGGCAGATTGGTAGGAGTTTAAAAGCAGGGATAGTTAAGATCCTTATCTTTGGTTCTTCTTTGCAAATACAATAAAAATACAGTTAGTATAAGCAGGATGGCATCATTCTACACAGGTGTCTCCCCTTTATCTATGTAAGAGGTTAGTTTTCTATCAATACAACCATTCTACCAAATTTCTGTGGTATTTACACAGAATCTACTAAGGATTAAATGTTTTCAAGAACTTGGCATTTCCTGTCAGAGATTTCGACATTCTTTCTAACAGTTGTGGACAAAAACCCAGCCTCAGCCATCATAAATGACCTCCAGTGTTTGGAACCTAAAGAACAAACAAACATTTACTCCAAGAAATACACTCCTGAACAGAACATGACCTTTGCCATGTTTTACCTTCTCATAACAATTTACTTGGAATTAATTTGGTAATCACCCAAATACTAGCTGTTCCAAAAAATATATTTGTAACCCAAATAGTACTTCCCAGAACTTACACACACACACACACACACACACACACACACACACACACACACACACACACACACTACTATTGGATGCTAATAAATATCAGGGACAGATAATTTTAAGTTTTAAAATATGTACTTCATTTTTCCCCCCTTGAATGTTTATTTTACCTTTCAGGTCACTGGTTTCCATAAATTCCCTGTGTCTTAACAGTGTAGAGGCTATTTTTAAGCATGGCTCTTATGCTGGAGTGTACATTAAATATTTGTTCAGCTGATTAAAACAGTTCTGCACTTACTTAATATTTGAACAGTAAACAGTTTATTGAAAACTGAAATGTCGTTTTTTAACATACACGTATGCTCACTCAGATACACCTCTCAGCAGAGTAGCTTCTGTTATGAGGCTTCTTAACTGTGCACCGAATATGAACAGTGCTGGACTCAGCTCCATTTTCAGACACAGTTGTCTTCTCGGGAGAGCTTGGGCTGCTGGCAGAGTGTAAGTCTAGGACCTGCAGCCATATTGAGTGGGCAGGGGCAGAGAGTGACTTAAAGCCAGAAGAGTTTCATGTTGAGAGAAACATTTATCTTAGGGGGAAATAAACATAGGGTCCCAGATATTAATGACAGCTCAGATACACTTTAGTAGTATTCTTCTCTGCTCTTTACCTTGGCTTGTTAAAACGGAAGATATTTTGACCACAGATAAACTGGGAAAGGTTGAAATTACGCTGAAGAATGACAAACAAATGGAAGATAAACCTTGCAGCAGTGCCTTTGCTTTGTCATCTATGGATCCTGAATGAGCTAGAAAGGAAATAGTCACACTGTTTATGTTAGCTTCTGCAATGACCCACCACAAATGATTGCCCATATTACCCTATTAATTCTCACTATATCTCTGGTTAACAAGTTATGTGCCTACACTTGCCACACTTCTGTTATTCTGTTATACATGGAGTTTGGTTAAATAAAATGTGCAGTTGCTTTTACTGTATAGAAACTGCTGATTTTGAGAGTTGGAATATAACCTTTAAAATTGCTTAATATTATCAGCTGTACCTAACATAAATTAACGTTCTCTGGTTAGTCATTGAGTATTTTAACATCCCATAACACTTTAGATTCTGCATGCTGAACGAGACAACATTGCTTTAAAATTTTACAATTAAATGAGACTCTCCTTTTAAACATAGATAAACATATCAAGATAATTGATTTATTATGTGATAGCATGTAGAAAAGCTATTATTGAGCTAGAAGCCCATTCATGGAAAATGGTCAAGTATGCAGCAGAAATAAGTGGAATATTATATAAGGCTTAAAAGGAATGAAGTGAATCAGTGTCCTGACATAAAAGTATGTCTAAGACACATTTTTTATTAAAAAAATGTAAAATGCTGTGCCTGATAAATGCCATTTTTGCTAAAAAGAAGAAAAACACATCCATATATTAACAGTCTTACAGAAGCATGGGAAATTTCTGTAAAGATAAAAAAGAAACTATTAATAATGATTACATGTAAAGAGTGAGCGTGGGAAGGGTAAGGCCTTTAACTCTTTCTTTTATGCTGAGTGCTAGACTTGTTATTTACAATGCAAATTTACAATGTAAAATGTAATTGATAAAATTATTAAATATATAATTAAATGTATATTTTATAAATTAAAAACTTGTTTGAAATTTTATTAATCAATAAGAATTTACACTGCATATAGAAGTAAGTGCTTCTCTTTAAAATAACTTAAGTTTCATAAAGGTCACTTTTTCTTAAGTCTGAAGTGATATTATGTATATATATATATATATTGTCAAAGCAGATAGCCTGTTTTTTGTTTCTTTGGAATTCTCTTAAAGTGTTTACACAAAGATATTTGTTTGGCTTCCTCCTTTTTACTATAAATGAATATAAATAGCTTTATCAAGTAACATTGACTCAGTACAAATAAAAACCTGAAACAATTTTATTTTTACAACCACTCCTTAACCATGTTCTGTCCAAAGGAAGCCGAATGTCTCTTAATGACATTTTGAGAATGCTGGAGACTTTCCAGGTCCTTTCTTGTCAGCCTAGTTTATAATGTTCTCATATTTAATTTTCATCTCATTTCCAACCCTAACCTTAGTGCTGCTTCTACCACTAAGCATGTTATAATTTGAATTTGAACCTGCCCTTCCTTTTTTGAAGGCTGATTGCTTTGCTGCTCAAGTATAGGAAGGACACTGGGGGAGAAAAAGACAACCATCTCATGACTTAATTGGCCATGGCCACAGTCCTTTCTTTAGAGGTTGTTGCTGCTTCTCTGGCCAACACTGGCTTGCTCAGTGTATACTCACCACATACATGGGGTCAATGCATCATATGAGTTTGTTTAAGGCCCTTTGGGCTTCCCCACTGTCGTTCCCTGCTGGGGAGCAGGATCTAACCGACGCCCTTGTCTTCCATCACTTTTCACCCACCAATCAGCCTCTGTTATTGACCATGTACCCCACAATTGTTTGTTTTTGGAATTCTGTTGCCTGACTGGTAAACTTTTTGCTTTGCAACATGGTCTCATTCCAGACAACTTGCTTAGTGTCTGCTATTATTGAGGGATAACTGAGGCCTTCTTGCCCAACAAAATAATGAGAAATTAGTCTGCTCTCAATTATGATTACTATTTGCTCTTCACCCTGTCACCTCTCAGCTCACTTCTCGCTAGTCCATAGAAATGAAGAATGGTATGCCTACTACTGGAGCCAAGTCCAAAATAGGAATGATGTGTAGGATCTTGTTGTAGACATCTTATTTGTTACAAATCATTCTCTAGAAGGGCTCTTCTCTTGACTGGAAGGAATCTTTTTGTTTTTGTTTTTGTTTTAAAGCTACGTTTCTACACACAAAAACATTGTATGGCAACAAGGCTGTTGCACCATTCAGGTTCTCAGAACTTTCTTCCTTTCTGTCCCCTCCCCCTTCACTTATATTGTGGGTAGGAGAATCAGAGCTGAGTTGAAGGATGGTTGTAGCACCTGTATTTTGAAGCTGACTCACTGACCTCTGGTAGATGACTAGTTCTAGTCGTTGGTGGCTCTCTTTAAAATGTGGTGTAGTTAGCTCACCAACTCTCTTCCTTATCTTCAGCTTTGGGATCCAGAATTTTTGAAAGTGTCATTCTACATACCCTTACACTCATCTGTAACAAGACGCTTCTTCCTGATCAAGTGGTCAAGATTTAAATTTCCAAACACAACTGGCAACACCATCTCATGATGATAAGAAGAGTTATACCTTTGGTGCATAGCACTTTTCACATCAATGAAAAGGGGACACATTTAAACCCTAGAGATCAAAAGAACTTATATAGCTCTTTATACTCAATGGAATATTGCTGTTACTCCAGCCTCTGGAAATATTATCAGGAGTTGGGGGTGATGGGTGGGGAGGAATGAAATGAAGCCATTTTGTTCCTGAGCTGATGTCATATCACCCATTCTTCACACAGTGTATTTTTCTACAAATCAAGCAACGAATTCTAAAGGAATACAGTCTGGGAGCAATCTGTATTTATGGGTATGGATGAGTAAGACTTTATGAAAGAAATGAATGTGATTGGTGTTTGGAAAGGTTATAAAAGACATTAGATATGTTCGGCAGACCCTAATCTTTCAAAAAGGTGACTCAGGTTATCAATGCAAAATGGCAAAGAGGGCAGGGAGGAGCCGAGGAGGCTCTGAGAGATAAGTGCCCACACATCTGTCTAAACAGAACAGCTCTGCTTTTTACCAGTTTTACATAATCGATTTCCATCTACAATTCCACTTGATGAAAGGATTTGCAGATTTGCAAATGTGGAAATAACTGATTTATGAAAGAGGCAGGCAGTAGATGCATGTCAAAGGGCATGGGTGAGGATGGACTATTTGCATGCTGAGCAGAGCTGCCATGTTCAGGAATAATAAGAAGAAGGGAAGAGATAGGACAGATGAGGCATTGGGAATAAATAATTAAATAAGTTGAGAAAAAGTTGAACTAATCTCTTGAAGTCTTTTGATTTAAAAACCTATACCACTGAAGGGTTAGGAACAAAAAATGTGAAAAGTAATGTTTAAGAAAGATTGTTCTAGCTGGGCCTGGTGCATGTGTGCCTGAACGTATATGTGTGTACACGCCTGTGTGTGCACATCCTGGTCTAGATGGTGACTCAGGGAAGTTAAAGCAAATGGTTAAAAATCAGGAAATGAAACTAGTGTTTCTAACTTCTACTCTATTCACCTGGCTCTTGAGAATAGTCCCTTCCCCATGTGAATCTGGAAAGCTGCTTAGCTCCTGGTGATGTCCTTTTAAAACAGGATATCCCTCCCCACCCACCCCCTCCCCCATTCTTCTATTGTGTCTCAGACTAGAGCGCATCCCCTCTTCAGGAGCAGCAGTTCCAACCCCTCCCCACCACTACACCCCTTAGAAAGGGGGCTACCTCGTGAAAACAGGAAGTCTTTTCAGGCTATAACCAAAATGAACTGCTTCAAGACGTCTCAGTGCTGCCAAATGTTCAGCAAAGCCTTGACAGTGTTTAGGAGAAACCTCGCCGAATCCCTCAAGTAATGATGTTGAAAACCACAGGATGCTATGAGTTTCACCACGGGGAGCCTTCTGACAGCTTTTAGCAGATGGCAGTGTATACACTTCTTTTATGTACAATGCTTCTCTAAATTAAAGATGATTTTTCAAAAACAATTCTCAGAGTGAGCGAAGGGAAGGAAAAAACCTCACACGTTCTCAACTATAGACTGCCTCATATTTATATAAGTCATGCAGAAATGAAAAGTCATGTTGCTATGGTTTATTTCTTACAAGCTCCATGTTTCTGAAATACTGAGAAAAATTACATATTTATACATTCTATGAGATGAGAATTCTCAGAGGCCTGGTGAGCTAGTGAGGTATATTTTTAATACCAACTTACAGACTAAGAAATGGTCATCATTTAATTTGATCTACAAATACAATAGCTCAAGTATGTAAACTGATTAATTTTTGCTGAATTATATGCAATTTTATTTATGCTATGCTTAGAATTTGAAATAATAAGCGATATCAACCTAGGAATTTGGCTTTAATAATTAACCCAAAGCCTCAATATAGAGCATAGTATAAGGGTACCCAAGAGCTGACTAACACCTAGTTTTTATACTTACTAATTTGTTCAACAACCACGTTTCATAAAAGCATGTTTGCAATTTTAACATTGCTTATACTGGGTTAACCAGATTGATTGGCAGTTTGGCTTTTATAGACATAGTACAGTTTTTTCTATTGAGATTATCTTGTTTCAATTTTTAGTTTTTGAGAGTTCATATATTAAGAAAGACATCTATGTCATTGTCATCTGGAAGGTGCTTTAGTCCCAAGATTGAATATTGTGGGTTTTGGTTCTCTTCACTGGCATTTTAACACATAATGGTTATTTCCCATCTCCTGTAAAATGAAGACCCATACTTAATTCTTTCATAACTCTTCAAGAATAAAACTTAAGTTATTAGGTAAAAATCTGCACCATTCACCTATTTGTCAAAGGTAGTTAACACACAGCACAATCCTAGGGCCTCTGGGAAGGACAAGTGAGCAGAAGACCTGATTCCCAGTCTAAGTGAATCAAAAATCCATTTGGGGACCTTAGGTGGATTAGAGATACCTACAGAAGTTAGGAAGGAATGGTAGGTACTTTGATAAAATTCTAACAGTATCTATCATGTATTCTCTATAGACCAGACTCTCAGTTAAATGCATTATAAGTGCTACCACACATAGTAGTGATATTATTTCCCTCATTTTATAGGGGAGAAAATCAAGGTTTAGATACATTAAGAACTTTTTTGAGTGTCATACACCTGTAATAGTCAGCAGTGGAGTTAGGATTTAAGTCCAGATCTTTATGTCTTGAAAACTTCTGTTCATAACCACATGCTTCACTCTTCTTCAATGTGTTTTTATAGGTGTAGATTATATAAATGTTAAGTAGAGGCAGCAAGTACTTCAGACTTGAGAAAGAATGAGAGATTAACATGTGGCATTTGGTCTGGGTTCTGTACGATTGACACAGGGAGAGAATTAAGAAGAGATATCTAGAAGGTAAAGAGAATAAGAGCAAAGACACGGGGCCAGGATCTTCCATGGGAAATCTGGAGAAGGGTGTTTCTTAAGGAATGCCTCCCATATCTTCCAATTCATTGGATTATAATATGCAGAATTGTTAGCCAATCATCCATCATACAAAACCTCTCAGTTGCTCAGTCATACTGGTAGCCATTTGCAGTGTGTACACTTTTTGGAGAATTGACACATTTGCCTGAAAAAGAACTGGACTAAGAAGGGTTTTCTTTTGCATATCTGTGGTTCTGAATATTATAGCATCAGTGTATATGCAAGTTTCTATTATTTCTCAGGAAATTAATTCAAGTCCACTAAGGAAAGAAGCAAAAGTCCCAAAACCAAAGTTGGAATATTCATTTTATTTTGAAATCATAACCACATTGAATATGTTTTGCATTGGTCTGCTACGTTTTTTACTGAGCGTAGCTCATTACCTTGTCTTGGTATAATTACATTAGAATTGTGAATGTAGAAATAATATTTTCAAATATATAAATGAGTAAAGGCATGGGCAATTAGCAACCTTTCCATGCAATACATCTTCAAAGTATAGAGTAAGCTTGCCTTGAATTAAAAAAAACAAAGAATGCAGTTAGACTTTAGCATTTTTTTTCTGCTTTATATGCCTTTGGAATTATCTCTAATTGCTCTACAAATTGGAATCAGAGAGGGCTAATTCTGTTTCTCAAGAAGTTAAGGAGTTTTGAAAATGAAACAGGCTGGAAGAATTTGACTCTCCCACAGTGGAAATGTTCTAAAGCATAGGTATACTCTTTCAAGAAATTACAATTTTCAAATACACTTAGCATTTTGTAAAGGTGGGTAATGGGGGGTGGGAGATGCTTATCCTCTTCTTTCTCTGAATATCTATGCTCAGTCAGCACCTCTGAGAAATCATCAGATTGGGAGCTTCCTTCCTGTGTTAGAGAATTCTGCAAACATGGCTGCAGTTGCTTTTCATTCTTGGTACATAAGTGCAGAATCATTTTGAACATAAGATCGGCACACCATGCCATCATTTCCATTCAACCTAGTAAAAGAAGCTATTTTCCATATATGAAAAAGAAACCAAAGCATAATATGTGAATATAAAAGAAATGTGTGGATAGAAACTTCTATTGTCCTCATATTAGAGGTAAGACTATTTTTAATGCTGGGGAAGTCTTTCGGCCAAAGATGAAGTCAGAGCAACTGGGGTTTCAAAAGACAACATGAATTGAGTAATTGAAATTGCTATATTCTGGGAGTCAAGTTTATAAAAAGGAAAATCAGTTGGTTGGATAGATTCATAGATGTCTTATTGTTTGTGAATTCTAAAAAGAATAATGTTTAGTGCATTGGGGTATGTTCAGACAGAAATCAATGGAAACTTAAGAGTATCACCTGCATTTAAAAGGTGGTCCAGGCAACATGAAGAGGCTCTGACTTCCCATTTAGCATAACTTGACCCTTATCTTTACATGACGAGAACCACTGTGTATCACAGGATAACTGATTTGCTCATTCCCCTCATAACAATTTTTAATAGAGGATTAATGACAAGAATGGAGACTGTTAGGTGATTTTTTGTTAGGCACATAAATAGCTAGATGGTTGAATCAGAGGCAATTAGAAGGAGGCAGAAGACCCTTAATATGTATAATTGCATGTGGTAAAAAGTTCAGCAAAATACTTGACTGAGAAGGGTTAGGAAATACTATCAAAATGCCCTGTTATGATATAACTTCTATAAGAGTTGAGTCCTAGAGGTGAAAAATTGTATCAAAACTTTGGAATCTCCCAGTGAGGGGAATCTGTGATGTGACAGCCTTCACCTCTTGGCCTTTTTTGGGAGCAAGTTGATCTGTGTTAGCTGAAGATTTTCCGTGGTAGTTTGGGTTTTCTGCTAGACCTGGGACATCTCTAAGCGAGCTTGCTTTGCAGAGAAAGGGCCCAGAAGCAGCTAACAGTTATGTCTAAAGGAAAGACAGGATCTGGGATGGGACCACCTAGCATCACTGAGGAGTCTACCAAGCCTACTATGTCATGAAAGGTGACAATATTGCAATAGAGATACATAATCTTGAAATTTCTGAAAGTTAGAACAAAAATATTGGTTTTCTTTTGTGTTTTTTTTTTTTTTTCTTTCTGATTTTTCCTCCTTTCCAAACTTCATCCTGAATTGCAAGGACTTTAATCTTTTCATTGCATATGTTATGGGATGGTGTGTGATCATTTAATCCTGCTCCTTACATTTCTATCACAAACAATTGAGTTTCCTATGAAGTACAGAATGCTTTATTTGTCACAAGTTTCACTTGTTCATGTGTGCTTCAGATGATGGAATCTTAAAAAAAAAAACACCTACTTTAAGTAATCACTTTCTTTAATTAAATCTTGTTCAGTGACTTTTTATCAGGGAACAAAATCTTCACAGTCATGTAGGACATACAAGAGTCTTCACTATAATACAAAAGAACAAAGAAAATGGGAAAGAAAGAGGAGAGATGCTAAAATAAACATCTGTTTGTTGCCCACTAAAATCAAACTTTGCATGCAAATAGAAGTGGGCAAAAGTCAACTATTTTTGAAAATCCCTTGTAGCTCTCCCTCAAAATGTCTGATTTTTAATGTGCACAAAAGGAAAACTCAAAAGCTGGAGCAATTCCAGCAGAGTTTGAGAGCATTATGAGATTTCCATATTCCCTATGTAGTCTGAATCTCAGAAAATAGGTCCCTATACTGAAAACACACACAGACTTTTAAACACAGTACTGTTATCAGACATTGCTATAATAGCAAGACAATTTAGCAATAATGGGTGAGTAGGAAGAAAATTAAGTAGTTTGCTGAGATACCAAAA
Source organism: Solenodon paradoxus (assembly GCA_004363575.1). Lineage (NCBI taxonomy): Eukaryota > Metazoa > Chordata > Mammalia > Eulipotyphla > Solenodontidae > Solenodon > Solenodon paradoxus. The sequence continues at coordinate 408,261 of RJWH01000636.1, read as the reverse complement.
AAAAAAAAAAAGAAAGAAAAAGAAAAAGCTAAGCCAGAACATATTTGGCCTCATGTTCAACTATGAAGCAGCTAGTTCATTAGTGTAATTTAACCTTTTCATAAACCTTTCAATGATACATTCTATTGTAATACAGTGGAAATGCCAGCTGTTAAGAATAGTCTGTGTCTGTGAGAGGTACTACAAAAGGTAGGCAGGACTATGATCCCCTCCTGTGTTCTCTAGCTCAGCAAAAATGAGTGGACGGCAGGTTTTACCTTTCCTGTCTACAGCAAATGTCCTCATTCCAATCCATTCAGCCTGAGCCTTAGGGCAAGCCAGGGTTTGCAACCATTTACTACAATAATAGCAAAACAATTTAGCAGTAATGGATAAGTAGGGAACAAATTAAGTCATTTGCTGAGATACAGAAATGAAGCCAGAAAATATTTGGCCTCATGTTAGGCTTCAAATTCATAGTCAATTCATTAGTGTAATTTAGTCCTATGCATACGCCTTTGAGTGATAAATTCTACTAATACATTTGAAATGCCAGCTGTAAAAATAACTCATTGACTGTTGAGTAAAATTAAAAGATGGGCAAGAATAAATCCTTCATTTTCATCTCATATGGGAAGATTTATGAAGGCCTTTGAGAAGGAGCATCTGTCTGCTAGCTGTAAATTGAGAGTATTAAAGAGAAACATTGGAATATTTTGGTTACACAGCGAGAGGAATGTATTAACTGAAATGCTTTTGAGATCTTTTCCTTTGGGTCTCAAGATTATTCTTGATGAAGAACATGTGAATTTTTAGAATTCATCTTTTGCTTGGGAACAAAGGCCACAGCACAAACCATATTAAACGGTTGGTGTTTGAGGGAGTGGTTTCTAAGAAACACAATTATGTGTGGGATGTTGGTGACTTTTTTCATATGGATATGGTTTCTTTATACTTGTGAATATTCTCCTTTAAGCCCAGGGAGGCTGCAGGCCAAAAGGCTTAGAAAGGGGATGGAAACTATACCCAACCAGTATATGGCTTTCTTAGGAAAAAAAAAAAAAAAAGGAAACTTAATCAATCCATTTCACCCATTAGTTGTTTTGCTGGTGTCTTAAAATTGAATATCTTCATAATAAAATAAATTATTTATACACCCTCCTCCCTCCCCCACACAAAAGCACAAAAAGGGAGTAAACCTTTTAAAGCAACAATCACATTCAAAGAAATGTATACCAATAAGCTCAGCTTTTCTCCAACACATTGTGAAACATGATGTATTTTCAATTTGTAGAAGAGGACACTTCAATTTCAAAGGAGCAAAATCCTTTCCAAAGACAACAGCTAGTCATCAGTGAAGCTAGGATGGAAACTAGTTACGTCTGAGGACACAGAGTCAGACTCAGGCAGAGGTTGCTGACGGGGTGCGGCTGGCCCCCCAAACTGACCCAGAGTAGATCTTTTGCAACAGGCTGTATCTGAAGTATTCAGCTCCACTCTGGTTCCCTGACCACTTTCTCTTGATTAATTTGCTATTTGGGGCCACAGCTATATTCTCATTTCTTCTGACTCTGAATTGTCATCTCTGGTTAAAGACCCTGGGACTGACCACAGCTACCCTTAACTCTGCTCTAGGTTTAGAGGAAAGGAAGCAGATGTGTTGTCCAGTCCTGTGCTTAAGCCCAGAAAATGGCACTTGGAAACACGTGCTTTAGAAGACATCATTCTGGCTGTCTTCCTCTGCCTTGTCCCTGCCCACTGGGCTTTCCAGATTTATAAATTAAAAATATAAGGTATCCAGTTCGGTTCTAATTTCAGATAACAATTTTTTTTGCTATAAGTATGTCCTGTATGATTCTGGAATTCCCCACCTATAGGACTCTGAGCCTGCATCTGTGGCCTGTGTGAGCTTCTTACCTCTTTCCTTCTTATTCAAGGATGGACTTGACACTGACACAGCACAGTTAGGTGAAAGGTGGAGTTACATGGTGACTACTGGGATCAAGTGGATGTAGATTGAAAGTGTAGGGCTAAGTGTCTGCATGCATGCGAGAAAACTTCTACAGGAGTGAGAAGTGGGGACAAGGGTGTCTGTGGCAGGTGGGAAAGAAGTGGCAGGGGCTTCCTTTTGTACTTTTGCCCTCGGTCTAGTGAATGCTAGGGATTGAAGTGGGCCTCGCTCTACCCTACCTTGGCCTACTGTGCAATTTAGGGCTGATCCCTACCTTTTGCTTTTCTTCTCCCGCTTAGCAGGGCAATATCTAGAAACTTCTTCCTTCTCTATGACTCAAAGAGGATCATCTAGGACAGAATATACTCTTCTTAAGCAAAGCGTGCTCTCTCATCTCCAGTCCTTGACTGGGATGTCAACTGGCCTGTATACGGCTCCTGGATTGTAAGAAGTCATCAACTGCACAATTCACTTCTGGATTAACAGTAGCCTTTGGGGATGCGGGACAGACTATTTTACCAAAGTTGCCAGGTTTTTTTGTTGTTGTTCTGTGTTTGTTTTAAAGGTACAGGCAGGAATGAAGGCAAGTAGGCAGGGAGAGGAGGTAAAAGCATTTTATTATCATTTTTAGTTGTTTACACTGGTTGCTTCCCCCTGGACCTGGGACTCGAATCCAGGGATATGTGGTCTGTGTCTCAGAGACAAATGACCTAACCACTGCTCCACCAGGGCATGCCATTAGATTTTGTTTTATTGTTGTTTTTTTTTTAATTATGAGTTTTGTTTTCAGAAACTTTAAAATTTGAAAAAATATGTTTAACTTGAGGAAATACAGAATATGTAGTATTTCATACCGCTATATCACTTGAGGGTTTAAAAAGCTTGCCACACCTTTTATCTCATTTGATCCTACTGATGACACTTGTAGGTAGCTGGAGTACCATGATGTGCCCACTCCTTTTACCCTTTGTAACCCTTGGGCCCCTCTCTTTCTCTCTCCCTTTTACCTTCATTACTAACACCCAGCTATCACCTGAGAAACCCTACACCAAGATACCTTGGATCTGCGCTTTTCTACATCTTTGTGTCTCTGATTGGTGGGGAGCGGGGCCATCGGCAGGACCTACCATGCAACCAGGATGGGTTTGAGTTTGGGGCAGGAAGAAAGGAAGAAAGAGTTAGCTATTGTTACCAGCGGGACAGAGTTGTGATGCCGTGCCTTCTTTAGATAACTTCCTAGGTGAAGAGCAACAGGTTTTCAGACTTGAAAGAGACAAGAGTTCAGCCATGACTGTGGGGAAGAGGACAGGTCTCGAACTCAGAGAGAATGGGTGCCATGGAATTTTGAACTTACTTATCTCACTTATCTCATTTGCAGAGTAAGCTTGAGGACCCTTACATCATGGGGTTGGTAGACTATTAAATGAGACAACATGCATGAAAGGTTTTGCCCAGTACCTGCCCCATAAGCTTGTTAATTTTACCTGTTATAATAAGCTTAAATCTCATATCGTTCCTAGCATAGCAGACAATCAGTCAATGACAGCTTTAATTATGATGATTGCCAACTCTTCCTGGAGGTAGCTCTAAGGCAGAGTCCTTCTCAGTGTCACTTAGAGGACAGGAAGAAAAAAAAATGCGGAGAGGAATGAGTCAAAAGGAATTCAGATAAGAACATTTTGGCATAAATGGAGTCCTGGATTCTTTTAGGGAGAAGGAAAGCAGTGGATTTCCTGGCTATGCCTTGTACAAGGAAGACTGAAGTCTAGAGAACACACAAGACCTGGTCTTGTTGACAAATCATGTTCCCCAAAGGTGGTGCTTATTATGTGACTTGCTGGAACTGTTGTGTCTCCTGGTAACTGCTCCCCCTCTTTCTGTTTTCCCATGTGGCAGGAATGGAAGGTTTTAGATAAGCACAGAAGAACTGTGCACTATAAAAGAACAGAGAAACCAGCCTTACTCATGGTCAGTGGGGGATCTGAAATCATGAATAGTGAGGGTGAGAGAGACCAGCAGGGCAGCTCCCTGAAAACAAGAGAAAAGGGTGACTCAGTACTTGAGGAGGGTCTTCTGAGATTTTTCATTGACCAGTATCATTAACCAGCACAGAATCAGAGCAAAGGTGATGGGAGGGTGGGGCAGCCCAGGGAATTATCAGGAGCAGGGCCTCCATCATCACTCTTCCCTCTCCCAGAAGAGAAATGACACAAACAGCCTAGATAGAAACTGTGAAAAGCAGCCATCCCAAATTTCTAGCAATGAGGCATGCTGGCTGGAGTCTATGCTCACTCTTCATGAAGGATGCCTAGGAATTTAACCATTATTTGTAATGCTTTTTTGGGGAAGATGTTTTCTGACTCCCGTATTTCTCTTTTCTCCACCGATCAAGAAATGAATTTCTGAGACGCAAGCCCTGCCCAGAAAGGTGATGCTAATGTTCCCACCTGAGAAAAGAATGAGGACTAATGTCTACCAGATCAAAGAGGGGTGCATATGGATGCTGTATGCAGGCAGTGGCCCATTCTCTCCTTAATGTCAACCGCATTTGTTCTGAGATCCTCAATTTCTTGAACCCAGGGAAAAAGTGGAAATATCCATCTCCTGTTTCTAGGTAAAAATCTACCACTTCTATGAAGCCATGTGGATTTTTCTCTACTCTGAACTCCTATAGCAAATTGGAGTCCACACTACTTTTTTAAATGGCATTCTTTATGAAATGTATATTGATGTTTTATGCCTCTGAATAATATTTTCAAATGATATCAGGTTTTTGAAGGGCAAGAAGTGTCTCATGCTTCTGTGTCTCACAGAGCACTCCTTAATTTTGAGACTAAGAATGTCCTTGTGGATGTATAATTCGCTCATGTGTTTACAGAGAGCAGTGACTGTTACTGCCACTAGGAATTTCATACAGCAGTGCAGAGTTTATTGTTTTCATATGTAATATTTTATTTAATATTTACAACCACCCTGTAAGGTAGACATTTTCTGTTATTCCACTTTTCAGATAATAAAACAGAGATTAAAGAGATGAGATGACTCTCTTATGTGACCAAGCTTCACATCAAAATCTTTTCAGGTGCTCACAAACACAATCTCCAGGCATTTGTGAGCGTGACACAATGAGACTCTTTTCAAACAAACACTTGAAAATGCTGTTCTGATTTTGTAGTAAACCTCTCCAAATTTTAGTCACATGAAAGTCAGCCATTTTCTTGTGTTCCCAATTCTATTGATTAGGAATGTAGACAGGCACAGTGGGTGGGGATGATTGTCTCTGGGCGTGATGCCCAGGCCCCACCTGGTGGATAACACACCTGAGGTCATATTCCTGTTTTCCGTTCCTTCAGATGCTCTTATAAATTGATTTATTTGCAATTTCCTTTTCAAGTTGTTCTTTGTATTACAGAAAATGGAACTGATTTGGAGATGTTGATTTTATATCCTGCAACTTTACTGAAATATTTCATTAGCTCTAAGTTGTGCTTTGCTTCTTGTTTAATTTGTGTGTGTGCGGATCTGTGCATTTTAGGTATCTTTTATTTCCTTTTCTTGTCTAACTGCTCTGGTTAGAACTACCAATACTGTGTTGAATAAAATAGGAAAAAGTCAGCATTCTTTTTTTTTGCCATTGTATATGTCAGCTATGAGCTTTTCATATATACTCTTTCCATGCTGAAGAACTTTCCTGCTATTCCCAGGTTATTCAATGTGAGTGTTTTTAACATAAAAGGGTGTTGAATTTCGTCAATGCTTTTTTTCTGCCTTAATTTAGATACCATGTAGATTCTCCTACATCTTCATTCTATGACTATAGCATATTACATTGATTGGTTTTCATATGTTGAAATATTCCCACATTCCAGGAAGAAATTCCAGAAAACAAAATTCAGAAGATAAAATTCCAGAAGACAAAATTCTCTTAATGAAACTTTTAATTCATTTTGATAGTTCTTTGATGATAATTTTTATATTAGTATTCATTCATAAGAGCTATTATTCAATAATTTTCTCGTAGCAACCTCCTCAGGCTTTACTATCAGGCTAATGTTAGTTTCATAGAATGAGTTAATAAGTGTTCTCTCTTTAATTTTTTGGAGAAGTTTGAGAATAATTGTTATTAGTTGTTTAAATGTTTAAAATGTTTAAATGCTAAAAATGTTTAAATGTTTAAATGTTAAAAAGCCTCAGGCTTTTGTAGGGATTTTTTTGCTTTATTTATTCAATCTCTTTACTAGACATTTCTATTCAGATTTTCTGTTTCTTCATAAATAAATTACAAAAGATAGTGTTTCGAGAAATTTGTCTCATTTCATCTAGGTTATCCAACTTATTAACTTATACTTATTCATAGTTTTTCCTTATCATTCTTTTATATTTCTGTAAATTAGTCAAAATATTCCACTTTCATTTTTGATATTGATAATTTGTCTTATTTCTCCTTTTCTTAGTCAATCTAGACTTTTTTTCAATTTTGCTGATCTTTCAAGGAACCAACATTTGGTTTCATTGTGTTTTTGCTATTTCCCTATATTCTATTTTATTTACTTCTGTTCTAATCATTATTGTTGCCTTCCTTTAATTTCTAAGGTATAAAGTAAGGTTATTGATTTGCTGACTTTTCTTTTTTTAACTTATGCATTTATAACTACACATCTTCTTCTTAGTACTCCTTTCACTGCATCCCATAAGTTTAGGCATATTGCATTACCATTTATATTTGTCTTGAGGTCTTATTCTAATTTTCTTTGTGACTTCTTTGAATCACTGGTTGTTTCATAATTTTCCACATATTTGTGGGTTTTCCAGTTTTCCTTCTGCTATTGATTTCTAGTTTCATTCTATTGTGATGAAAAAGGATTTTCTATGTGCTTTCTATATTTTCAATTTACTAATACTTGTTTTTGGCCCAGATTTATGATCTATCTTGGATAATGTTTACATGTACCTGAGAATGTTTATCCTACTGTCATCATAGAGTGCTCTGTATAAATATTTGGTCTAATTGGCTTATAGTGTTGTTCAGTTCCTCAACTTCTTTATGAATATTCTGTCTGGTATTTTACCCATTATTGAAAATGCGGTATTTAAATTTCCAACTATCACATGTAAAGCTTTCTATTTTTCCCTTCAATTCTGTCAATGTTTCTTTCATATACATTGGAACTCTATTGTTTGGGGTATATATATAATATATATATATATATAATATATATATATATTTGTTAGATCTTGATGAGTTTACCTCTTTATCAATAATATGTCCTTATTCTCTTAAGTTTTTAACTTAAAAAATCTATTTTGTCTGATAGTAGCATAACTATTGCAGATTTTTTTTTTGCTACTATCTATAGTGAATTTCTTTTTCCATCCTTTTATTTTCAATCTATTTATGTCTTTGGATATAAATGAGTTTCTAAAGACAGTATATAGTTGGCTTATATTTTTATCTATTATGCCAATAATAGAAAATTATTATTGTTATTTTGTTATTTCTTCTCCATGTCTATTTCAGCTTGCCCCCTTTCATATCCTCAATTATTGACTTCCTTGATCTTTAGTGGATTTCTTTTAGTGATTTTTTTTCTTTAAAAACTTTTTTGGTATATACCCCTGTGGCTCAGTGGCTAAGGTGCAGACTTCATTAAGTCTAATGACCAAGATTCAAGTCCTAGGGCCAGGGAAAGGGGAATAAAATTATTGCATTAACATCAGTTTATAAAATTTTATATAACATAGTGTATATACATACTATATAATTTTAATAATGCTATACACATCATTATTAATCAATATCTGTATATACTACATTATGTTTACCATCTAAAATCTAGTTCTGATATGGTTCTAATTGTGCATAGCTCCCACTATCTTCCCCACTCATAGTACTGGGTGCTTCAATCTGACCAATTATACCCTTTCCAAATGCTACCATTCCCAGCTCCCTGTGTAAAGTATCATTTTAATGCAGTGGACTTCTATGCTCCCTAAATATTAGTCCAGCTTTGAAAAGGACTTTTGAGTAAGCATACAGTCAGCATGTTGAAGGAGCTTCATTATTAGACACGTTTTACAGAAGAGATTTCAAGGACGTGGGGTTGATAGGTTCCTGATGCAGAGAGCAAGTGTAGTGATACTTTTGATTTGCTTCTTATTTTTCCTTGTGTATATTCGACATATATTTTCTTTGTTGTTATTATGGGGTTAAGTTATAACAATCTAACACAAGCTTAACTTCAACTGTATAAAAAACTCAACTTATTTATAAATTTCATCTCTCCATCTTGCCACAAATGATATGGTTATGCAGTCTTTGCCCAGTAACATAGATTTATAACTCTTTTTAATGCACCTGTGCTTTAAGTGTTACAGAAAATAAAAAGTGGAGCTACAAACCAAAATTGTAATACTGTCTTTTACATCTATCCATCCATTTACCTTTACAAGAGATCTTGATATTGAGGATCTCTGTGTGGTGCATTGTGCCCAACTTGCTGCTTTCAGTGTTCTCTCATTGTCTTTTGCTTTTGACAGACTGATTATAGTGTTTCATTGCAGAAGTCTCTGAGTTTATCATACTTGTCTGTTTAGCTTCTTAGATATGGATTTATAGCTTCATTTCTTTTATCTAACTTGGCCAGTTTTTGCCTGTTGTTTATTTAAGCATCCTTTCTTCCCCATTCTCTCTCTTCTCCTTCGGGAACTCCCAGATACTGCATGTTGGTCCACTTGATGCTGCTCTACAAGTCCTTCAGATTTTGTTCACCTTTCTTAATTCTTTTTGTTTCTTTAACTCAACAATTTCAATTTTCTTATCTTCCACTTGATGTGTCCTTCTTTTAAGACATTTTCTAGCAACTGTGATGTCTGAGCTTTTTCAGAGAAGAGTTTTGTTGATTTATTTTGTCCTTTGAATGGTCCACATGGTCCTGTCTCTTTGAATGTGTTGTGATTTTCTTTCCTTGAAACTTGGGCATTTGGCTGGTAAAATGTGGGAAACTCTGGAAATCAGATTCTTGCTCTTCCCCAAGTATTTTTTTTTAATTGCTAAAGTCTGTGGTAGTCCATTTAATGAGATTGTTTCTAACTATTTGCACATGACTATTCCTTGTCATATGTGATCAATGGTCTCTATTCAGCTAACATTTTCAGAGAGAATTCCTTGAATTCCATAGTAATTCTAATGTTGTTGAAGATTCAATTTGTGTTAGGACAGTCCCTCAACACTTAGCTAGTCTTGTTCTGAGTATAGAAATAATACTGAGGTAAAAATTGAAGGTCTTCACAGGCATTTTTGAGACTACATCTTATCTGAGCATGCACATGACTTTCCAAATTCCCCAATAAAATAATGGCTGTTTTGAATGTCTCAATTCCCCCCAAATGTCTCACCTTAATTTCAAGCCTTAGTCTATTGTTTATGTCCAGTTAAAATCTTATGGCCCAAGCATCTGCAAGTTTGTAGATATCTTGTAGCTTTTAAGATGACTTTGCAGTTTTTAAGACCTGAGGTGAGATAGTAAGAAGTGCCTTTTATCAGTCCTGCTGATATTTCTCAAACAAGTAATAATAGACATTAACTTACAAATAAATTATGCTCTGCTTCCTCCAGTTTAAAGTAGGAAACTGGGAATCTGGATGCTGCTGTCTGAAGACCAAAATCACTGCCATGCCAGAAAGGGAAGGAGAAAAAATGCCACATAACTTTCCTACGCTTTCCAAATTGATTCTTCTTAATTAGGCATTGACTTGGTTGCTATAAATCTGGATTGTTTTCCAGATTTCTGACAAGTTTGGTCCAGACACTTTATGCTTGTTTTACCTCCACCCCCACAGTATTTTTCTTGGAGACTAGTCCACCATTTTTTTCTGACAGCACATTTTCATGTGCTATTTTAAGTAGTGACTTTGGAGCTGATCTTGTCCCTTGCGTCTTTAGAATTCATACTTTGACAAGTAAATTTCAAATTTTTAGACTTTTGAAACTGGCTCGAAAATGAATCCAACAATTTTAAGAAAACTTAATATGTTGGAATGACAGTTCCTTGTTTGGATTTGACAACACTTTTTCTTAAAAAGCAAACATGAACCAACTGTAGCTGTCTGGCATTATAATTCTTATCAACATTGCTGAATTTAGTTTGCTACTAATTACTTTATAATTATAGCCCCTCACTCCACACATAATAAACCAGTCTTTAAATATACCACTGACATTTAACATCAGCAAATTTCAGGGAAGCATGCTTTCCTTTTCTTGTTGCTTGACTCTCTAATATTTCTCTAAATGAATAAAGATGGCTTTATTCAATCCCTATCAATTTCTGTCTGGATGGGGCCAAATTCTTATTAAATTTTCTGACAGGAATTATAAAGTTTAAAATAATAGAAAAGAAATATATAGATGCGTAGAAACATATATTCTGGCCTCTGCCTCGGGTTCCTAGCACAGAGCTCTTAAAACCCTTCAGATTTCCTAAGTGATAAGCACACTAAGTGTATCTCTTGTTCTAATATTTGGTATTTGACCCCACCTCTGACACAGGGTTCCCAAATAGCTGTAAATTCCTAAGTGATAGAAAGCAGTAGGACCATCTTTTCTTCTACTGAGGGGGCTCTGGATAAGCTCCTGGATGACTCCTGAATAGGAACTGGTCACCATAAAGCCCAACCCATATAGAGGTTTGGTATTTTCAGCCCTTTCTCCAGAGAATAGAGAGGGGCTGGAAACATAGTTAATAATTGATCATGTCTGCTTCAGGAAGCTTTCATGAAATCCCAATAGTAAGAGCTTTGGAGAGTTTCCAGGCTGGTAAATATTCACAAACAGAGAGGGTGATACACCCCAACTCTATAGAGACAGAATTTCTTAGTTTGGAATGTCCCCAGAACTTGACCTATGTATTTCTTCATCTGATTGTTCATCTGTATCTTTTACTATCTCCTTTAATAAACTAGTAAATGTACATAAATGTTTCCCTGAGTTTTGTGAGTTGCTCTAGCAAATGTATTAAAACTGAGAAGGGGGTGGTAGAAAGCATCAATTGGTAGCAAAGTTGGATAGAAGCTGTGGGTAACCTACCAGTACTTGCAATTATCATCTAAAATGGAGTGGGAGCAGACTTGTGAGACTGAGCCCTACCTGCCCCTCCAGATAAATAGTGTCAGTTAAGTAAATTGTAGGACACTGAGCTGTTGTGTGGAAAATTGCCTGATGTGGCACATCTGGTTAGAGTAAAGGAGAAACGTGTAAGCAGAGGGGGAATTTGTAGGCTTTTACAAATCAAAAGTCAAATGTTGTCAGAATTCGCTCTCCTTGAACATTCCAAAGATCTTTAGCAGAATTTCATATATGTAGACTTTTAAGAAGAAAATGAAAAAGAAAACTAGGGAATTTGATCAAGAAAAATTTTCCTTCGCTTTGCATTTAATAAGGTATCTTTCTTTCAAGCCATTGTTCAAAGACAAAAAGACATGATAAGAAAAGTCATGGGTCCTGGAAGCTTCCCCCTTTATCTTCTTAGGAAGCCTGGCTCTATTGAAGAAGAGAAGGCAAAGATCTAAAGCTATCTGTGTTCACAGGGGCACCCAACGAGGCCAGGTGAGACAAAAAGCAGACTGAGGGATATACTTCTGAAGATTCACTGTGAGGTCAAAGAAGAATACGAAGCTTTTGACTTAAAGATTATGGTCTCTACTTTTGCACAGTCCAGGATTATGTGGAAACTGATTACAGTACAGAATTCTCTGATACATCTTCCTATTTTCAGCAATGCTGCAAGACCTAATTCCTGGGGAAGCAGAATTTAAAAAAAAAAAAAAAAAAGAAAGAAAGAAAGAAAGCATAGTTGCCCTAAATTTATCTCCCCTTACCAGGGCCCCCAGGGCGCTGGTTAATAAATGGCTCCTCACTTGTGTACCAGCTGTGTTTGCTCGGGGCTCTTCCAAACAGTTCACCCACCTCACATTAGTCAGCAGTTTCCTAGGAGAAAAACCTTCACTTTGCCTCATGGAAGGATTATTCAGCCTTATAAAACACATCAGATTCCTCATTTTCAGTAGGACATTTAATTAACCCCCACTGATTCACCAAGCAAATCAGTCAGTAAGAATTTTTTGGCTTCTCATTGTGGCCCTAGGTTATCCACCCACTTCTTGATATTTTGCACATTGTTATCCCAGTTTCATTCCAAGTTTTCAGAGTGGAGAGAGTAGAGAAATAAATCATTTCTTCAGGTAACCCGGCATCACTGATCAACCACCTCTGCATTACAAATGGAACTACCTCCTGGAGACGCTGGGGAGAAGTAGGAGGGGCTCCTTTGTGGAGCAGGGTTAGGTAGAGTGCTGTGTGGGCACAGTCACCCAGGCCTGTTCCAAAGAAGTGTCTGGGAAGCTGTCTTATTAACCTGAGATTGCAGTACCTCTCGGCATTCTCCCGAAAGCGTGGCATTTCCTTATATGTAGGCTCTATCTGCTTTGTACCATGGTCTGGATTCCAAAGCAAAAGTAGAAAATACATTTGTGTGGGGGTGGATCCTTATCTTTAATTTTATCTGGCTTTTGTGCAATTACTCAGATGAATATCCCCATTCTGTGGTTGAGAAGAAGAAGAAAAAAAAAACCTCTAGAGTCATTAGCTATAATAGACAAGATTTAAGAACGTAGTTGGACCAAATCCTAAAACAGGCTTTGCTCCCAAACCTGTTTCTTTTCCTCAAAATTCATAAATAGTAGAAATGTAGCAATTATCTCTCTATGCTAGAAACTTTCTAAATTACCTCATTTAATACTGGAATTGTTTTGTAAAGTAGGTATTACTAGCCCTCTTATAATACCTAGTATGTTGATTAGCACTGTAGATGTTCAACAAATACTTTGCAAATGAAGAAAACTTCAATAAATAACTGAATTGTTAAGAGACGGGGCTTAGATTTGTTAAGTGACTTGATCATAATCACAGAAATGTCAAGTTGAAGAGCTGGTATTTATGGTTAAAAATATATGGGTGGGGAGACTGCAGACTTTATCTAATCCAGTTGACACTTTGATTTTTAAAAAATATTTTGGTATGTGTTAATGGATTCCAACCATTATAAATATGTGGGACTAATGTCTTCTCACTTTAATTCTTCTTATGTCTCTATGAAATCAAGTCCGAAGAAGAAGGAATTCTGCTTTCCTTCCACAATTCACTAGCATGTGGGTACACAGCAGTCATACCATTATTTCTTGCAACCTTGTTGGTATCTCCATTCATCCTGTTAGACATTCTGACAAGTAGCTTACTTGTAAGATGTACCCCCAAGGCAAGCACATCAAATATTGATGACAGCAGCATAACTAATCTCCTGGTTGGATCAAGGAACAAAATTCTCTATTCAGGGGGAAAACACAGGACTACAGAAGCTCCAGACCATGGACTTGCTCCCATGGAGTGAAGCTACTGTCTACAGCTTAGCAGTCCTCATTTATAGGAGGAAAGACGCCTTCACAGACCCTCAAGTCAACCTCCTTTCAATCATTTAGTGTGTAAAACACATGACCCAGTTGTTCCTATAATAGCTGCCATGCTTTTCCCATGTACATATTTTTTTTCCCAAGAACAACCAAAGTCCCTGAGCTAAAACTTAGTCCTAGAGAAAGTCACTGGTGGAAAGAAGTCAGAACAAAAATGTTAGGCTTATATATGGGAGCCTTCAGAGGGTGCTGTCCTCCTGATACTACTGCAGAAAAGTAGCTGTTTCTTTAGACTCTAACTCTTCTACCACCTTCCACCTATCTTGTTATTCCTGCATTGACCTGGAGTCACCCAGTAGTAGAAGGAACTACCAAGCTTTCTTCTTCCTCACTTGACATATATCTCTGGAGAACTAATCTTGCCAGGGAAACTCTGACTATTAACCATCTCCTTCCTGTTAAAGTTATGAGGCAGCTAATCTGTATTACCTAAGTGAAGGACCGTCAAAATTCCTTCCTTCCCTCCTCTGTTCTTTCTCCCACAGACTTTTTTTATTACATACTATGTTCCAAGCATAGTGTTGAGCTATGAAGATGAGGATGAATAAAGATACTGTCCCTGATGCTCAGGATCTCTCGAAGTTTCCTCAAGTCTATGGAAGTGTTTCCTTGAGAGGCTTTGATCTAAATGTGAGATTCTAATAGTGCCTATGAGTAAGAGAGATTTTCTTTATATAGACATGTTTATAAAGAAATTTCCAGCTTTATGTGGAGTGTTGTGAACCATAGAACCCAAGCTTGTTCAAGCCTCACATCTTAGACTGTAGTGAAAGTTCTGAATTACAGGAAAATCAAAAATAGTTTCTGCCATATACATTCTACTAGTAATGATTATTACTATTGCTTGCTCTGGCCAAAATGTTCTTAAACGCACCCTGTAGAAATAGTATAAGGGAAACTTTCTTGGGTTTATTTGAGGCAATTAAAATTACCCATGACATTCATTATATAAAACCAAAGAAATATGATAAAATATGTTCATTATAACTGAGGCAGTCTTGTGAGCTGTAGACATTAAGTACGGCGCTATTACAGAAAACTGTCTCTTCTCTTCTTATTAATCTTGGAGGGTTTCATGAAGAAGACAGGATTTCCAGATGCTATTTTAATTTTATTTTGCAATCACTCATACTTGGACTTTCATTGGCTTATGTGTTAACTTTCCTTAATTTGTATTTGAGCTGCCATCATCAGAGATGGATCCAGTAGGATGAAAGGATATAGTAAGACACACTGGCTCTTTTCTAATTGCAATCACACTGCTTTCTGTAAAACAGAACTTAAGACCCTTAACTTCACCTCTATGAGTCTTTTCCTTTTCTTCCATAAACTGTAAAAGAGTAAAATAGTAGTCTAGTCAGTGCTTTCTAATAGAGCTTTCTGCAGGAATGGAAGTGTTCTTTATTTGTAATATCCAATATGGCAGCCACTAGCCACATCTAGCTAGGGTAACAGAAACTTTTTTGTTTCTTTAAATTTTTAATTTTACTTTGAATTGTTTTAAATTTCAATATAGTAACATGCGATGAGTGGTTACCATATTGGACTACATAGGAAGTAATATCCATAGCTCAGACAAGTTCCAAATTCTAGGATTTCAGAACTAGCCCGTATGTGAAGATTTTTAATTCTCAATTTCTCTGTATGAAAATCTGGTTAAATGTCAAAATCCATTCTGTGTTCTCAAACACTGCCGTTTCCATTCAGCTTTCTGATTCAGCTGAAAGATGAGTAAAGGCACATGTACACAGAAAAGCTCCCAGGGGAATGAACATCAGCTCAACAAGGCTCTTGTCAGTTGAGCATTCCAGCAGACTCCCAGAATATATTAACCTTGTGAACTATTCTTCTGCTATGGCAGCTAAAGACACTAAAATATTGCTGGGGGGCAGGAGCTTCCTCTCAGGCTTTCCTGACAAAGCCTGTTGTTTCTGTTTCCTGAGGCATAAGTATCTTCACCAGGCCTGCGCCTGCATCAAAGACAAAAAGATGGAAACTTAGAAATCACCAGTTAATTGATCCACTAAAGAGTCCAAAGTCAGAAAAGCTTACAAAGAGAGATGGCAATTACCGCAGTCTGAGATAACAGTCTGGGCAGACATACATTTTGTCTCATTCACCAGTTGGCAGGTATCAATTTGAATTCATCAGTCAGCTCATTCTGAGGGTTGAGGCTCTCGCCAACGTCATCATCCTTAGGGATGCTGGGTTTATATTAGAGAAGAGCAGAGGGAGCTGAATTATATGTTAAGCCATGTTCAGTTTATCCTCTGAGTAAGAAAGTTGCTGTCTTTGACACTTCTTTATGGCTCAAAGCCCAATCCATGAGCACACCCAGTTCAAGATGTGGAAAGGCATTTTGTAGGATCCATTTGGCACAAAGGCTTGGTTAAATCTAAAATCTGACAATGATTCTTCTCTATAGCATTTCCCACTAAGGGTTCAGGTAGATGAGACAGCATAACCCAGTGGAAAGAGTGAACACTTTAGAATCACCCTGCAGAATTACCACCATGACCAAAGTGTCACACTGTTGCCAATTTGTCCTCCTCTTTCTCAGCAAAGCTAAAGATGGTGGGAAACAATTTGGATTGTGAGCTTCAGTGGTTTTGCTTTATTAAATGCCATGAATGCCAGGGTTAAAGGCTTATAAAGCAGTATGAAGCAGAATCAACATTTACCTCCAGTTCAACAGTAGTGTTGAAACTCCTCCTGGGTTTTCCTTTGAGGGATTCTGTCAGGACCAGCTCTAAAGGGGTTTTCCTCAAATGTATTTCCTTGATCCTTTTCTCATATCTGATGATGCCCAAAACATATTCATTCATTCAGAAAATATTTGCAGAACCTTTCTGTCAGACACCCTTTTGGTAGTGAATTAGAATCTGTAGAACTTATATTTTAATGAGGATGATAGGAATTAGAAAATATATACAACAGTCAAGTAAATAAATATTTAATATGTTGGCCATTGGAAAGTGCTGGAGAGAAATGCTCATCAGAGAGGATGACAAGGAATGAGTAGAGCAGGATTCCCTTGAATAAGTAAACATTTGTATAAACACTAGACAGAATTGAGGGAGTGAGCCATCTCATCAACTGAAGGGAAAATATTCCAGGCAGAAGAAATAAGGAGGGTGTTTGGTAACTTTGAAGAACTTCAGTGAGACAAGGTACCTGCAGAAGTGCAAGTAAGAGGAAAGGAGAAGATGATGAAATCAGGAGTTTGTGTGTGTGTGTGCGCGCGCGCGCGCGCGTGTGTGCGCGCGCACACGCGCATACGCGTATGCTCCTATACTGGAGAAGAATGAATAGGCCTTAGAGACCAATGCAAGGAATTTGGATTTTACATGGAAAGAAATGGGAAGCTATTATTCTAGCTGCTGTGTGGAACACTGTCAGTATGGGGACAAAAGTAGATGTGGATGACCAGTGGAGGTGGCACAGTATTCTTCAAGCGGGGTCTATACTAAATGGAGTGCTACAGGATTTATGGAGGAGTTGGCTGTGAAGTGTGAGAAAGCCAGAGATTCAAGGACTGAACCAAAAAGCGTCACAAAAGCAATCTCCTCCTGCTCCATCATTGAACATTGATACATGTGAGGTTTTTGATATCTATTCTAGCAGGTAAGGAGATGTGTATTCAATTATTTTGATTCAGAAAAGGACATTTTGGAGAGTCAAAAAGACTTTGGTAGGAGGAACATTGTCAACCAGTTAAGCCTTTCTTGAGACATCACCCATCCCACGTCTCCATTTCTTCATGCCATTGGATTAATAAAAGAATTAAACAAGGTAAGTAAAAAAACAGGCATGGTGTCTGGCCTACAATAATCTTTCAGCACAGTCATTCCTACAAAAAGTAATTTTTATTATTGTAGATCACAAATTAAACCACCTATAAAATCAGGGCAATGAGTTCATTCTCTTTTATGTTAGTATCCTTTTATGCTCATAAAAAGCCTAATTTTGCTCTCCTCTCTCTGACTCTCTGGAGACGTCAAGGGTGAGGGAGGTGGGGTGAGGAGTGGTGCCTGCTGGGACAAAAGATAATTCTTAAATGAAACTATTTGTTCTTTCCCTTCACCTTGGTGCAGCTGCAGAGTAGGAGCTCCCATCAGAGTCTATCATAAAGCAGCTTTATTAAAAATAATAATAATAAAAAAGAATCCAGGTTAATTCCAGCTATTGACCCTGTGGGCAGCACTTATATGGGCAAAGCGGGGGTGCTTTCCATTGCTGGTATTGATTTCCATGTATAAATCCCCTCTCACAGAGTCTGCTCCTCATTGTAGTCAGTGTAAAAGTAATCACTCTCTTTATGATCACGCCTTCAAGTCAGACCCCAAGTCACTTGTAAAAGAAAGGAAAAAGACTAGGAAGGCAAGCCCTGCAGCAGGAAGGCATATGAAGCATCTCCTTGTATGAGCAAAAATTCTGGGATAGCTCTGAACCCCTACAGTCAGGTGAGGCAGTACAAATGGGGTGGCAACCAGAACTGCACAATCCATTGAGGGCATGACATGGGAAATGAATTGTTCTGTAACCAAAGAAAACATAGAATAGAATCGATCAGGTCTCTTCTCCCCGCCCCTCTTCTCTCTCTCTCTCTCTCTCTCTCTCTCTCTCTCTCTCTCTCTCTCTCTCTCTCTCTCTCTCTCTCTCTCTCTCCCCTCTCTCTCTCTCTCTCTCTCTCTCTCTCTCTCTCTCTCTCTCTCTCTCTCTCACCAGCTTGTACCCTCTACCTCTCCTCCCCAACTCTGTCGCATACCTCAAGGGGCCTTATGTTCATATGTGTGGACAGCCCAGGCTATGGGCCAAAGTTTATTTATTTCATACCCTTTACCCACCCCTGCAACTCACACCCACCACCCTCAGGGCCTGGAGCTGTGCACTCTACTGCAACAGCAAAATACATACTCATGGGGACATCCAGACTCTGGGCATAGGCTAATGCTTAGGGGAGACACTTCCTGAGTCCTGTATACCCAGAGCATATTCTAGAACTCTGCTGGACAAACAAGAGTCACTGGCTCCATGTGGCTCTTGAGCTCCGGAAACGCAGCTAGTCTAAATCAAGATGTACATACTACAATTTGAAGACTTAGCAGTAAAAATGTAAATTCTCTCATTAGAAATTTTATATTGATTACATTTTGGTATAGTAACATTTTGGCTACGTTCACTTAATTTCCGAAGTCTTTCTTCATGGCTATTAGAGAAGTTCAAATGTCACCGGTGACTCGCATTACATTTCTATTGGACAGAGCTGGTTTAGATGAGTGGTTCTCCAAGTGTGGCCCCGCTACCAACAACATCAGCATCATCTGGGAGCTTCTTAGAAATATAAATTCTTAGGTCTCGCTGCAGATGTCCTGAATCAGTAATTCTGGGCCCAAGAATCAGTGTTTATCAAGCCCCACAGGTGATCACGATGAGCACTCCTTGTCTACAAAGAGAACAGTCTAGGGCATGAGTTCCCCATGGCTCCTGGACAGGACTCTAGGCCACAGGGATGGGCCCACTGCCCCAGGACACAGAAATGCAGGAAAGTAGCCTAAGAAGGACCCTCCATCATCTCAGAGCCCTAGGCCAGGGCACATTGGCTCTGCCCCTGTCCTTTCCTCCATTGCGTGCACAGGGGTTGTCCTCCTGCCTGCAAGGAGATGTATTTATTCAAAGGAGTTCAGTCAACTCGCTAAATAAAATCACTCGCTTAGGCTGGCAAATATTGACTCAAGCTGTTATGCTTTTATGTATTAGGCAACTCCCAATGTTCGAGGGCTCAGCCAGCAAACAAGAACAGGTACAGGAAGTTATTGTGGTGTTTGGGACTCCTGTTTGTTTTTGTGCAGCTGATGCCTGTTACCCATTGTGTAAGGCTGGTTACTAATGACCTTGTTATGGAGTTCTCTGCAGTTGATAAGGCCAAAGGCTTTAATAGAATACAAATGCATTTTACATTTCCAGTTGAAGAGTTCATTTTAATTGTGTTTTGAAATATACTGTACCCTAAAGGCCTCGCCTCAGCAATGTACATCCTCAGAATAAAACCCTGCAAAGAATGGAATGCATAATGGAGTGATGCGTAATGGGCAGTTTTGAATTCCATTTGAAGGGGGCTGCTAATATCCATTCTGCATAAATACAAGTAGGTTTCCAAAGCTGGGAGGGAGAAGGAAGTGGTGGCCTCCTCCTGAAGGTCTGTAAGGAGCTATGCAGTCATCATTCACAGCTTTAAAGAATTGCAAAGAGTCGGAAATGCTTTATAGGTTTTTGTGTTTTCATTAATAAGCCTCTTGGTGCAATATGACGGTGGGAACAGGAACTTTTTTTTCTTACTGATTCTAGCTGGAGTGCTGGGGGCAGAACTTGGGAGAATAAGACGAAAGCTTCAGCATGCGCAGGGTTAGGGATGGATAGAAAGAGGTCTGGGCAAGGGTAGCAGCCTGGGGATCTGGAGAAAATGCCTAGCAGGGCTTAAGAAAGCAGGCTTCTCAAATCCATGCCTCCATTTCTTCCTTTCTAAATGCTGTTCCTCTATTTTTTCACATCATTTTCTCTCTCTCTTTTTTAACTCCTCTCTGTGTTCTGTGTATTTTCTGTTCCTCCTCTAATCACCCTCTTTCTTTATCCCTCCGTTTTCCATTCCACTGTGGGTCATGAAGACCAAGAATCATTTAATGGAAATAAGAAGGCAATTGTTTGCTACATAAACTGGGTTCATGCATCCATTCCCACCTGACACATATGCTTACAAACACACCCTTACACCTTATATAGCTGATATAAGCATGAGGACCACATACACAGACAACACAGACATGTGAAATGTGTAACAATACTTTAGCTATCAGCCTACAGCAAAATAGAAAAAAACACTTTTGACAAAGTGACTGACTGAAAATTTTGGTGCTTTAAGGTCTCTTGTTTGAAGTGACTATGTGGGGATGACCAAATCAGGCAATGCAATTAAAGCACAAAATACAACAGATTGGGTGAATTGAACAGCAGAATTTTATTTCTCAATGATCTGGAGGCTAGGAAGCCCAGAATCAAAGAGCCATCTAATTTGGTTCCTGGCGAGAGTTCTTTCCCTGCCTTGCAGATAAGATAATTCACTTCTCTCTATGTTATCACATGGCCTTTCCTCCATGCCTGCTTGCTGAGAGAAAAAGAGAGCGATTTCTCTTTTCTTTATTACATGGCTACTAATCAATTCCATCATGACCCAATTTAATTGTAATTATTTCCCAAAGATCTCATTTCCAAATCCCAGCAAACTGGAGGTTAGGGCTTCACCATAAGAGTGGGGTGGGGCACGAACATGCAGAGCATCATAGGCACTGAGTAAGCCCTCAATAAATATTAGTCTTATTGCTACTTCTGGAATGAGGACTTATAAACTGAGGGCATTCTGTGGTGGGAATATCCATTTTACTTTTCTTCTGTCATGCAGACCTCAGTGACATGGTTAAATCAACAAAATCATAATTAAAAGGTCTTCATTTTCAGTGACTATTCTTTTCATTTTGTGCATGTAAGTTGTGCAGAATTTAACCTTTAATAAATTTATACTTGAAGGCTATTAGGAGTTTTCTCTCTTTCTCTGTGAGGTTTTCTTTCTTGACATTTCACATGAAACCTGGTGATGACAAAGATAGTTCAGTTCACTGACCAGCAGATCCGTTGCTGAGGAATGAGCCATGATTTCATTATTGAGAGTATGTTCTGGTACCAAAGCTGCAGATAAAGGCCCTGTTCCAAGCCACTGCCCCATTGATTCACCCTGATTTTCGAAACCAGTTTGTGGTTTTCTCAGTGTACAGCTTTAGATGGTTCTGGGGGCACAGGGCCTAAATGGATTAAACTCTAGGATGGTGAGCTGATAATTCTTGGTTCATTCAAGTGCCATCTGGGGTGGAACCACAGTTTTCTAGTGGACTTGAGCTTTTTGATAATTCTCTAGCCCTAGATGCCTCTTAGGGTAAATCGATTGTGACACAAAAAATTTTCCCTCCTGACTGTGATAGTCACACTAAGGACTAAGAACTAATTCTTGGTAGGACTGACTGAGCCCAAATTTAAGCCAAGAACCATATCCATATGAGGTTTCACTGTTAGACTGAGGTTCCTCAAATTGTGATCCTGGAGTTTGTTAAAATGCAAATTCTAAAGCCATATCCTGAGGCCAGAATCTCTAGGATGTGTTCCACAGATGGGTGGGCTAAAGTCTGAAAAACATGGCTCTAGACTTGAACACAGACACCAATATTTTGTTATTGTTCCCTTTTATTTTTTATCCTAGAGTCCGTTTTTTTTCTCAAAATGAAAAGGACTTCATTTTGTTTAATATTATAAAATCATGTATGTTCATTGTAAAACATGTTGTGAGAAGAACATTTAAATAAGTTAAAAATTGCCAGTAATCCCATTAGTCAATGATAAATGCTATCATTTTTATCCCCTGCTTATGATAGTAAACAAAGACTATTCTGCAAGCATAGTTGCTGCTTTCATAACGCATCAGATATTAGCACCATAAGGGAACCTGGAGATTGTGCAGATTGTACTCCCTCATTGGCGTCAAAGAAAACTGAACAGTTAGCTCTATGGCACTGGTTTAGCAAGTTTTTAGCATAAATAAACCTAATGGTTGTCTCCAGCGTATGTACATAAGACATCGAATAGGTTGGCACTTTAGAACAGAGCTTTGTATTGTTTCACATCTCAAAGTTACATAAATAATTTGTATATCTGACAAGCCTAATGGTTTGCCCTTGTGCAAGAAAATTAACAGGTAAAGAAAGGTCGTATAGGAGATCCCAAAATATTTCTTCTTCTTTGCTGAAGTAGGCTTATAATAATTGCTACTGATTAGTCATTTACTAGTGCAATATTCAGTAACATAAAGGGAATTTATTCATTTATCTATTCATTGCTATAACAGATAGTCTTTGAGTATCTAATTTGAACCAGGTACACTGCTCTAAGACAAATGTCTCTTTAAGAAATATAATATACGCATTTAGGCACATCACTTAGACAAATGTATACCTTCCTAAAACTCACTCTTATATCAAGGTGTTATATCTGAGACTGGGTTTTCAAGGCTGGGGAAATGGTATGTCTTCCCCTTTTATTTCAACTGCATATCATTAAATTAAATTAGTAAGAGGATTCCATCTCTGGAGTTGCTCAATATTTGGAGATTACTACTTAATGAAATATCTTGCTATCATTGTCCAAATAACTGATGACCTTTCAAATGGAAACCATATGTAAACACAGGAACAGGCAGTCAATGTAATTCTCTGTATGGATGGGGAAAAAGGAAGGCATGTATCACGGTGCACAGAAAAGAATGAGAGGCTAGGAAATTTCTGTTAAACATCAATTACAAGTGTTGGTTAGTGAGCATTAGGTTATCAATTATTTCCGATCAGATGTGCCATCCCATTGGCTCTTCTGAATGTCACTACCAAAGATGGCCGCTGATACTGTTACTGAAGGCACTCATGTGTTGACTGATGGATGAGAAGTTAGCTAGTCAGTGAACATTTGGTGAACAAATAGCACTCAAGAAAAGATACCAATATGAAGTTGAGTATGTGCATAATTCTACTCTAGCCTTTTGTGCTTCTTCTAGCAAGGGCATTTTATGCCAGAAAGCAAGACACAGTCATCCTCCTGGAAATGTTAAGCTTAAAAGATTTAAAAAGCCTTTCAAGCAGCAGTGATTTTTCCAGATTATCAGGTTCTATGCCCCCATTTTATTGATGAAGAAAATGAAGGCTCAGAGACATCTCGTGACCTACGAAAGGAATAGAACCTGGGATTCCTGTAATGTTCTTCCTACTACATACATCTTCCCAGGAGAGCCTCAAAAAGCATATCCATGTACTATTCCTTAGTGAGTACTAAAATTATTTTATGTTATATCTCACATGTAAAAATCCAAACAGAAGATTGTCATCATGATGTCAACAGGTTGCGGCTTTTGAATGGTGTGGAAATTGGAGGTCAACTTTAGGGTAGGCAATGTAAAGGAATGTTGGAATGGAGGGAGGTCAAGGGAAATGAGAAAATTTTCTGTAAAAGGTGGCTAGAAGAGAGACTTTAACAGACAGTATTGATCATGTGATTGTAAAAGCAATATGTGATTGCTGAAAGAAAAGTGTAACTCTTTCCTGTTTTCCTTACAATAGGGACCAAGTTGATTATCCAGCTTATTATCTCAGTTCATAATATATTATTAGGACAAGGCAAGGAAAATGGTTTATAAAAATGATACTCTACTAGGCAATGTCTAGACGACTGTTTTTATCCTTTCCCACCTCTTCTTTCCAGTCATCCAAATATTGAATGTGAGAAAGAGACATAAGGCTTCCAAACAATAGGCCAAGTAAATGTCTTTTGCATTCTGGAAGGAGAAAAAAAAAAGGGTCTCAAGGCCTCAGTAAATTGATTCTAAGTTGGCCTGGAAGAGCCACAATACTTTTTGTTCCTAAACTCCTCCTGGTCCCCACAGAATTATTCCACTGGCCTTAAAAACCAGCTCTGTGAAATTCTGGGGTCGTTTATCTTTTATGGTGAATTACTATATCCCATAAAAATCTTTTCCAGGGCTCAGAGAGATCTCAGGAAGCCGGGAATATGGAACTGCTCAAATCAGGAGTAGACGGGGACTTTGAAGATAAGGTAAACTGTGTTTTCTTGTTGACAAAATAATCTGAAGCTTTTGTTGTGTGTTTCCATAAAAGACTTCCCAGGCATAAATCAATATGGCAGCACCAACTCTGCGAGAATAAGAAATGATAAGTATAGTTTTCAGCACCCTGTAACCACTCATTACATTTATTTCCCAGTTTTCTTTGTTATTCCTTTCCTGTTCAAATCTGAGCCAGCACATTTTTGGCTGCCCAACTGAAGTAGGAGGCACTGCCAATCAGCAGGAAATATAATACAGATAAGATTCATATAAACTCTTTTGAACTGGTAAAATAGCTAGATGGGAAATGGATGTTAAATTGTTTACATTTGGCACAAGAAGAAAACGTTCCATTTTTAAATTCAAAGCCTCTGCACCTTTGTAAATGAAAACAAATCACATGGGTCATGTAGTGTTCCACTCTGTAAAAGCCATCAGGAGAGTGATAAAAGCTTTCGTAAGTCACTAACTTTATCTGGAGACTGACTCAAAAGAGTCAGTCCCCAGATTAAAATGACGTGTTCTTGTCCCAGGTTTTCAGGAAAAAAACTACGCAACAGCAGTAAACAGGCTCCCACATACTCTGAGAAGTCCCAAGTGGTTTATGGGGGGGCAGGGTTCCCCAGAAAGCTTTGGAGGAAATACTTTCAACTGTGAATCTTCAACTTAGGTCTTTCCAAAACCCTACAAAGGTGAGACAGCATGAAGGTCTAAAGACATTAGCATTGTGAAAAAGCTTTCATCTTGACAAACATTGGAATACCCAGCTAGGGTTAAGTGACAAAAAGTAATCTTTGAAAATGCACGATTGAATTACATGAAATAACCAAGTAGTTTATCCTACAGAATGATAAATTCTTACTTTGAATTTTTGTATGTTTCAACCTTTGAGCTTACGTCCTCTTAAGTATAGTCTAGACACTAAATGATGTAACAATTGCTCAGATTGTATTTAATAGTTCAGTGAAATCAATTACAAAGCCAAGTTGGAGACTGAGCACTGAGCCCTCTGTCATGAGTGAGATGCAAAGCCTTATCACTATGGTCCCCAGGCAATCAGTCTGTTGTTTGTCAAGGTCAAATATATTGTAGAATCAACTACATAGACCAAGAAAGGACTGGTTCTTGAAACTGGCCTCATGAAGTTACAGACTGACCCCAGTCACTCACTTGTAGAAAAACCACCTGGTTCTTATTATCAGAGCAATGCTGGCCTTGGAAGAAGTCAAATAGGAAGAAACTGGGTGCAATTTCGTGCCTCCTTTTGGAACCCTTAGCAGTTTTCTGGGCAGGGTTTTTGTCATTCTTCCATTCTGTCGGGAGAATTCTGAAGTATAATCAGGAGAGTGTGATGAAATCAAGTGACTATAGCTGTCATTGTCTACCTTAACATCTCATTGACATTCAAGCAATTCAATAATCTGTGAATCAGGAGATTATTTTCCTTCAAACTCTGGTGTTGATCCAATTTCCTGAGACTTTATGCTAAAGTTTGCCCATGCAGGGAAAAGATATGTGATCACCCTATACCAAGTGGTTGCCTCTGTAGCCATTCTCCTGCCACTGCATCTGAGTTCTTATTTTCAGAAGATGATGCATTTGCAAGATGATACCCAGTTCCCAGTCTCTACTTGGTTTTACAATCTTTCCAGAAAGGAGGTTTGAGACCAGACACTTGTCTCTCGCTGCTGCTTTTTGAGCTTCTTCTAGCCAGCACCCCACAGATTTCAAATAAGTGCCAAGCGTGGAGCAAAGTCAAGGAATCAGGACACGGATGAGTCTCTGGCCTTCTGAGTGATCCTGAAAGAACACTTTGAAGTCAATAGGCTCAACGTGCAAATCAAAAGGAAGTCTGAGGAATGCATGGAAAAGTGAGAATCATTTTCTTTAAAGTGAACTTCACTAGCATTCCCCAGTGACTCCAGTGCTGTTGGCGGCCCTCAGGTTTGCTGATACTGCTATGGATTGGCACTATCCATCACTGAGATGAAAGAGCTCAGTATTTCATTAAAATAATGATAGTGTGAATGCCCAAATTAGATTGCACTGATGGGCACTATTTTAAATATTCAGAGACATTACCACACGTTCATAAGCCAGCAGTTTTGTTCAGTACTTGCACAAGTTTTATACCTGAACTGAACATAGCTCCCATCAGCACCAATGATTTGTATTCCCTGCACATGAACAAAAACAATAACCAAATTGAACTTCTGTTATTGAAATTCCAGAAAAAGGTATCTCCAGAACATTGGGGAGAGGCGGGTGCTCTGAAAGCCTTACTAATGATGAAATGAAACCACATCTCAATCAGTCCCTTGGGGGTTTTTCTAGAAGTAAGGAATTAGAGCTTAGTAAATATCAGATTGGAAAATGGTGGTCATGTTGTGGGGGTCTACCCAGAATTTGCAGAGGGATCTCTCATGAGGAATAGCAACAAGTAAACACTTGGGATTTTAATTAAATTACTTGCAAACAAGTCTCTGAATGAAGGTTCATTAATGATAATGTGTCTGGGATCCCCAGTGTTGATGTAATCAAGTCCAACATATTACAAGGAAGGGGTGGGTAGAGAAGAGCACCGGGGAGGCATGACCTCACATATTCCTATTCAGTTGTTATTTTATTGAAACAGAAGCTGTTTTCCAGTGACAGACATTTGGGACATTTGGTGATAGAATGAACAGAGGGTCCTCACAGCATTACTGAAGTAATGATAGTTGACATTGATATCAACAAAGGTGAGTGGATAACAGGTGCTTTCCTGATGAGGTGATGGCTTCTATAAATAAGAGAAAAAGGCTGGTTTGTAGTCTTTTCCTGGTAATTTTAGTTTCAAGCTGGTTTTAAAGCAATATCTTTTTCTAATTTCAATATGATTTGAATGTTTTAGTAGGATGTTGCTTCTGAAGTGCGTTCTTTTCTTCTTCAAAGTGTATTCATTCCTCCAGTGTAGTTGTTGACTGTCTCAGTTTGGGTTCCATCAGAAACAGACCCTGAGGCAAGGATATGAATACAAGTAAACTATTTGCAAGGCAATTCCAGAAGATTGCCAGATTTAGCAAATAAAAATGCAGAAGTCCAGCCTCATTTGAATTTAAAATAATAATAAAAAAAATAGCTTAAGTTATATCCCATGCAATACTTGGGGCAGACTTACAATAACAAATAATTCTTAGTTTATATGAAATTCAAATGTTGTTGGGAATTCTGCATTTTTCTCTGGCATCACCAAACTCAGGAAGTTCAGAGAATGGGGACATGAGACAAGCAAGAGAAGGATACTAATGCAGGGCGCATTAATGAGCTTGTGTGGACAACTGTAGCTCAGTCCCTCTATAGACTTTGGGAAACTATAGAGAACTTACTTTAGAGTTGTCCTACCTGGGTAGAAAGGAATCTGGGACCTATATTCATCAGTTCCTTTCATCATGTGTTAAGTATTAGATCTTGAAGGCATAATTCCCCCACCCATTCTGTTTTCCCTACATAAGGATGGAGCAAGCACCTTTCTTGAGTCTTAGGAAGTCCTTGGCAGAGAGTTTCAGGTGCTTGCAGTAGAATACCCTCAAAGTACTAGAATCATAAGTACCAAGGGATATGAGTTTAACATGGATAGTGCCTTGTTTGGTGATGTTGAGTAAATCATGGTACTTCTTCATGCTAAATCCTCAAGTGATCACATATCTTCCCAGGGGCTCTCTCCAGCAGACAATTAGACACTGATAACTTCTCTAGAAGCTGCTCTTTTCCCTTACTTGAGGCAGGGATGTAGGGTTGGTGTTTACCCAGGTCCCCATGATATAATTTTTCCAGCACTTTTTAAAAACCCCAACTCAGTGAAATGCTACTAAACTACCATCATTTATTTTGTGAGTCCAACACATAATCCATTATATTCCATTGTATCTCACATCCTAAATCCTCCTATAAAACTCCCACACCTGCATGGATTTCCCTCTGTCACTCTGCAGGGACCTTTACCTCTACTTCACTTCAGCCATCTATTCCCTTTCACATACTACACTGTGTCATCATCTAGAGCTACTCCTCTGTCAACTGTAAATTTACATGCTAGTCCTAACCAGTCCTTATCTTTTAGCCTCTTAATGAAACTTAATGTTTGTTTCCTTGACTCCGATGACACTCATGCTAACTTGAACCTCTGTCAGTCTCACCTTGATTTCAACTGCTCTTCTTATTCGTGAGACTGCATGATTTATGTCTTCACACTCACTCTTTGTGATTATTCTAACTTTCCTATTTAACAAGGCCCCACCATCAGTCATCTATCTCTCATTTTTCTGTTTCTGCACCTGGGCAGTGAAGTTCTGCTTGTGGACATCACAGAGCTATGGGAAATGATGACTCCAAATTGCCAACACCTCTAGTTTTAATTGGCCCTGCAATGCTTCTGGAAATCCTATTATATATTCCTAAGATACTTTCCTATATTTTCTTGCTCTTTCTAGCAACTATTCCAAAGTTTTCTTTTCTTTCCTCAAAACTTCTATCTCACTTATATGACCCTCTCTCCTTGTGTTCCTCAATCCTGATTTTTCTTTCACTCGGGATGTGATTATATGGCTTTCTCCTGAGAAAGAAAATAGAAGTCATTAGATAAGAATTCTCACCTTCTTATCAATAAAATCCTAGTTTTACACATTCTTCTTTTGATATAGTGAAGAAGAGGCCATGTTTTACTTGCCTCTTATTGTATCATGTCTCTCCATATCATCCCTTCTAGCTGTTTTAGTAATTTACTCTGGAAAGACAATTCTGTTCTATGCTCCCATCCCTACTCTCATATTGGTTAGGTGTCTTCCCAGGTCCTCCAAGGATACCCTGTACTACCATCTTGCTTTACACTGGGGACACTGTAACATGGAAGTCAACCACGAGCCCCTAGACATTAGTTTTAGGAATAAAAGAGGTAACAACTAACTGGTTCATAGTTGTTCACAGCAAAGCTCAGTAAGTATTCAAAAAGTATTTGTTAAATAAATAAATTGAAAAAAAAAAAATGAATGAAGAGAAGACAGTCAGAAGATGATGACCTGATAAAGGTGAGATTCAGATCCTCCTCACAGAGCAACTAGGAATTCACCTATTCTCCAAAAACAAACACTGAGGAAAATCTGGCAACGAAGCTCTAGAGACACAACAAATTTCATGACTACAAAGGATAGGCAAAAATGTACAGGTTCAGAGTTACACCATAGATTTGGGACTCAGGATTCAGGCCCAGCAGAAGGGGTGAAACCATGGAAAGATATGAGCCTCCTGGGGAGACATTCCAAAAGCAGCAAAAAACCTGCTCAGGACACAGAGGCAGAGGAGACAGTCTTAGTGGTGGGCACAAAAAGAATCAGCTCCCTGGAGTCTCAGCTGAGTCTGCTCACCAGACATTCTGCTCCGAGGGTTAAAGGAAGAAGGTAGTCTTCCAGAAGGGATGAATCCTCAATGCTATGTACTAGCATCACCTTATGGGTGGAGGCAAAAATGTATTTTTATTTGATTGCCAATTGTGGACCAACAAGGTGATCACTCTACACAATACCATCACTGCAATGAAACTGAACCCACATAAGTGTAAACAGAATGCCAAAAAGAGCAAAGACAGAGAATTACATGTGAAATTATTGATTCAATAAATAACCCAAGGGAAAATCTGAATACAGTAGATGTATGCACACTACCTGAGGATGAATTTAGGGCAACAGTGATAAACATACTCATGGAAATCAAGAAAACAATAGAGTAAGTAAAAAAGAACAACAAAAAGAGAAAGAAGAAATGAAGCAATAAATAAAATAAGTGATGAATACAATAGCAAAACTAAAAAACTCAATAAAGAGACTCAAGAATAGGATGGATGAAACCACCTACAGAATCAGTGAGTTAGAAGACAGGGCAGAGGAATTCATTCAAGCAAAGCAGCCTAGAAATTTGAAAAATGAAAATAAACGAAGACAGAATTTGAGACCTATGGGATAATAGCAAAAGGAAAAACATTCGCATCACAGGAGTCCCAGAAAAGGAAGTGAGAGAAAGGGGAACAGAAACTGTATTTGAAGAAATAATAGCTGAGAGCTTCCCTAACCTGAAGATTGAAGCACTTGGACAGTGAAGTTCTGCTTGTGGACAAGCTAGAAAGCTCAAAGATGGATAAACAGACCTATATTAGACACATGATCATTAAAATGCGAAAAATACAAGATAAAGAAAGAATCTTAAAAGCAGCCAGAGAAAAATGCGTCAAATACAAAGGAGTCCCCATAAGATTGTCATCATATTTCTCAAATGAAACGCTACAGAAAGGAATGGCATGATATATTCAAAGTGCTAAAAGAAAAGGATTTTCTACCTAGGATACTACAAGATTGTCATTCAGAAATGAAGGAAGAATAAAAAAAACTTTTCCAACAAGCAAAAATTAAAGGAATTCATCAGTGCTAAATCGGTTCTACAAAAAATTAAAGTATAAAGAAACCTCACTTAAACACAGTAAGACATCAAATACAAAAAAGTGGAGAGAAGAGAATGTGGATGGTTAGAATGAGTGTAAGACTAATCTGCTTTCAAGTAAAAATAGGAAATAAACATAGAATTATTAATGCTAACTTCAAGATAACCTCGAAATACATATCCAGTAATAAAGCAAAGAAAGGGGTAAAAAGGGAAACCAATAAAAACATAACTACACCTAACCTACCTAAGAAAAGAAAGAGAAGCACAAAGGCATTGTCTAGAACAATATAAACAAGACACATTACAAAATGGTAATAATTAGCTACATGTCAATAATCACCCTAAACAGTAATGGATTGAACTCACTAGTCAAATGTCACAGAGTGACTGAATAACCCAACCTTCTGCTGTATTCAAGAAACATACTTTCTTTCAAAATACAGAGGCCTAAAGTCAATTGTTGGAAACCACTCCTCTAGTCAAATGGCAACCACAAAAAAAGCAGGAAGAGATATACTTTTATCAGATAAAATAACTTCCACCTAAAAAGCATAACGATTATATTATACAACGATTAAAGCATCAATCCACCAAGAAGACATAATACTTATTAATATATATGCACCAAATGAAGGAACATCAAAATATATTAAGTATTAGTAGAACTGATGATAGACATTGAGAGCAATGTAATAATAGTAGGAGGCTTTAACACCTGACCCACAACAATGGACATATCAACCAGGCAAAAAATTAGCAGGGAAACAGTAGCTTTAAATGACCACTTGGAACAGTTAGGTCTAACAGACATATACCAAACACTTCATTCAATGACTACAGATTTCATTTTCTTCTCAAGTGCACATGGAACATTCTCAAGGATAGATCACAAAACATCTCGACAAATTTACAAAGATTGAAATCATTCCAAGCATCTTCTCTGAACACAATGGTTTAAAACTAGAAATCAACTACAAAAAGAAATCTGGAAGACCCCAAATTAATTAGAGATTAAATATGCTTCTGGATGACTCTTAGATAAAAGAGGAATTCAAAAAGAAACTTTAAAAAATACTTAGAGGCTAACGAGAATGAAGACATGAGCTACCAGAATCTATGGAATGAAGTAAAAGCAATACTAAGAGGGAGGTTCATTGAAATCCAGGCCACCTCAAGAAACAATAAAAATCACAAAAAAACAACCTAACTCTACGTTAGAAACAACGAAGGAAGAATAAATAACACTAAAAATAAGCAGAAGAAAGGAAATAATCAAATTGAAGCAGAAATAAATGAAATAGAATGCAAAAAGACACTCCAGAATATCAATGAAATGAGAAGTTGGTTTTGAAAAAATAAATAAAATTGACAAACCATTGCCTAGACTCGCAAAGAAAATATGAGAAAAAAACTCTTAAAACTAGAATCAGAAATGAAACGGGAGAAGTTACACAGAAATACACAGAAGATACCACAGAAATACAAAACATCACAAGGGGTTACTATGAACAGCTTTATGCCAATGAAGTGGACAACCTTGAGAAGGATATGGACAGATTTTTTAGAAAAATACAGTCTACCAAGACTGAATCTGGAAGAACTGGAAAACCTGAACAGAACAATCACAAGCAAAGAAATTTAAGAGGTAATCAAAAGACTCCACCCAAAAATAAAAGCCCAGACCCAGATGGATTTTCTAATGAGTTTCACCAAAACTTCAGAGAAGAATTCATACCTATTCTCTTCAAACTCTTCCAAAATATTAAGGAATAGGAATAATTGCCAAATATTTTTTATAAGGTGAACATTACACTAATACCAAAATCTGATAGAGACATTACCAAGAAAGAAAATTACAGGCCAATATCTCTAATGAACATAGATGAAAAAATTCTCAACAAGATATTAGCAAACTGAATCCAGTGATATATCAGAAAGATAATCCATCATGACCAAGTGGGATTTATTCTGGGGATGCAAGGATTGTTCAACATACATAAATCTATTAATGTAATAAACCATATCAACAAGAACAAGAAGGAAAACCACATGATCATATCACTACGGAGAAAACTTTTGACAAGATCGAACACCTATTTATGATAGAAAAAACAAACCATGCATAAAATGGGAATAGAAGGTACATAACTCAACATAATAAGGGCCATATGTGACAAATCCACAGACAACTTCATAGTCAATGGTGAAAAATTGAAAGCATTTCCTCTAAGGTCAGGAACAAGGCAATGTTGTTCACTCTCACCACTGCTATTTAGCATCATATTGGAGGTTGTAGCCAGAGCAATTAGACAAGAAAAGGAAATAAAAGGGATTCAAATTGGAAAAGAGGAAGTAAAACTCTCATCATTTGCAGATGACATGTTTATATATATATTAAAAGCTAAAAATGTGAAAAACTACTAGAACTCATCAACAAATACAGTAAAGTGGCAGACTACAAATTTAATGCACAAAATGTGTTGCATCTTTATATGCAAACCATACACTAGAAGAAAAAAAACCACAGGAAAATCACACTGTTTAAAATAGAAGTAAAAAGAGTCTAATATCATGAACATATGTAAAAAAGAAAGTATACAATGAAAACTACAAGTCCTTCTTAAAAGAAATAGAGGAGGTTACAAAGAGATGTAAAGACATCCCCTCCTCATGGTTGGGAAGAATCAAAATTATTAAAATGGTCATCTTACCTAAAGCAAAATACGGATTTATTGCTATCCCCATTAAAATCCTGTGGACTTATTTTCAGTAAATACAGCAAAATATCTTAAAATTTGTATGGAACATCAAAATACCCCAAATGGCCAAAGCAATTATGAGAAAAATGAACGAATCTGGAGGGATTACATTTCCCGACATTGAGCTAGACAAAGCAAAGCTAGACATTGCCAGCAAAGCAATAGTGATCAAAACAGTATGGTACTGGAATAATAACATATGCACAGATCTGTGGAATAGAACTGAATCACCAGAAACTTACCACTGATGTACAGTTAGTTAATCTGTGATGGAGATAGGAAAGTCTCTTCAATAAACAATGTTGGGAAACTGGACAGTCACATGCAGAATAATCAAGCTAGACCACTCTCTAACATCATTCACAAAAATTAACTCAAAATGATCTAGAGACTTGGACATAAGATTGGAGACCATAACAGAGGAAAGACATTCCATGACGTTAGCCTTAGAGAGATCTTAGAGAGGTCTTTGGAGACTCAACTTAGCACCAAGGGAAACAAAAAGTAAAAAAAAATGGGGCTATAACTAACTTAAAAGCTTCTTCACAGAGAAAGAAAAAAATCACCAACACAAAATGGCAATCTACTAATTGGGAGAAGATATTTTCATTCCATATTTCTGACAAGGGCTTAATATTAAAAATATACAAAGAACTCATAAATCTCAATAACAGAAAAACAGGCAACCCAATGAAAAATGGGAAGAGGAATTAGATAGACATTTTTTCTAAAGAAGATATACAGATGGCCAACAAGCACATGAAAAGGTGTTCCTACTCCCTGGCATCAAGAAATGCAAATCAAAACAATGAGATATCACCTTATACCTGAGAGTCTGGCTATCATCCAAAACATTTGGAAACAGCAAATGTTGGTAAGGGTGTGGAAAAAAAGGCACACTTTTATAATGTTAATGGGAGTGTAAATTGGTGCAAGCCCTATGAAAACTAGTATGGAGATTCCTCAAAATGTTGAATACAGAAATTCTATATGATCCCACCATCCCACTTCTGGGTATCTACCTAAAAGATACAAAAAACACTAATTCACAGAGATATATGCATCCACATATTTATTGCAGTCCTATTCAAAACAGCTAAGAACTGGAAACTATCTAAATGCCCAGTGTTAGATGAATGGATAGATATGATAAATATACACAATGAAATACTGCACAGCCATTAGAAGAGATGAAATCCTGTCATTTGGCTCAAAATGGTTGGAATTAGAGCGCATTATGCTAAGTGAAATAAGTCAAAAGAAATATAGATACCAGATGATCTCCTCACAGGTAGAATGTAAATGTTCAAAAATGAAGGAGCAGATGAAACAAAAACCAACCTTTGGATATGTGCAATAGAACTGAGGTTACCAACAGAAAATGGAATGGGGTAAGGGAAAAGGGAAAAGTGACGGTGGAAACCAATGGATAATGGTGAAGAACACTTGGTGATCTGGTGGAGGGCAGAATGTGTTGACATATAACTGAGGAGTGGGGAAATTGTACCTATGGGGAACCTATACATATGACTTTATTTTAATGTGTAAAATCAAAATGACTACAATAAGAAAAATTAAAACAAAAAAATAAGTAAACTTACATTGCTTTCTAAAAAAAAATGAAAAATGTATTGACTTTATATCAGTTTACTGTGCTTCTTAGATAGTGATGGGCATTTTGTGTTCAAGCATTAGATTTCTATAAGACCTGTTGAATCTACAGAGATTCTGAATACCGTTAAGTATTCATTTTTAAGTGTCCCTGAACTAAATGCTTAAATCAGACAGTTTTGTTGATAAGATGACCAATTAACAGAAATTAGGCCTGTTTGATGAATTTGAAAGACTAATTCAATCAGAATAAAGAAATACTATATCCCCAAATCAGTCTGTGTTAGGCCTTGGGGAGATTATGGTGTTCCAGTGATGGAAAGATTAAGAAAGGAAGAAGAAATGCAACTATTGATATAAGCATTAATTCCTATTAGTCCTTTTTTGTTAGATTTCTCCTGTCTGATAAAACTTAGAAATTGCTATTAAGGCTGTGAATGCCTTGTTATTCCTTATTGTACACGTATTTCAAAATGACAAAATAGTTTCTTGACTATCACCTTCTTCATTCTATGCAAGATAGTTTACTAAACAATCCCAATATATCTCCCAATAGGCACAATTTCCTTTTGAAACTTCATCAAAAGAATATAGGTTTTTCTAATTTCATTAAGGATATGAATAAGATTTTAGTCCCCAAGCATCCAGAGAAGTTAGCACATTTTGATCATGTTTTTCTCTCACGGAATAAATTCATTCATAATTACTCTGAGAAATTTACATCCTAAGTCATCAGTTAAAGCCCAATCTGTAAATTCATTTTTGGGGGCACCCTATGCTTTCCTTAGTAGTTCTACCTCTCGTAGTGAATGATATCCTGAGATAACCCAAAATATTGGCCCCAAATTTCAAAGACCAAAATGATTCTGATACAAGAAAAACATTTCAGTACTTAAGTTCAAATATAGACCCCAAATATATCTAGTTATCTAGAGGATAATTTTGGCTTTGATCTCATTGTGATCACAATTTTATGTGTACTCATTCTTCTTATGACTCCATGAAGCATTGCCATTATATTAATCTCTCAGTAATTAATGCTAATTGTGGGAAATATTATGTAAAATTCGAAAAAGAAAAAACATTCTAAAGTACTTGATAAAAATTACTCAAAGACACTTCTACTTTCACTCAATTGCTCACAGAACTCTCTATTCAGTTCATGGCTCCTTCTTCACCTAAACGTTTCAATTCTTCTATCTTAAATCCACCCCTTTCTATTCTGGAGTAATAGAAATAAGATCAGTGGTAAGCTCAGTGGTGAGTTCATTGTGCATTAATTACTACCTACTCACTGAAGTCACTGATGAGGAAAACAGTGGAGTCAAAATGAGCATGCACAGCATGAGTAATAAAGAGCTGATCATATTTCTTATATTTTTTTCATTTTATACTTCCATAAAATGGACCCCAAAATAGAAGTCAAAAACTTGCCAACCTATACTTCTAAGAAATATTTTAAAAACAAGGGCCAATACAGGCAAAAAAGACAGGGGAGCATTGTATAGTGAGATACATGGGATATAGAACTGGAATAAGGGATATACTTGGGATAGAGAATTCAGCACTGAATTTTACTCTGAGATCCCTAGAAACTTATGAAAAAAGAAAATCTAATGTGTCATTTGATTCTCATTATTTGATTTAAAATTAAAGGTAGTTAGAAAGTATTGCTACATAACAACAAATCTGAAAAAATAAAAAAACAATGTATCAGGGATCATGGATTGTTACAGAAGGAAAATCCATGTTACAGTGGAAAATGTCTTCTCCAAACAAAGGATTATTATTCTTTAATTGATTATACCTAGAACATTTTTTTCAATGTTAAAGGCTAGGAAAAAAAAATGGAGTCATATGTTCAGAAAAGCAGGAGAGGAATGTAGACTTCATATGCAATTTCCCTCTGCTGGACATTTATTTTTGCAGCAATAGAGGTGGATTAAAGCAATACATGCAGTTCTTAATGGCGGTACTGGGGGTGCTATTTATCACTGCAGCACACTGCTTTAGTTCATAAAATTCCTAGAGACAGAACTATCTTTATGAGCCATCACACAGTTTTAGTAGGACATTTGAGGTTGGACTAAGTCCATGTTTGGCTGCTTATATTAAATGGTCATTCTAAAATTGGGTGTGTTTCAACAGGGCTGGCATGGAAAATACTCATTCTTGCTATCAACAAACCAATGATCCTAGACTTGTCTCTGCATTTACAGTGTCATACCTACCTTGTCGTTCACCCATGGTTAGTGGCACTAAAACTGGTTCAGTGAAAAAATGAGTACCTGAAGAGTTTAGTCACTGTTTTCTAAATTTAGATGTTTTATAAACCGATACATATAATGCAATAAGGAAGACCCTTAATCCAAAAGCTGTTTGGTTTGATCTATTTGTTTAATTTTGTTTTGGCTCTTTAGGTTAGACTGGATAGTTGTAGAAGTTCCAGGATGCCATATGAAGGGTGAAGATAAGGATGCTATCACAGAAACCAGAAGATAATTGAAACCTCAAGAGATCACCTTGCTTTATCAAGCTCATGCTCAGTGGTTGCTGACAAAAAGCCAGTCACTAGGCTCAGGCTTGCCACCTCTTTGCTGTAGACCTCCTTTTAACCATGTCACACCTCCGGATGTGTTTGAAATTTACAAAACTCCATTGTTGTTCATTTAATTATGATCAAATCCAGCTAAGACCACTACCACAGCTAGTCAAACACCCGTTAGTGTGAAATGAGTCAGCGCCATTAAAATGGAGGTAGCAGAAGCAATTTCATGTCGGTGACAGCTGATGCAACTTTTGCTAAGAAACAACAATGCCTCCCCTATTCACCTTCATTTTCAGTTTTATGTGATTCATAAGTCATTTGTTTTCAGCTTTCATCTTGCTTTAGCTGGGTATTAAAGAGCTTTCTATCAATGACTCAGCGCCATATCAGAGCAAAGAAATGTAAATTAATCATTACCCCCAAGAAACAGTTCTATCTCCTGACATTGTTCTCCTCCCCCTCCCCCATTTTTTCCCCCAAGAACTCAGTCAGATGTGGGTGAATTCCCTCAGCACTCTGCTGTCTGTAAGTAGGAGTGAAATTGACCCTACAACCCTACTTATACCTTACTTCTGGAGTAAGACACTAACAGAAGGAAACATCTCAGCAACTTCCAGGTTGGAGCAAGGGTCTCCTCAGGTTTAGCAGAACTAGGTAAGTACATTTAGCCTCACTGACAGTTTCATGTTTTCATATCCATTCCCTATATAATTAAAAATAAATGCGGTATTAATTAGTAAAAATTAAATCCAAGAAAATCAACAAAATCTTAGTGTGTGTAAGGAATTATAGTGTTCTGTTTTTTCCTGTGATGATTATATATATATTTTAAAACCTAATTTCCACTTCTTCCCCCGTGATGCCCCCTCGCTCCCCTCTGCTGGCAGTACTACACTAGATTTGCAGGTGCCCACAGAAAACACTCATCTTCCTTTGGGGTAGTCTAATTAGAACTGTCAGTGGTTCCTAAGGCTTCCTGTCCTCACCTGTCTGTATCTCCATCTTCCCTGCTCCAAACTCTCCTTGTTTGCTGCTTCCTAGGCTGCGGGTCTGGATTAGGATACTGGAATCAACTCTAAATTTCCTCTTCTTTTTTTTTTTTTTCTTAAAGACAAGGTACAGGCAGGAATGAAGGCAAGTAAAGAGGTAGATAGGAAGAGAGAGTAGAAAGGAACATTTGTTTTATTTAGCTGTTCGTCTTTGTTGTTACTGCAGCCCCAAGCCTTAAACCTGGGTGCTTGGAAACTACTTTGGGTGGCCTTATCCACTAGGCCACCAGTATCTGAGCCCTTGCAGCCCTTGGAATTGCTGGTTCCAAGCCATGACCCTGCTCTGATTTATAGTGCCCAAATTAACCTCAGTTCCAGCTGGTTTTTCTGGATCCAGTTCATTTCGGCCTGAGTCCTGGCTTGCCCAGAACTCACTGGTTCTGAACCACTCCTTTTTATCTCGGTGTCTCCTTGACCTTTCTTCTTTCAACTCTGATAATCATCTCTGACAACCAGCAGTGCTTACTGCCTCTTGCCATCCTTCCTTGAAACCTAAGAGCAATATTTGATATATTTTCTTGTTCACGATCACTTGTACAAAGCTTTTATCTCCTCATGTTATTAAGGGATCAATGTTCCCATTTGAAACTTTGTCATAGTCAGTATTAGCCTTGTATAGCCCTGTATTAGTTCCTACTATTTTCCATGCATCTGGAACACCAAGTAATCT
This sequence comes from Solenodon paradoxus, assembly GCA_004363575.1. NCBI lineage: Eukaryota > Metazoa > Chordata > Mammalia > Eulipotyphla > Solenodontidae > Solenodon > Solenodon paradoxus. Next base: position 368,992 of record RJWH01000636.1, on the reverse strand, counting down.
GAAAAACAGTTTAATTCTAATACCCCACAATGTAAGTACATGTCCACATTCCTTTTTGTTTAAACATGAATTCTAAGCTGCAAGCATGAGGACTTACAAATATCAAATCTATCTTTCAATCAATATTTATTTGTATATACTGTTTACCTTACTCAACTGGTCTGCACACCACCCCCAAATTATACCTCCTACGTCAGTATCACTCAGCTTGCTCATACAGGTCTCCTTTCCTACATGCTGCTAGCAGGGTGGTTTTAAGTAAACCAGATATATCACACTAACATTTCCAGAGTACTCATTGTAAAATGAGGTTATGAGAAAAGATTATTCCTAAAATCCTTTCCTGTTTAGAAGTCTTTGATTCAGAGGTATCATTCTATCCTTATCCACATCCTCCACATCTTTCAAGTTGTACTAATGCCATCTGTGTCTGCTTCCAACCCATAGAGTGTCTCTTCTGATTGTGTTTTGTCCTAGCTTCCATCACTCATCTGACCTGTGTAAAGCATACATTTTTGTGGTTGTTTAAATAGTCATATATCTGTCTTTTCTCTCTAATTCCTGAATTGTGAGATGTAGTTATTCTGCCATCACCTTGTAGTACTGAGTGTTCAATCATTATCCATTGATGGAAGTTGAGTGAATCAAATCATTAGTGATAGTTGCTGGAAAAATAAATTAGAAACATAGGTATCACAAGGGGCCTCGTCAATTTGTGCTTTCACTGGTCTAATTGCATTTAATTAAGTCCCTTGGGGAATAATTGCCCCTTAAGCCATGTTATCCAAGGTCAATGTAACTCATTTTAATAAAAATGTCTCCTAGGGGTGATGGAGCAATTACATAGCATTTGGACTTGCATCTATGATTTGGTTGTGGCACCATTTTAGTTTTGTGCCTGAAATATCAGAATTCTAAAGAGAAGGAAGAACACTTTGTAAGTTGAGTCAAATAACAGCCATTAAGTCTTACCTACACAGTCATTCCAGATTTCCTCACCACTTCTGTCCCCTGGCTGTGGATTTTTTTCTTGAAGACCCTGGACTTCCATGACCATGTGAAAACTAGGTATGAAAGGTTACTGAAGGCTAGAAGTGATGTTATGTTTTAATAAATACTGTTTTGCTGTTTTATCTAGGAATATAAAGTAAAATAAATTGTGTGGTCACTTTGAGTCACCACTGTGAAGTCCAGAAAGTTCTGGACATGTTAACCAGGAAGTTAATACGTACAATAGATTTTGAACATTAAAAAAAAAAATCATTATTACTATGGGCTACATCTTGGATCCACAGAAATCTGTTCTTTGATTCCAAGTGTATAGATTTCGTGATCCAAGAGAATGGTTATAGGAATTGTGAAATAACCCTTGTTCATTTTGTTCCTCAAGTCTTGGAGAAATGTTCAGTTTGATTTAAAGATTTTTCATAACTATGTACTATTAAGTCATGAGATATTTTTATGTAAATGTGAACTATATTGTCATTTTTAGTTATTGTAAAGCTACAGTGGGTCATTCATTAAATAAAAATTTTAAATACTGAGAATATTTGAAACAGGGATATTATTTCCTTTTATTTGGTGTGGATGTGGAAGAAGGTATTGGGATGGTGACAAAATAGTTTGGGAAAGATGGATGCTAGAGGGAGGGGAATAAACCATGGGTTCCAGGTCATTGTTGAGGCTTGACCTCAGCTGTGTCCTTAAGGTGGTCTGCAACTGTGAGCCCATCACTTAAAGTTTCGGAAATTGAATTTCTTCTACAGTAAAATGACAAAACTTTTCTTGAATTCATAGTGTGATTAGTTGAGCTACTTAAAAAGTTTCAATTCTCATTCTATATACATATATTTAACCTTTAGTTAAACATTAACCTATTACTTTTCTCTGTTTCAATGAGAATTAGCCTCAACTCATCCCTAGTCTATCCACCCATGATCAAAATTTGGTCATTTGATATATGATAATAGTGATAAGTAGAAGCCATAAGAGTAATATGGAGTCACTGACTTGGGAACCCCTGATATTTATTATCAAATACATATTAGGTTTCTAATGTGTACTAGACAATTTAAAAAATAATAATTAAGATTAATTATTAACATTAAATTTACTTGCTTTTATCAAAAGTGATGCCTAAATACAAAAGGCCTTATCATCTCACTTCCTTGATGACAATGCCTCAAACTTTAATAGGAAATATCTAACTCACTATTAAAAGAATTATTCTCCATGTGCAAATTCTAACTCTGGGATGCCTCCACAATACTAAGGGGAAGTGAAAATAAATAACAAACTAGAAACGAAAACTAAAGATCAGAGATTTCAAATTGGAATAAAATTTGAAAAATATCAGGGCACAGAATGGTGAACACCCGAAATAACTTTAAGGGTCTGAATTAATCTGGGTATGACTTTAGAGATCAGCTCATGGTTTCAAGTACTAATTCCATGGTTTGTCCTAATAGTTCAGCCAAGAGAATGCTGAAGAATCATAATTAAAACCCCTGGCTCTGTGGTTTAGCTGGGTAATTCTGGGCAAGTCAGTTAAGTTAGTGGGAATGGAGAAAATCAAGCACTTCTGATGTAAATAGGGGAGATTTGAACTAGATGATTTCTAAGAGCCTTTATAGGAATCTGCAACTCTATCTTTGTGAGTTATTGTGGAATAAATTAAATAAAGTCATATCCCATAATTCCATATTCCATTCTGAGTTGCCCCCACCAACACATCTTTACTTTATATATGCCATATATTCCCTTCAAATCTACTGACCTGAATTTCAACACATGAAAAATTGTATGTCATTTACTAGACATTTGGCATGTGCTATCTTATCATATACATTTTTAAATTTCCATTTCCTAAGGATTTCTGGCACTTAACAAAAAGCTCTGCATATAGAAGGCATTTGATGGATAATAAATAACATGATAAAGTTTCCATTTTCATATAAGATATATTTCTTATCAATTAGAAAGTCCTTATGCAGGGGAAAGATGAAGGCTGAGGGAGATGATGGGAAAAGAATGGTCCTTGGCAATAAATACATGTTTTTGTAACCCTAGCTTTAATTAGTTGATCTTCTAGGCATTTTTCTCTACTTGCTAAATGAAATCACCTTCTGAGCTCATCTGAACACCTTCTTCAGAGAGAGGAGAGAATTGTCAGGGAAGCAGGAATAGAGGTAACAAAGGTGAGCAGGTATTCAGTATATCAGCTTAGCAGCCTTCAGAAACTATGGAGTTTTAATCATCTTCAAATTGCTAGATTGCACATGATTTAATTGAGATTAGAAAGGATTATTAAAGCCTTTTAAATCAACTTGCGCTGACAAGAAGATTCAGGATTCCAAAGATCACTACTGCTAACCATACACTGACCCTCCTCTCCCACACCTACCTAGGAAGCTGGAACTTCCCAATCTTGTTTCCTGAACCCTCTGCTTTCCTGACCAGTCCTACTTCTCTGGAGCAGGAGCACTTACTGGTCCTTCTATATGTGGATTTAGAACTTACAGGGTCTGAAACTTAGGATATAGAAACGTTATAGGAGGAAAATAGTTTCAGAGTACATATCTAAAGTCAGGCATGAAAGTATATTTTAAAAGAAGATACCACAATAAATTAGAAATTTTTAAAAAGCTGAAAATACCACTCACCTCACAAAATCCAGAAAAATATACTTTTTAAATGAAATTGCTTTATACCTCTCTTCTCCATGATCTGGCTATATATGCTTTCCTTATCAATTTATATGACAATGATTTTGTGATATCGTCTCAAAATAATAAAGATAATAGATTTTCTATTAACATCATAAATTAATCAAATATTTCATTAGTGATAATTTAGCAAAGATTCATTCAAATTTACCATTTGTTATTGATAATTTTGTGTAAAATTTCAAAATTGTGGGCAATTGGGAAGATAACTATCAGATTTATTTCGTTTATGAACAGAAAGATTTCAGAGCATTTACCAGGTCCTTGAATAGTAACTAATCTTAAATATACATTGAGCTGACAGCAGTTCTTTAAGAGTTTGTCACCAATATCCTCAGTAACATATTCTTAATTTTGTTTTCATCATTATTGTCATTATTTCAAGTAAAATAAATATGTATGGAAGATTATAAAAATGGTCACAACTTTTTTCCTTTTTCTGTATCCATGCCTTGTGGTAGTGTCCTTCCTCAATAATTATAGACTTAGCCACATGGCATTTTAATGGGACATTATCAGATATGATGCAAAGAAGTTGCATTTGGGGCTTTTCTCTGCTTACTTTTGTTAAAAACAATCAACTATCACCATAAGAACAAGCCCTGACTTGTCAGCTACATAATGTGATGCTGTAATCCAGTCATCCCAGGTGATTGCCAGTCAAATGCCAAGCTGCCTTCAGGTCATCCACCTGAATAAGAGAGAAGCCAAGACAAGCAGAAAAACGCCTAACTAAGCTCAACCCAAATCACCAATATGGCGACATCTGAGCTAGGCAAATTATTGTTTTTAAGCCAGAGGTTAGCAAACATTTTTCTTAAAAGAGAAAATAGTAAATATTTTAGGCTTTGTGAGTCATTTGTGGTTTCTATTGCATTTCTTCTTCTTTAAATATATCTTTAAAGATATATAAACTGTTTTTGCTTGTGGGACAAACAAAAATAAGTACTAGATTTGGCCTATAGAGTATAGTGTAAGGCTTTAATTTTTAGGGGAAGTTTGTTACACAGCAAAAGCTAATTAAATGAATATGAAATGTAAGTGCTTTCCCAAATATATTCATATTTTTCCTTTATTATTGGATTAATAAAAATCCTTGCACCTAACATTTCTTCTACTCAAAATGTTATCTCTTTAACGTAACTTTCCTACTTTGTTAGAGTATGAAAATCTATGTCAAATTTCCTTCTTGAGATAAGTTCTATTGATTGTTTTGCTAACTTTTATCTCTTGTATTCCAATTCCTTAGATAAATAAAATTATATTTCACTCCTTTGGTTAAAGGTGACAAAATAAATCTCATTTATGTATGTCCAAATCAGAAATTTATAATTTCTCATCTGTCTTACTTAAATACTCTAAAACAACTTTCCAGCTACTAGTAAAAAGATGTTCTGTGAGACTTACTAACTTTTTAAATAATTTTTTGCAGTTTATGTTAGTGTTCATTTTCCAAGTCCTGGAAAAATAGAACTTAGTTCCTAAAATGATATTTTATTCATGTTTTAATTCTGAATAACTTTGACACATTTGTGGATTAGAAAAATGTTTCATGGATTAAACATTTCAAACTTTGTTTCTCCTCCACTGGGCATGTCAAGCCTGGTAACATATTTTAACAGGGCTTCTGACTTGCACCTTCTTGTTTCCATGACAAGTGGATCATGGGTAGTAGTCTATTCCCAGACACCATTTCTAAGCTCAGATACTAACATTAACTTAATAATACAGGGGGTAGATGGCATCTCAATTAAATATATCTAATAAAACTTAATAATGTCTCCCAAATTTAACTTTTACTTATCTATAATCCCAAAATGCATAGTCATCCTGCTACCACTCAACAAGGGGAAGGTGTGATAGGGGGAACAACAGCTTGAAAAGAATCTGTGGTCTACACCAATTACAATTAACATAGCTCCCCTCTCTATTCCTGCCTTCATTCCTGCCTGCACTTTTCCTTAAAAAAAAAAAAAAAAAAATATATATATATATATATATATATATATATATATATGAGCACATTGCTAAGAATCTTTTCAGGGAAGGTGCACATGCAGGTGAGGAGATTTGAAACTTTAGTTATTAGCTTCTCTATAAATCTAGCTCTGTAACTTTCAGATCATTTAAATTACATTAGAGGAAGCAAACATGAGCCCAAGTGAGTGGGAGACACTTATTGCCCAATTCCATTAAGAGAGAGAGATCTTTATCTATAAAAATGGCAGCCTTCACTCTGAGTTCTCAAGCAGTAAAAGTATTTTTAGCACAAGCAAATTGACTATATGTGTACCAGTCTCCATGTCAAACATTTTCAAGTATAGCTAAATATTTCCATGTGATTTTTTTATCTTCAATATAATATGAAACACATTTTTAACTTTAAAGAATCTACTTTTTTAATTTACACTCTCTAATGCATCCTGGGAGTCTCATTCATCAACTCTGTCTACATGGTATATGTTTATAGCATCAGTCATTTGATACAAAGGATTACATCTTAGTAAAATTATTCCCACAATTTAACTGCTATTACTTACCAAAAATCCTTTATTGGTCAACAATGTGAAAATGTTTCCCTTTGGTCAAGTTAATTTAAAATAGTGTTATGGTTTGGGGGGCAAAAATAACCTTCCATGAGATTTTCCTTATCTCTGTTTTCCATCTGGCTTGCTGTTATAAACATTTAATCCAGTGTTTGCTGCCAATGTTTCCCAGAAAGCCTTATAATTGCTTGGAATTTGTATGAACAGTTCCAGTCTGGTGCACAATTAGAGATGCACTATAAAATTTTCATTGCTCGATTTAGTTGAAATTATAAGATGGGTAGGGAACAATAACATCCATAGTTGTAGATTATAAAAATGACTTCTAGAAATTTGCAAATAATAATACCCATCAGTAAATATTTTGACTTGTAGTTAGTTATAAGTCTCAAACAAAGAAATCTCAATATAAACATAGACCTAGAATACTTAATAAGAAACTTTATGTGGGGGGGCAGGTGTTGACATGTAAAAAGTTACAGAGTTCAGAAGGCAAAGAGGGCAGGAGGACTCACTGCACCGTGCTTTCTCAAGTGAAAGGGCTTTAGAACAAATACTCATTAAATCCTGTAGGAAACAATCTTTTTTTCTGGTTCTCCATATTTAAAGAAATGGAGAGGCAAATAAACAGTAACAAAAGGCAATTGGTATCGACATTGCTGCCAAGATTTGGCAGATTAATCCAATTGGCATTCTTCATTTGTGAAATAAAATAATTGTGTAAAACCTTTATAAAGGACTTCTTGTCCTGCTGTGGACTATAATTTCCACTGCTTCTACATTTCTGGAGGCTCCAAAATTGGTCTACCATTGGCCATGCCATTCGAGTATACCCATTAAGTTAAGTGAACGGTAGTTGTTCAGTGCCAGTTGGTGTCTGTGAGTGTTTGCATGTGCCAACATCTAATTGAAAAGTATATGTCCCACACTTGCACTTCAAACATTTCAGCTCTGTGGGCATATAAAATTAAAAGAATAACACTGCTGGGCTCTTGGCTTAAAAATGCATTTGAGTGGAGAAGCCAGGTGAAATGTAGATAATCCAAGTGGTGGTAAATCAGGATTTCTGAAACCCCTTTGCTTTGGAAGGTTTGCTATGAGATGACCAATGTGCAGACTGAGAAAATACATTAGCTGTTCAGAGTCTATTGGGATAGGAAAGCCAATGTTATAGCAATTCAATATTAGATCTAGGGGCATGTTTCTCTCTCTCTCTCTCTCTCTCTCTCTCTCTCTCTCTCTCTCTCTCTCTCTCTCTCTAACTCTCCATCTCTATCATCTAATCTATCTGTCTATTTACCTACCTATCATCTACCTAACTACATGCTTAATACATTGGGAGATGTTCAGTGGCTCTCTCAGCCCATAAAAGGTGAGAGGACATGGAGCAGAGGGGACAAACTGGCCTATCAAGGAAATGGAAAGTTCTAGTGTGAGATGACTTTCAATTTGTAATGACATCTAGAGAAACATAGTTGTCACATTTTGGCCCAAGAGGTCATTCAAACCACCACTTCCCAAATCCTGAGAATTGAGCATAGAGAAAATATTTCCTGAATTCTGTGGAAAGTTTAGATGCTATTCTTTTCATATTTTGACACTACTGACCCATCAACTATGATTCTGTTGCTCAGTTTTCCATGATATTTGTGTACGTTCCAGCCCCACATATATTTACATCAGCCTGTATAGTTTCATACCATCTTATGTTGGATCACCGGTGACATATTCTTAGATAATTCTACATGAATTTTTAGGGACTGTGACCAAAATATGGTTTTTTTCTCAGTGATTTTAAACAATAAAATAAGGCTCATAGTGAGTAGATTCCTATAGTCTCAACTCTGCTACTGAACACCAAGTTGGTATTAAACTATTCGCAGGCAACAGTTTGTCATCTTGTGATAGTGTCTTCATCAAATAAGGTCCACTTGGACTTAACATCATTATTTTACAGTACAAATTATTCTGACACTACAATTAGATATTGATTTTTTCCTAGTACTTTTCTCTCTACATATTAATTTTATGGAGTATATAGGTAACAACTTAGAACTTTCTTTTTTGTTGTCATTGATTAAAATTTAACTTCATGTTTTTATTTCAGACAATTCTGTCAGCAATGTCCAGCTGTGAGACTATGAGTCTCTTGGAGTCTATTTTTCCTAATTGGTAAAATAAGACTAATAGCAATTACATTGAAGGATTATAGAATTATTAAAAATGTCTTATATGTATACATATCTACATATGCATTCGTATGCGTATGTATATACACATATATACATTTATAGATTAGATAATATGCTACTTACTCAAATGGTTATTGTTGATTTTATTACTATATGCATAATATTATAAAAATTAAAGGTAGCAATCATTTCAAAGAGAATATATATTGTTGAGTGATTCAGGAAATAGAATATTTCTCATCATTGGAAAAAGTTTATTATTTGACATTTATTATCCATAAAACTTGCTGTAACTATAAAGGTACATCTAATGTTTGGCTCACATTAAAAGTTAAAAAAATGTTCTTCACCACTTATAATTTGAGAAATTCATATAAAAACCACAGATATCATTTTATACAAGAGAGAATGGCCTGTATCAAAATGGCAAGAAATTATAAATGTTGGCAGGTATGTGGAGTGAAAATAACCCTTCTACACTGTTCGTGGGAATTTAGATTGGTACAGCCATTTTGGAAAACAGTATGAAGATTTCTCAAAAGATTAAAAATAGAATTACCATATGATTCAGCAATTGCACTTATAAGTATCTATCTGAAGAATATGACCATATTAACAGGAAGAGATGTATGCACCCCTGTTTATTGTAGTATTTACAATATCCAAATTTTGGAAATAAAACCAAATGTCCATCAACAGATGAATTATAAAGAAGATATATCTATATTGATATCTATATATACATACACACATACAATGGAAAACCACTCAGCTATATAAAGGTGAAATTTTACTATTTACAAGTTGGAGGGAGTTCAAGGGCATATTGCTGAGTGAGATGAGTCAAAAAGAGAAAGACAAATATTGAATGATTTCATCTATATTTAAAGTACAGATAAATAATATAAACTTATAAAATAATATTGAAATAAATTTTGGACTATGATAATGAGGTTGATATTGCCAGATGGGGAGGGGTTAGGATGGAGGCGGCAGGGTGGGGGTCTGTCTATCATTTTTATTTTTTCCATTTCTTTTTTTCCTTAATGTGCTTTGTTCTGTTTTTATTAATCAAAATAAAGGGAAATAAATGCAAAATCTTGAAAAATAGTATCACCTGCATTGCAAATCACTGGATTAAAAATCTGAGGATCATTTCTAATCTTTTCACCCTTGAGTAAATTTGTGAAGCCTCAGATTTGCTACTCCTCAGTAAGGCAAACATGCACCCCCATCAGAGGTATGGGGTTCACCTAAGAGAATAACAATGCAATTCCAATATTTCTATCTCTTCCCCATCTTGTGAACCCATTTGACTGTCAGTTAATAAGAAAACTAAAGTATAAGAAACCACAAAAATGCCTCAAATCCCTTCATATGAAGCTCTAGAGATTTACTTGGAGATGAAGATAACCACAGAATGAGGACAATGTTTTGAAGTTTCTCAAGCCAAAACTTGTCCACAGAAAGGACTGATTGTGTAGGCATTCTAAATGTTCCCTCTCAAGTTTCCTCTTTGAAGGAAAAGAAACTATATCTAGGCTGTGGCTTTGGAAAGCCCAAGAGTTTTCTTGCTTTGCAATAAACTTCTTCAAGAAGCAATTTTGGACTGTGCTTGTCTGTATCGCAAGCTGCTGCCTGTGACTTTTAATATGAGGTGTATCCAGTGTTAAACTAATTTGATCATTAAATCTGCCCCTTTGAAAATGTAGGAGAAGGGTCTAAAGTAACAGCCTAGTGTATGTCCCCTAGAGAAAGAACCCTGCCTGTACAATTACCTCATAGAAGTTTTCTATTAACACTTGTGAATTCATGGCCCTGGGGAATAACATAGAGAAATCACTGAAAGGATTTTGGAGTGACACAGCTAGGGTATCCTGGGAACTATTGCTGGGTCCCCTCCAGTCTGTACTTGATCTCTATTACCAATTTCTGACCTTTAGCAAACCGCTTAACCTGCCTGTAATTCAGCTGTCTCAACTGTAGAATAGGCCCCATAATATTTGTAACTTAACTCTGCAAATGGAATGTTGTAGAGATGAATGAAGCAATGTTTCCAAAATGCTTGGAGGTCTGGGGTGAAAGTGTGCTGAAATGGAGCACAAAGCTAAAGTCCTCATTTGCCTCGCGTATAGTTGAGCACAGATTCTAGTCTTGTGATTTTTGGACCCAGTGTCGTACAGCATCTGAACATCAATCTATTTCAGCTCCTAAAGACTGAATTTAGCTGACAGGTCATTGTAAATACACAGGGTCATTGCAACTCACTATTTCAGGCTATGCTTGTCATTCATAACCTAGGTTGCCTTTACTAGTTCAGCCCACTTCTACTAGCCCTGGACCCCTCTGTCATTTATTGTCACTCACTTTTAAAATACCAAACATCCTTTCCCTTTCATTCTTTACTTTTGGTACCATTTTTAAAATACGTTGTCCTCTGATATTTAAAAATAAATATTAAGTACTGTTAAGTATATACACTTTAAATAGCGCTTTAAAACATAAACTCAAAAGTGAGAATGGGGGAAATCATTGGGATTAAAAAGTATTAAAGGTCAATTCTAATTAATCCACATTATATTATTTTTATCCTTAAAAGAAATGTTGATGACAATCATTAGATCAAGTAAGGAAGTTATTTTAATACTAATGCATGTTTATAGGCTTTTAGGATAAAGCTATATTCATTGGCTTCCTGATTTAGTAATATCCTGAGATGGTCCCACTTGAAATCTCCTCTTTAATCAAAGGTAATCATGGTGCCTAACTCTTTTCTTAGCACATACCTTTGCTTCTCTCTTGCCTGTTCATGCCTCAACACAAGCACATAGACATGCCCATGGAAACAATTATTAGTCAAGGACAATTTACTGAAATTGAACACAGAGAGGTCCATGTCAAGATGCAAATGCTAAGAAGAATTATTGCTGGTAGATTCTCCCTTACTTATTTTTCCACTGTCCATAAAATTCTCAGACCACTTTAGGTGAGATATTGAAGATTGCCAAGATGCAAATATTTATAGAAGTGTCAATACAAATATTTTAGAGGTCAAGCAAATGAAAAATGATGCAAGCCAGCTTTGATAAAGGTGAGCAGGAGATATGTACTAAGATGGGAAAGTCAGAGAGTGTGTAGGGGAAGACACAGGGAAGAAGGTCATGTGAAGACGAGGTAGAAACTAGAGTGATACCTCTATAAACCAAGGAACACTAAGGGTTATAGTAACCACCAGAGCCTAGAAAAGACAAGAAAGGATTCTTTCCTTGACTCTTTGGAGGGAGCATGTTCCTCCCCATACCTTGATTTTGGACTTCTGGGTTCTGTAACTGTGAGATAATACATTTTTGTTGCTTCAATCCACCAAGATTATGGTAATTTGTTATAGCAACACTTGGAAATTAATATACCCAGGGACTCACAAATCTCAATAAACCACATAAAGAAGGAAATCATGCTGAGAGCTGCCATAAATACTTTAAAAAATAATGGATGTGTGCTGAGAAGACAAAGGAGCCAACCTGAAAGAGTCCCCAGTAGCCATATCTGAAATGATTTGAGTGATGAAATGGATAATGTAGTATGGGATTATGTCTAAATTAAATATCCAGGAGTCCATAGTGATACAAACAAATAATTGAATAAATAAATGTCGGTGAATAGACAAATCTCTTATGTAGAATTCCAAATGATTTATGTTACTACTACCTCCTCAGTGGGATGATGCTTAATTATTTACCCCTGAAGTGTTGATATGCTTCTAATGAGTAGAGTGTGAAAGTGGGGATGGGAGGTGTTGAAGGGTGGGGAGGTAAATTCATACTAGAGAAGTCAGGCTGACACTGCTTTAATCAGGTGACCGAAATAACTCATCAGGGATAAGTCATGTTCATACCATATACACTGGGTTTAATCTGATAACAATGGCACAACCTTCCGCTGTTTTCCTTTAAAAATTCCAAAACTCTAGTCTAACAATAATAAACTGATCAGATAAACTGAAAGTGGGGAGGACTGTAGTAAAGATCCAGATAACCAAAAACAAGGAAAGCTTATGAAAGTCTGATAATTCAGAAGACGCTAAGGAGATATGATGACCATATATAACATGGTATCGGGGTAGGTCCTGGAACATTAGACATTAGAGAAAAACTAATAAATCTGAATACACATGAAATTTAGATAATGATTATAAATCAATATTGGTCATTAAATGTGACAGGGATACCACAGTAATGTTAACAATAAAGGGAAACTGGTGCAAGGTATATAGAGTTCTCTGTGCTATCTTTATAACTATTCTGTGAATCTAAAACTATTTTTTAGAAGTTAGTTTTCAAAAGTCTATAGTGAAAAAAATCACATTACATGAAGAGAAACAAAGAATGAGCACAGATTCTTATTAGAAACCATGCAATCCAGAAGAGAGTGACATTCTTAAGTACTTTACCCAGCTAAAATATCTTCAAAATTTAGGGTAAAATACTTTCAGAAAAGCAAATGTGAAATAATTCAGCATCATTCATTACATCTTCCCTACAAAAAAATGTTAACAGTAATTCTTTAGGCGGAAGAAAATGAGATCACATAGAAATTTACATCTACATAGGAAATAAGAATATCAAAAATAATAAATATGCCAAAATGATAAATATATGGGTAATTAGAAGAGATATATTCTCTCATTTTAATTAGTTTAAAAAATAACAGTATTGAAAGCAAAAGCAATAACAATTGTGGCGTATAAAATGTATATAGACAAAAATACATAATCATAATAACACAAATGATAGGGAGAGTTTATTGTTGCAGGGTTTTGACATCTGTGAAGTACTTTGGATGTAGACTATACTAAGTTAAAGAAGTTTATTTTAAACCTTAGAATAATGAATACTAAAAAAAAATTTTTAAATAACAAAATTCAAAGAGATATGACAATATGTCATTAAAGAAAAATTTCAATGAATCCAAAATATATCAGAAAAAGAAATAAAAAGGAATAAAAAGCATGTGAGAATAACAGAAGACAAATTAGCAAGATGTTATTATTATAATACCAATTTATATGAACAACTGAATAAACAGTTTAATTAGAAGATAAAAGTTGTCACATTAGATTAAAAAAACAGAATCCATCTCTGTATTATTTAAAGGGTACCTGTTTTAATTATAAAGATATAGATGGATCAAGGTAAAAGGATAGAAAAAGATATCCCATACTAGCAGTAATCAAAAGAAATGTCGAGTAGCTAATTAAAAACAGAGTAGATTTTAGAGCAAGAAATATAACCATACTTCAGAGGGATATTGCATAAAGACAAAAGGGTAATTTCTCAGGAAGACCAAAAAATTATCAAAATGCATGATGCAAAAAATGAGAATTAAAAGGAGAAAGAGACAAAACCTCATTTATACTTAGAGATTTCAATACTCCTCTCCTATAATTAATTTAACAAGAAGCTATGAAATTAATTCAGAAGACTTAAACTGTAAAAACAACTTATCAACATTATCGAACACTCCACTGCCAGCAAAATACACATGAAATACTCAAGGTAGATTGTATAATGGGTGATAAAATAAGTCTCAACAAATTTTTAAAAATTAAAATAATACATTGTATACTCTCTCTCTACAGTAAGTTAAACTAGAAATCAGTAACGGTAAGATAACAGAAAATCCCCAAATATTTGGAAAGAAAGTACTTCCACTAAATCATGAGTCAAAGAAGTTAAGTAGTAATTTCGAAAATATTTTGAACTGAATAAAAATGAGAACATTTATATGAGACTTTATAGGATGCAGCTAACTTAGTGCTTAAAGGGGCATTTAGAGCATTAAATGTTACATTAGAAAAAGTATGTTCTCAAATCAATTGTATAAGCTTCCATCTTAAATTAGAAAAAGATGAGCAAATTAAGTCAAAAGAGAGCACAGAGAAAGAAGCAATAAGCAATCAATAAAGTATGAAATGCCAAGTGGATGGATAACCCAGTAAATTACCCAGAGCTCTGGGAGGATTTTCTCTGCCCAGTGTCTCTCACGGGCACTCCTGAGTGGTGCTGTGATGCAGCATTCGTTAATTTTCTTCTGATAAAATCACCTACCTGAGAACCAAGCGTGATTATTTTCTTCTGCCACAACTAAAAGACCCTCCCTAATGTGCTCGTAGGTGTGAGCTAATAGAGAGGCAGTAATAAAACCAGCCTTTGACATGGGATTTGGGACCACCTGCTCAGGTGACTTACTTATGCCCTTTAGCACTACTCCTACCAATGCCACATATACCAATTGTTTTACAAAAGATTGCTGCTGGACATATCAAATACTAAGAATTTAGGGATTTGATAAAATCCAGCCTATTATGAACAATTTTATCCACATTTTCACTGGATGTCCCATGCTCAGATGCTCTATTTCTCCCAGAGTCTTATCATACACCAAGAGCTGTTTTTTGAATTATGTGTAACACCCTACCGCATATGGCATGGCCCTGTTCCAGAATCCTGGCTGTCTATATTACGATTCTCCTACTGAGACTTGTCATAAACTCCACATAGTTTCTTCTTCCACCATAAATTTTTCTGGTTCTCTAGAATTTGCCAGATCTGATGGGCTGAGAGGCAGGGCCCCTTGCATCGCAGCATGGATCTGCTGCAAAGCCCTCTTCTGCTCTGGGCCCTCGTCAGAATTGGCAGTCTTTCAAGTCACCCAGTTTGTAAATCAAAGTCATATTGCTAAGTGTAAATTATTCTCTCTTCAAACCACGGGAGGTCTGCCAGAGATCGGTGCGTTTTCTTATTAACAGTAGATGTAATACTTTATCCTTTACAATGAAGAAAGAGTCTGAGCATACCCTTGACAAGTTGACATATCCCAAAACTTCATTAGTGTAGTGGATTTTTATATGTGTATATGGGACTTCTTCCATCTATTAGTAGACATATTTTCATTAGTTGACATAGTTTCTTACTAAGATGCCAATGTCTGATGTCTGGGAGAGGACATAAAGGTAGGTTCTGAAGTACTAGACCTTAACAGGGAACAGCTGACCAATTCAGTAAGCCTACATGGTTTGGTGGTATTGGAATTTCAAGGTTTTTCAGTACATTGACCTAGATGTCCTGGATATGCAGTGCATCCAGATCCCACTTCTTCTCCACCTGGGTCCTGACGTTTGTGCTTAAATCCTGCTGGGCCTGGGAATTAAACCTTCCTTGGAGTTCTGTCTCCTGCACTTAACAATTAAACAGTCAAGTCAGTCTTTACCTTTTCCACCTTCCAGCTTCCAAAGATTCTTTTAAATGCTGACCTGTACATCCTCTAACTTCTCACACTTTGTCTTAAAATTGGTGATTAATCGCTTCAGTCTTTCATTGTCCTGGACGGCAGAAATTACATTCAGCAACAGCCATCCCATTTCATTGTCCTTTTAATTACCTTTTCCTCCCAACCTCTCAAATGCCTGAGGATATAAGAGCCCACCGGGATTGCTTTTATTGCTCTGCTACTACATACCGGTTCAATGACATGCAATGGATTTTCATGGCTAGTCATGAGTAAGTGATCTAAGTCCCAAGTCCCATTTCAGAATCTGCCTCCTTAGGCCAGTCCTCACAACCATTGTTCTTAGTTCGGGTTCTCTGGGAAACAGACTCTCAGGACAGCACATCAATGGAATGAAGACTGTGCAGAGGAAGACAATCTGAGAGAGCGTGACAATAGAGATCTCAACCAATTCCAGCGATGTTGTGAAGCTGTGATGGCCCTTCACAGATCTCCCAAGTTGGGACACAGCAGGAAGATTTTGTACCTGCACGAGGACCAGTCATTGAATGTGGGCAGTTTCCGAGAGGAAACAGAAACATGGGTGAGGCAGATCCTTTGCCCAGAGGGCAATTCAGCTGTCAGCTGTTAGCAGGCAACTGAAAACAAGTGAAATGAGTGCCTCATCAAAGCAATGTGGGCAGGCCAGCAAGGCATCACCAGGATTTCCAAGCTCCTTGCAAAGTTCCTTATCCCAGCACAGAGACATAGATGGAAGACCTCTGTTCTGGAAAACAAGCGGGGGGGAAAATCAAAGCACTGCCAAAACAGAAAAAAAAGAACTTCCACCAAAAAGCTTAATGTATGTCAATAGATCAAGCATCTGGACAGGGAAGTAAGAGTTCAGTTGTCAAGTTAATTGACATTAAATTAAAATAAATTCAAAATCAGAGGAGCAGATTTACAGGGATGGCTCTTGATTCATTTGCTGCTGAAATGGGGGTGTTTCTTTTCTTCAGTCGCCTGTGTGAGCCTCTACTTCCTGAATATAATCTAAATATCCTCAGGAGGCCACCGGATGCTGTGAAAAGTGGGACCATGTTAAGATAACACATCCTCTTTTACAGCTTTCATTCTTGGTGGTTTCTGTTTTGTTTTAACTTTATTTGGTTTTGTCTTTGAGTTCCCTAAAATTGTCTTTCAGTTATTTCTGAAAGGTTCCGGAAATGTTTTGTGGATTAATCTAGTTCATGTTTTTGCTTTATTTTTTTAGAATTTTCTGATGTGATCTACAGCTAAATCCCTCCAGTCTTTGTGAAAACCAGTTACGTTGTCACTGCTTCTGAATTCCACAACTGTGCAGTCCCTGCTCTCCCACTGTCCCTGCTGGGTACAGTGATGCATGGATCTGACAGTAATCTGGTATCGGGAGGTCTTCAGGTTTCTACTTAATGTTCACTGCAAAAGAAGAAATAAGGTATATTTCCCCACTCTGTGTTTCTCCAAATTATTGGAATGAAAGTAATATTATTTTTGTACCCATGTTTCTCAGAGCTGGGCCTTCCTTTTCTTTCCACTGTCACTGATAACCACTGAGAGGTCATTCATGATGATTTATAAGGGAATGAATTCTGTGATCAACTCTGTGTTTAATCCTATCTTTTCTCTATCTCTGTTGTAGACAAAATAACAGATAACACCCCTCCCCAAAATGTCTATGTTCCTGAAATATATGTTACGTGGCAAGGGGAAATTAAGGTTGCAAACAGCTGAATAAAAAATGCAGGGTTATCTGGATGAACTATTATACATGGAAAATATGGCAGAAAAGGCATGAACAGATACAGAAATACGAGGCTGAAGGCAGAGGTTGGAGAAATACAATTGCTGGTTTTGGATAAGGAAGACGACAATGAGCCAAGGAATGGGGGCAACCTCTAGAAACTAGGGGTGGGGGAGGGAAAGACCAGGGAATGGTTTCTTTTCCCGAGTCTACTGAAGAAATACAGTCCTGCCTTGGTTCTAGTCCAGTAAGGCCCATTTTAGATGTCCGACCTCCAGAGCTATCAGATAATAAATTGTGGTTTTAAGCTAAAAAGTTTGTGGTAATGTGATATAGCAACAAGAGAAAACTAATGCTCTCTAAATCCAGCTTTTTCTACTCCTATTAACGACATCCTCAGACAAGTTGATTCATGAAAATGGACCAAATAGTCCCATCCCACTAGCCTACTTGGTGTGTTCATACTTGTTAAGATCCCAGAAATCTCTAAAGGAGTAGGTTTCCATCTGGTTACAGTCTGTACTAATCCACATTTATATAGCCATCAGCTGAGGGGATGGAGTTGGGTGTTGGGTGTTGGTGTTGGGATCTGTTTGCCAAAGTACTCCAGGTAGAATTCTTGATGATATGAAATGAATCACTGGAGATATCTTAGTTCCTTCAGGTTGCTATAACAAAATGTCAAAACTGGGCGGCTTAGAAACAAGAATTTACTTCTCTGATTTCTGGAGGCTGGGAGTCCAAGATCAGAGTGCCAGCTTGGTCTGATTCTGAAAAAGGTCCTCTTTACCTTGTGGCAGAATGCTGATTTCTTGCTGTATCCTCACGTGGAGGGTGGGGCAAGGTATCTTTGTGGAATTTTTGTAAAACACTAACTCTGCTTAGAAAGGCTCCACTCTCATAACATAAGCACATTCCAAAGATTCCACCTCCTACTATAATGGCATTGGGCATGAGGATTTTGGTGTATGAATTTTGAAGGGACACAAACATGCAGACCAGAGCAGGAGTTAGAGTTTGGGGAATTGGAGAAACTGTATAATTGTGTGGATTTTATAGTAATTAGCAACTATAATTGTTAAAAAGAAGACCAATTAAATATGCATGTGACCAGGATTTCATTTCTTAAAGACTATTCTATCTCACAAATCTGTGATCTATTTTTTGTGTTTATTTTACAAAGACCAGATGGATTCTCCTGAACCAAATATTGCAGTTGGCTTGCTAAGTTATTGGGTAAAGGTATATTTCCCATCATACCTGTTTATCAATAAATGATTATTATCAAGCCTGGTGCTTAGATAAAAATTGAGGCAGAAGCCACTATTTTGAACAATATTATAAAGCCAAAGAAATCCCCAGTTTTTTACCCTAAACATTCACAGGGTCTCAAAATAAAGGAAACAGCTCTTATGTTGGCTGACTTTTTTATTAGTAAATTGTTAGAAATATTCAACGAAAGCCACAAAGCAGTGATTAGGTAAACATTTTTATTTTAAAAACTGTCTGTTTCAATAAATATTTGTTGACTAAATTCTGTTTATCTTTATAAGCCTGTTCTATGTGAAGTTTTGTTAAATAAATAAATGCAAATATTTTTCACAACCTAGGGTTATGAACAATTTTGCTTTTTAGTTTTCAATTTAATTTCATGTTTATTCTACACCAGATTTTCCATCCTTTACCTATTCAAATGCTACTTCATGATTTTTGTCATCCCTGCACAATTGTAGTAGCTATGATATTTTATTTAAGGAAACCGTTGGTTTATATTTTAAAAAAAAAACCTTACCACTATCCAAAAAATGCAAAATATAAGAAATAAAATCACTTGCTAGAAGTAGAACATGAAAACACATATAATTGTAATAAAAATAAATCAATGATCTTTTTTGTCTGTTGCAGTTTTGAGCTTGGGGGGCTGCTCTCTTATTTTTAAAATGGATAATTATTAGATACTAGAGGAGTAGTAAAGACATGCAACTTCAAACTAATACTTTTTCCCCTTTAAGCTAATCAAAAGGATAGGAAGACAGTTAAAAAGTCAATAATGTTATCACTATGTCCTTTAATATATTTTATTATCATCTCTAGATGCCAACTAAAGTAAGTCTAGTAATAGTATTTGGGAAATGACATTTAAAGTCATTTAATTTTGCTTTCTAAACTGGTTTCTGTAGGTATCTATTAATTCTATTAGGCTGTCTTGACTTTATCTCCACCTTAGAGAGTTTTTTTAGCAACCTCATAAGTTGTACTATTACTTGCTTCCTCTCTACCTTCCATTTCTAGTTCCATGTATATTGTCTGCTACAAAGGTAATCCAAATCTAGTTCTTCTTCTGGTGAAACTCCTAGAATAAATTCAAGCCGTTCTAACCAGTCTTACAATTATGAGCCATCACTTTAGTCTTTCCATTGGTAACTGCCGTCATTGTTTTATCTAACTCTGGCTTATATATACAGCCTCGAAGTTATTATTCAGGCTTTAGTAACCTAGGATTCACTTAGAACAGCCTCTATTTGTTGACTCTAATTCCTTACTGTTCTAAGCATGGTCTAGAGGCTTTCCCAGCATTCCCAGAGAGTCTGTGAGAAACTACAGATGCTGGGTCCCACTCCAGCCCTTCTGAATTGTAATCTGCATTTTGACATGAAGGTAATTCTATGAAAGTTGAAGTTTGAGAAGCACTAGTCAGTACTCTTGTCCCTCTTGATCTCTCTATTCATTCTGGTTTCTCAACTACGGCCCATCCTCACCCCTGTCTCTACTTCAATAGGTCTTAGCCCTGAATGAACACTAGACTCACTTGGGGAGTTTTGTTTTTGTTTTTAAGTGATTTTATTGAAGAAATGTTGCATTTTAACATTAATTTGCTTTGAGGTATGCATAATAGCAAATTTATATCTGTATATAGCTCCATGAGTTTACCACAATTTCCTTTTTTCCCATTCCCTGTTTCACCCCAGCCCTCCCCCATCTCTTCTGCACCCTTTGATTTGTCTCCCCACACCACCACTAAGACTCTATTGTTATTTAGATTATTTCTCTCTTTTTTTTAAAGTCTGGTATTGTTTTAATTTATATCATTGTTTTGTTTTCTATCTCTATGCACATTATATGAGTGATATCATATGATATCTGTCTTTCTTTTTTCTGGCTTATCTTGCTAAGCATAATTCTCTCTAAGTTCACCCATGCTGCTATAAATGGCAGTATTTCTCCCTACTTAAGGGTCACATAGTATTCCTTAGTATATATATAACAATATATACCACATCTTTATGCACTCATCTGTTGGTGGGCATTTAGCTTGTTTCCAGCTCTTGGATATTGAAAATAATTCTGCAATGAGCATGGGGTGTATATATCTCCGCAAGTAAGTGTTGTTGTGTTTTAGGGTAAATACCGAGTAGAGGAATAATTGGATCATATGGAATTTCATTTCTCATTTCTTTAAGCAATCTCCATACTTCTTTACAGAATGGTTGCACCATTTTACAATCCCTCCAACAGTGAGTTAGAGTTCCCTTTTCTCCACATCCTCTCCAGCACTTGTTTTCTTTTGTCTGAATGATAGCCATTCTCACAGGTATGAGGTGATAGCTCATTGTTGTTTTCATTTGCATTTCCCTAAAGATAAGGAAAGTCAAACATCTTTTCATGAACCCATTGGTCATTTGTATGTCATCCTGGGAGAGTTGTTTGTGAAGGTCATCAGCCCATTTTTTATTGGATTTCTTGGTTTTTGTTGTCCAATTTTCTGAGTTCTTTGTATATTTTGGATATTAAGCCCATGTTAGAGGCATTATAGGCAAATATCTTCTACCATTCAGTCGAATGTCTTTTGGTTTTGATGCAAGTTTCTTTTGCTGTGTAGAAGCTTTTTAGTTTGATTTAATCCCATTGTTGATTTTGGATTTTATTTGCCTTGCTATTGGGATCAGTTCCTAAAGATATCTCTTAGGTATTTTATGGTTTCTGGCTTTACATGTAAATCTTTCACTCATTTTGAACTAATTTTTGTGTATGGTGCTAGGTAGTGGTATGTGGCTGTGCAGTTCTCCCAGCACCATTTATTGAAGAGACTATCTTGCCTCATTGTAAGTTTTTGACTCCTTTGATGAAAATTAGATGTCAATGTATTTGTGGGATTACAGCTTTCAGTTCTGTTCCCATTTTCTGTATTTATACTTTTATTCCAATGCCATGCTGTTTTGATTATTATTGCTTTTTAGTAGAGTTTGAAGTCAGGAAGAATGACTCCTCCATTGTTAGTTTTTAACCCAAAGGATGTTTTTGCTATCCTGGGTTGTTTGTAGTTTCAAATAATTTTCATAATTTTTTGTTCTATATCTGCGACGAATGTGTTTGGAATTTTTATGGGAATAACATTGAGTCTGTGTATTGCCTTGGACAGTATGGTCATTTTCATTATATTAAATTCTTACAATCCATGGGCACATAATATCTTTCTATTTATTTGTGTCATCTTCTATTTCTTTTAGCAATGTCCTAGTTTTCATGGTATATAGATCTATCACTTCCTTGGTTAGGTTTATTTCAATCTTTCAGATGTAATTGTAAAAGGTATTGTTTTCTTGAATTCTCTTTCTGTATATTTATTGTTAGCCTACAGAAATGCAACAGATTTTTAAACATTAATTTCATAGCCTGACACTTTATTGTACTTGTTTATTACTTCTAGTAGCTTTTTATTTGAATCTTTGCGGTGTTCTATGCATATTATCATGCCATCTGCAAATAGTGATAGTTTCACTTCTTCTTTTCCTGTTTAGATAACTTTTATATCTTTTTCTTGTCTAATTATATTGGCCAGGACTGCCAATAATTTATTAAATAGTAATGATGAGAATGGACATCCTTGTCTTATTCCTGATCTTAGAGAAAAAGCTTTCAATTTTCTCAATGTTGACTGTGAGTCATAGATAGCCTTTGTTATATTGAAATACTTTCCTTTTACACCTATTTTTGGAGGATTTTGAACATAAAATGGTGTTGAATCTTATTAAATGCTTTTTCTGCAACTAGTGAGATAATCGTGCAGTTTTTGTCCTTTTTTATTGATGTAGAGTGTCAAATTTATTGATTTGCATATGTTGAACCATCCTGTATCTTTGGAATAATTACCACCTGATCATGATACATGATTCATTTAATATACTGTTGAATTTGGTTTACTAATATTTTGTTCAGAATTTTTGCTTCAATAGTCATCAAAGATACTGGTAATTTTCTTTTTTGGTGCTGTCTTTATCTGGTTTTGGAATCAGCACAATATTGACATCACAAAAAGTGCTTAGAAGTTTGCTATCTTCAATTTCTTTGAACAGTTTAAGAAGGCTTGATATCAATTCTTTGGAGAATTCACTGGTGAAACCATCTGGTCCAGAGGTTTTGTTCTAGGGAAGATTTTAAGTTAATTACTGTTTCAGTTTCCTTGTTTGTGATTGGTATGTTCATGTTTTCTATATCTTCTTGGTTTAGTTTTAGAATGTTGTGTTTTTCCAGGAATGTGTCCATTTCTTCTAGGTTATCAAATTTGTTACCGTATAATTATACATAATATTCTCTTATAATCCTCTATATTTCTACTGCATCTGTTGTGATTATTCCTTTTTCATTTCTGATTCTATTTATTTGTGTTTTCTCCTCATTCCTGTTTGTTTGGCTTATAGCATATTTTGTTTATTCATTAAAAAAGCAACTTTTTGTTCATTAATTTTTGGATAATCATTTGATATCTGTTTCACTGATTTCTGCCATAAGCTTTATTAGTTCCTTCCTTTTATTGGATTTAAGTTTCTTTTTTTTTTCTTATTGTTTTTCTAGTTCCTTTAGATGAAGGTTTAGGTTTTTAATTTGTGATTCTTCTTGTTTCCAGAGGTAGGATCGTATTGCTATAAATTTCCTTCTTATTACTGCCTTAGCTACATCCCACAGATTCTGATATGTCGTATCATAATTTTCATTTAACTCCAGGTGTTTTTTTAAATTTCATTCTTAATTTCCACATTTACCCAATGGTTGTTCAGTATTATGTTGTTTATTCTCCACTCTTTTGCAGTTTTCTTCTCCTTTTGATGGACTTGGAATTTTATTTGTTTTGCATTTGTGATTGCTAATCTCCACCACCAGAGGTTTTGTTTGTTTTTAAATTAGTTGGGAGTAAGTTCTGAGTATCAGTTTAATTCCATCAGGTGATTCTAAAGTGAGGTCAATAATTATAACCATTGAAACACTCAATGGATGGTTGATTTAGACTCCTGCTTCTTGTTCTCTGGCTGCACAAAAATCATTCTTAGTAGTTAGATGTATTCTATGCAATAAAAAGCATCAAACCCAACAGCCTTGTTATCTTGTATGAGTTGTCCTGTAGCAAGGGAAAGTAGTTTTCCTTTTTAAACAGTTTATGGAAAGAAACCTATATGACAGATGCAAAATCAGAAGCAAAATAATACCTTTTTGTCTTTACCATCAAAATCAACCCTATCCATTCTGGTATTTAAGTTTCAGTGTTAACAAATTTAAAGTTTGTTTAGAACTATTAACCCATTTTCTAGTTTTCAAATAATTTTATACACTAAGTGATGAAACTTCCATAAAAACTATAGTTGAATCCACAAGAAGAGATTTTTGTGATTGTCAAATTTTAGATATAGATATGATACATTCAAATAACACTAAGACTGGAAAAACTTGCTTGGGAACAAATAAGAAAGCACATTTTGGAAATATTTCATGTTAGTAACTGCCTACTATCCTATTGTATATTAGTCTTCAATAGAAAGCTTAAATTTGTCTATGCTCTCTAATGACTCTGGTCTTCCTGGGAAGTCTTTATAAAGCTGCTTAGAGAGCAGTTAGCTCATTAAAAGTCATATTCGTTCCTCCTGTCTCCCTCTACTCTCTCCTTCATATCTGTTACTCAGACCTCCAGTTTAATCCCCAACATCCAGTTGTATAGATCCTTGGCCTTGTGGTCCTCATCAGTTTCTGCCTACTTCCTCTGGAATCCCTTATCCTGGGTTTAACAACTTTACAGTCTGGTCCTTTGGAATAATAACAATGAGCACTACAAGCCAGAAGCTACATACTAAATATCCAAATAGTATCTCATTTTCTCTTCATTATGACTTTATCTTGATTTTACAGGTAAGGGCCCTAAAGCATGGAGAGATTTATGTAACTTTCTGATTTTAGTCAGTTTTTGCCAGTTTATGCTATGGTAGCACACTACCTGAAATTTCAGTAGTTAATAGTACAGATCCAGGATAAATGTCAACCTATCTGTTATCAATTGAGGCTCTTCCTGCAAACCATCTTTATTCTAGGATCCAGGTTGAAGGAATAGGCCCTATCTTCAACGTGCCCATCTTGTGGCAGAGGAAAAGGAACAACAAAAAACAAAAACACGCGCTGTATCTTCAGTCCTCTATTTGAATATGATTTTCCACTTCTGCTCATATTCTGTTGTCAAAGCAGGTCACATGCGCAACTCTGATATCAGTGGGTGTAGGGGAGACTCCTCCTACAGAAAGGGACTCTGAAGGGAGGGCCTATTAGAGAGGAACAGCTAATACTTTAAGCAAATAATATTACCACAGTTGTCCAAAGTCTTACAGCCAGAAAGAGGCGGAACTAGAATTTGAATCCAGTTCTTTTGGAGTTGAATCAACCATTGTATAATGGTGCTTCTATTTTCCTTTCTCTCTTTTCTTTTTCTTTCTGTTTTCAAGTATTTAACTTCTAGTTTGTTTGGGTCCAAATCCCTTGTCTGCTCTTACCTGATTTAGTTGTTCTCCTGAATATAAATTTTGGTCTGAGTGATATTATATTCCTGACAATAAGGTCTTCAATGTAACTGAAATTTCGATCCCTGCTTTCTTATCAGCTTGGTTCTCCAATGTTCAAGGTCAGGAAAAGTGTGAGAATCTTTCTACATGGATCAAATAAAGGTGATCCCATCTTCCATATGATGAATACAGAAAGTCTCCTTACTATTGTAAGGAGATTCACAGGGACCAAATTTTTGCAGCATTGCCTTAACGTCTGAAGAACTATATTTAAACTTGGACAAGAAACTTTTTATGACAACTTCCTGTCAGAAAAAAAGAATTCTTCAAGGGAAGTTTTATTTATTGCTGTTCTCAGGGCATTGAGTTAGCGAGGTTCTGTCAACACATGCAAGTCACCTCAGAATGGGCTAGCCCCTCCAAAATCCACCCACTCACGCTGTTTTCCACCACTCATAAAGCGAGGTCACAGATTTAAAGTTTCCTGTCTTTTTGTTAATGTGAAATAGCAATGAAATCTTACATGCTTTATTTCCAAATGGAAAATATATTTGCTGCTATGAGATGCCGTTTCAATCATGAATCACCCATCATTTAATTAACCATAAACAAGTGCTGAATTCTTCTTTTATGAGTACCAACTTGGACCCGTTTTTTATATCAGCCCTTGAGAAAGCCACCTTTAATTTAGAAGTTGAGCTCATTTTTTAAAGAATGCTATTGGAAAAGAAAATAAATAGTAGGCTAAAGCTGTCTTTGTTACAGTCTCTTTGCAGAGTATGACCTCACTCTATTACCCTTTAAGGAAGTGTGTTTACTTTCTCCAGGATACATATCCAACTATTCTCTGAGGGCTCATCTCTAGTTAGAAATATACTGAACTCTAAGTCCATTAGAGATAATGACAGTAAGATAGAATTATGCAGATAAAAGCATAATTTATAGAATTTCACACCCAAAACAAGACTTCTTTCCACAAGAGCAGTTATCGCCATATAACTTGCCTCTCAATAAACTCTTTACATATTAGGATTGAATATCTCAGAAACATCATCTCAATATATATTTACACTGGATGGTTGATATATTATATAAAATCATGAAGCATAAAAAATCCTATTCAGTGTTTTTCAGTACACATTTTCTTGTCTCTCAACTCTTAAAAGTATGTATCAGAGATCCCAAAACTAGAGTAAGACTTTTCTTTAAATGTCTGAATCATAATTAGATATTCTTTAGAGTTTCCTTCTATGAATTTTCATTATGTACTGTCATGTAACTAAATAGAGAAAATGAAGATTGGGAAATGTGAGTTTGACCAGAGAATGATTCTCATTCATCAGTTTCCTACAAATTTCAGGATGTGGCAGTTCTTAAGCAATTCTTACCCCACACTTAACAGAAGCAGTGCCATTTTAGACTCAGCTTTACTTCTGTTCTAGGTTTTATAATTTTCTATACAAGTAGCAATCTCTGTAATAGTTCTGATTAAATGATTACTCATAGGCCTGCCCTTGAATAAAATAACAAATGTTTTCTGGAAGAATTCATATAGACACTATAAACTTGGAAACTTTCTAGGATATGAACACTCTTCAAATGGTGTTATGTATTAGTAATAGCAATGATCTATGACTCAAACATAATAATCTACTTCCTGTAGGAAGGAAAAAACTATAATCACTGACCAAAAATTATGGGAGAAAATTTTAAAACAAAATATTTTTTAATATAAAGAGTTTGTAAAGCTCAAAACTCTCTTAAGTCCTTGTGGGTATATAGAAGCTGCTGCGGTATACTTATGCCAGAAGGGAATACCTTGGAAGGAGATTTAAAAGGTCAGGGAATTTTGTTTTCTTCCTGTTCAATCTCCACCATTAGTTATATTTTCTGTATGAATAAGAAATTATCTTCTTTGAAAAAGAGAGACATGCTTTAGATATTAAGATAAAGAAAACATCCGAAAACATTTTTCATTTCTATAAGCAACTATTTATAAAGAGTGATATTCTTTATCCTATATTTACATTCTATAAAGAATGATGTGCTTTTACTGTGCTATTTTTATTTCAGTCTTTCATTATTAGACAGAAATCTGAATGAAACTGGTAGGGACTATGTTAAGTAAATTAAGTCGGAAAGAAAGGCAGGGCAGAGTTCAAACTTTCAAAGCACGAAAAAAAGCTACAACCTATATCCCCCAATTCATAACTTAAAAATAAATTAAAAAATAATGTCTGTAATTACTAGGTAAAGACATACTGCATGATTTTCTTGTAAAACAACACAATTATTAAAATATCTAAGATTAGCTTATTCTTAGAAACTTTGAACTTAACTAATTCCAAAATAAATAGTGAAGGGACATTCTTTTACATCACCGATATTGAAACAAATTATTTACCTTTGACATTTGGGGACTTACAAATGCAAAGATAAAACACATAACTTTCTACTTTATTTATGTGATGGAACAATCATTAATTTAGGGTTTAATATGGAGTGTTTTTTCTTAATTAAACCACAACCATAGTGGAAATTTACATGATAATAGAAAATATTTTTTATTTCTTAAGCTATAATAACACTGGAAATTCGTATATTATATTTTATGTAAAAATAAATAAGTAAAACCAGTTGATTTTAGAAGAGAAGTATCAGGGAATGGGTTTTCATTCTGGCTTTACCATGAACTGGTTGTGTGATTAACTTGTTCAATTTCAGGTGAACTAAAGTAATGTTTAAGTTTTCTTTCCATCAAGAATGGAAGGGGTGACCTTCAGATTAAAATCCCCACAGTCCATTCTAATTTGGATTTTTTAATTCTAAGTTCTCTGTAGGGAGATGGCATAGTTTGATATTGAACAGAGGAATAATATCTCCAAGAAAATAGAACATTGGATTGGTTAAAGAATAGATTTTCTTTCAACAGCACCAAGGAAGGCAAAGCGAGGAGTGTAGAAGGTAAGAGTGTTATTAATAGGGGTCTAATCAAGAGTGAAAATCTTGAAAACGGAGAGTATCATGTCGCCAGCAAATTTTAAAGGACTATCAGCAATAGGATTTGGCCTTTCTTCCCAAACATCAGCAATGACTTATTGCCTCTTGAGACTGAAAGGACAGTGTCCAGCAGAGGACATTAAAGTGCAGAATACCACAACTCTACTACCTCATATTTGAATTTTTTATTGGAATTTTCAAATTGGGTCCCCAATATTAGTGTATTTTTTCTTCCCAACAGCCCTGTGGCTGAGGCAGGGACAAGATAGAGTGTTTTAACTTTTATGTTTTAGAGTCAAGATAGTCCCATCTTCAAATTCCAGTCTCATCCTTCTAGGTTGAGTTGACTTCAAGTGGTTCATTCTTTTAACAAATATTGTGCTATCTGCTATGGTAGGAACTGAAAACATAGGAGACAGGCAAGAAAGTAAATGATGATTTAAGACTGTACTAAGTGCTCTACAGAAAATAAGATAATGAAATGGAGAGTATTAGGGTTGGAGCTAATAGGGTTAGTTTTTAGGGGAAAACTACTCTAAGGAAGAGACATCTGAGCTAAGGCTTGAATGAGAAGATGAAATCAGATATGTTAAATTTTGAAGATGGTACTTCTAACAGAAGAAACAATGCATGCAAAGGCACTGTGTCAGGAAAGAGCTTATCTGTTCCTTGGAAAGCAATTCACCAAGTGTTCTGAAACTCCATGAATAAGTTAGCAGTATATGGTGAAATTAAGAGGTAATTAGGGCCAGGTTATGTGTGAGGCTTAAAGGACATGAGAGAGCATTGGATTGTTTTCCTAAATAAAATTAAGGAAAAACTGGGAAGGTTTTTTTTTGTTTGTTTTTTTTACCAAAGGGCATAACATTATCTGATGATTTTAAAACACCACCTTTGATACTCTAATAACATGATTTGAAGAACAGTGAACATGGAAGCAAGCATTCTAGTTATGAGTTTATTTTAGTTGTTCAGCCTTGGTAATAGTTAGTTATCCAAAATGCATAGCTGACAAGAACTGGATCTAAGCTGTAAAATTCTAAAATCTGTAAGTCTATATTTACATGACCAGAAAATGATAACTGGAACTAATATTGTAATTCAAAAAATATGTCTGAGACATATAATGCTCCAGGAACTGTACTTGGACTTGGGGATGTCCAGGATTCTGTCACAAAGCTCGAAGTTTAGTAGAAATGATAGCTATGAACACAAATAATTTTGAACTGAAATGACATCTGAAGCAATAGATACACGTTAACCACAGAGAGATTTCACATAAGAAAGGCTATCTGAGCTGTACTTTGATGTTTAATAAATGGTCACCAGACAAATGGAAAGCAGCAACAACATAAGGGACCATGTAATGAAGAAGCAGTTGTCATACACAACAAGCTCTGAATGATTGGAAATTATTGGTGTAAACAGTATGCAGAAGAAGAAATGAAATGAGACTGGAGAAAAGCATGTTGGGTATAATAATTACCAGTAGAAATGATAATAAGGTTGAAAATGGAAACCACCACGCTATAAGGCAGAAGTGATTAGGGTATCTGGACTGTCAGGAAGAATGGGGGATAGTAGAATTAAATATTTTTAAAATGATACATGGCATTAAACACACTGTTTGACCTATATGTCTTCTCTGAGCACAATAGCACCTCCATGGTACTCAGCACAGAGACCACATATGTGGAGATTAAAATCAGCTAGATCAGTGCATCACCCAAGGTCACTCCAATGACAAATACAAGAACCAGGAGGTGAATCTAGATGCTTACCTTTTGTTCGAGTTCTATCAACTACATTACTCTATATGTGTCCTGTGTAATAATGAAAACTGTTGAGAAAGAACTAGAGACAAGCATAGCAATAGAGTTGGAGGAGAGCATGAAGGAAGATTTAAAGAGAAGGTGGGGTAGAAAAATGAGCACATCTCTTGATAATACCTGCATACAGGTTAACATTGGGGAAATGGGAAGTGCCAGGGATCTAAAGACTTTTGAAAATAAGAAAATGAGAGAGGAAAGGATGCAGGGACTATGTGGATTGGGGGTGGTCAAAAAAAGAGGAAGAAGAGGTCATGCGAGAGGAGAAAAAGGCAGAGAATGAACTTGCCTATAGATTGTGGGGGGAATTATGGTCAGATTATGCAGACAGTATACCTGGGAGTGAAAAGACAGTGAAAACTCTGAGTGTATACATATGAAAAACTGGTGATAATGCATCGTTGCAACAGTGGGGCTTACCTGGTTTGGAATTTAAGAATATTGGGGGAAATTTTCCTCTCTCCTTTGTTTCAGTACTGCTGTATTTCCTCAATGTGATCAAATTGCCTGAACCTCAAAGACATATAACCTGATAAATGAATATTTTGCCACTTCCAAGAGGGAAAGATAATTTAAAAAATGTAGTTAGTTGGCATTTTTAGACTTTTTCCGTGCTATATGAATGCAATAAGAGAGAATCTTTGAAATTGGGATGTCTCAGAATTCCAGATTATATGCTTAGAACAATCCCTTTTCACTGCTAAACATTCTTCTAATGTTTGTGTTGTGCTCTCAATTACCTTATAAAGCAAATTCTTTGACTCTCTCCACAGAATAAGACAACTGGGCACAGTGGGCTTGAGTGACTACTCAAGATCACACAAATAACAAATGGCAGAGCTGGCTCTGAGTTTTGTCGCTCCCAATTAGTATGTGAAATTCCCAAAAAGCTTGATTACATTTCTTTCAGTTCGCTTTGAAGGTGATGTTATCTCAAAGGGTTTGGGAACAAAAAGGTTATGAGTTTTGTATGTTCTGTTAATGTACATCAACAAGTTTAATTCATCATTCATAATATTTGTATAGAGTTAAGCAAAACATTATGAACCACTAGATAATTTAGGCAAAGAGCTTTGAGATCTTCATATAAAACTGACATGAGTGGTTCTCGCTCTCTCACTTTCAAAATGAAAAATATCTTGCCAGACAAAGGTGAAAAGTACCAAACCAAACACTAAAGTAGGTAGTATTTCTTTCTATGTTACTTTATGAAATATTGGCAACCAGACATATTTCTCAACCCGAGAGGACATAAATCTTTCAGAGGGAAACCAAATTTCTTTGGTTTGGCTGCCAAAGTATGACTTCAACCTTGAATCTCATCTGAAAAAACTGTAAACACCCTTTTCCTCCCCTGTGTTTAATTTTAAGCATATCTTCCCTCCCAAAGACCATCTTTCTTCCTTTTAGGTGACAGTCTCTCATTCTTATCTTATCCTGCATGCCAACCTGTGTGTGTGTTCTGCCCAGGTGCCCAGGCCTATTTTAAGCCCTCCCCGGTCACCTGCTTACTCCCCTCTATCCTTCTTTCCTCTATTTTTCATCTTTTTCTTTTTACTAATAGTTCTTGGCTTTCAATTCACATTCCATGGAGGGTTTATGATTTTGCTCTGGAGGTTTCTTCTGTGGCCCTGCTGCTGTCTCCCTTATCATACTGACCCTTGGCTTGTACTTTGTGCTTCAGACAAAAAGGATTTAGAGGTTTCATTTAAAAGTCATCTTAACTCAAAGACAAATTGAGTGGGTCAACCCATGAGCAATTAAGTCTACATAAATATGCAAGCATATCTAAATCTATATTTGCTTCAGGGTAAACTAAATTAATGTACCTAGGAAACAAGAAGGCATGGTGTTTATTCTCTAGAAATTCAGATCAGCACATATCTTCCAGTCTTCACATGAAGGAGACAGCAGGAATGAGCACTGGACTGGGAGAGCATTGAGAGATCAGGTAATCATCCAAGTTCTGGAAAAGACAGAAAGATAACTTGAACTTATATTTCAATTCAACAAATGTTTTCTGACACATATAATGTACCAGATGCTGTGCTAGGATGTAAGGAAATGAAGATGTCTTCCAAGAAGCTCAAAGTTTAGTAAGAATGACCTATAAGAACAGAAACAATTTTTAACTGAAGTGACATGTATAGCAAGAGATATATGTCATTCACAGAGAGAATTTCACATAAGAAAAGGTAACACTTGAAAGAATGTTGTATTGTCATCTACTCTGGATTATCTGTTTTTCTACTTAAGGTAAAGCCCAGGACTGTTTCTAAACCTGGATAAACCTTGAAATCGCTTGGAGAGCTGTGGAGTTTCAGAGGAATACTGAATATTAGGGCTTTGACACAAACATACTGGGTCAGAATCCATAGGAGTGAAACCCTAGAACCTGAATATACCCAGGCATAGGTTTGAGGACCAGCATTAAGGGACACTTATTCAGCCAAGTCTCATGTCCAAGTTCCATCAGCAGTTTCCAGGTCGGTAATATGTAGCATAATAATATGCACAGCTCTCCGCAGAACATGCTTTGCAAGTGGCTGACATTGAGTTAAGCACCAGAGAGAGCCAAAAAAAACTAGACTTGTTGCTTTGAACTAGTTTATCAGCTGCTTAGATCCTCATGGATTCTAATATAAGTAACAGAGAAACAAATCCTTCTCCTGTATGTTTTTTCTATCTTAAATGTATTAAAATCACTACTATTTACAGGGTTTTTCCTAAAAGTAAACATAAAATCTGACCTCTTCTGCTTACATCATAAAGTACTGGTCACATCTCTGCCATTAAGATTAATTTGTTGGTTCTTGTTGGTATTTGGTGTTCAAAAGTACAATGAGAAAAGCCACCTAAAGCTGGAGCTCATAAGTGCCAGGTGAGAACAAAACCTTGCAAGATGCAGGCATTTGGTGCACTCATTTCCTTTTGGCTAATAACCATGCTTTTTTTTCCCCTCCTTTGGATGAAAACATCAACTTCATGTATAGCAATTTTCTTTTTTATTCTTGGATAATTATTCCAAATTAATGATCGGTCCCCTTTTTTCACCGCTTTCTCTATCCAATCCTGTTGATTCTGCCATTGCTCTCACAAATAGCGAAGTATACTTTCTCATCACCTGACTGTGAGCTTGGCCACATGACTCACTTTTGTCTACACTAATAAACAGAATGAAAGCAAAGGCAGCATCTCTACTTGCACAATGGAGCTTGTCCTCTTTGCTGTGGGAAGAGCCACTGGCCCTCAACCGGGCCCCAGAGGAACATGTGTGGGGCAGCCCTCTGCCACCTGACCCAAGGCTTTAAGCAGAGCCACACAACTGAGCACAGTTTTGATCAGTCAGTGCACAGGAATCTGCTGAGGAAATAAATGAATATTATTTCAAGTCACTGAGTTTTCTGTTGTATCCTGAGTCTGAGGCCGGGAATGAGTTCCTGAAAAAAAACGGAAAGCTACTTTAGTTTGTTACAGCCTCTGCTCTTCTGAGGGCCAGATAGCAGGGTCTCCTACAAGGCATGGATTCCCAAGGCCTCAAACTAAGGTCTAGGGTTCTAGCCTTTTCTATGTTAATTTTCTTTCCTGTTCTTTCGTAGTCTTACCAGAAATTTCAGTTTTGTCCTGAATTCCTATCAAAACAACAAGGAAGCTAGGGAGACCAAGTTATAGAATAATATCTGGATAAATAACAAGGCTCTGCCAATCTTTGAATATTTTAATGGGGGTATATCCACCCCACAGAGTTGTAATGAAATACATCAAATATATTTTCAAAGAGCAAGCTTTACTATGCATTTAGAGAATAAATTTTTCCTAGGTCTTATATCTTTGGAAACTACTTGATGTTATTTTTATTTTACAAATATATTGAAAAATTAATACTAAAGATTTCAAGAAGTCTTACACTAAGCAACCACATTTTCATATAACTAAGTTTTGAAGTGTTTTGCTACACTGCAATAGCTAATTGAGTGAGTGTGTCAGTCACAATTTCCTGCCTTCTCTTAGCCAATGAGTGTCATGTGACCCAATCAGACCAATGATTACCCTTCCCTAGAATCAAAAACCATAGCTGGAGATTGAACAGCCTCATCCCCAGCAATCAGCTGTTTCCCTATATACTCTGATACACAGACCATTTGAAATTCCCTGGTTGCTGTCCTTTACTTGCTAGTTCAGGGGACTTCTTGATTTCTCTGTTTTTCATATCCTTCCAATGGAGCTTTCTTTTTATCAATCCCTTATGTTTATATACTAATAGGTTCTTTTTGACTTCATTTAGGGTCTTTTTATTGCTGGCAATAAAAATAATATCTTACCTTTTACTGAGGGCCTCATCAAGAAAATGAAAGATTGCCAAAACCAAACTTGACCTAATTCACAACATAGGGAGGAGGGGGATGGTTGTTAGCTATACTCTCCTAATGCCTTTCTTTAAACCTGTATTTGTCATTAAAATAAGAGAAATTCCATGAATTCATTATTCTTATAAATTATTATAAGTTAATAACTAGGTAAACATTCTGAGTTTTTAATATATAGAATTTCATTTAAAAAATTCAGCAACCTAATTAGAAATAACTCATAAAAAAAATTCTACTATCATTTCACAGCCAGAAGTAGGTAAACAGGTCCTTTCTTGAAGTCCTGTTGTCTGGCTGAGATGAGGAAGCTCTTGAATGTCCCCTGAAATCAAACTCTGTATTTGTCAATATTATAAAACAATAAATTGTTCTTCCAAGTTTTATGTTTCCCTTTTTGTTATAGTATATATATATTTTTTTCTTATACTGACAAAGTAGTAGATTTTAAAAAATCATACAAACAGTTCAGAGAATGTACTAGACTCTTCTTGTACACTTAAATTTTCCATATGAATGGACCAGCACTGAGTACTGATAATTCAGGATTCCTGTGTGTCATCAAGGATACTAAGTAACTTTTTAGAAAGTAAAATATAGTAAAACTATATTCCTATTCAGGAATATAGGTTCTAAGAGATGTTGAACAACTTTTCTCACTAGAACCATGAATCTGTTTTTATGAATCTTGAAAAAAGATTACTGAATATCTTTGAAATGAATACACAACAAAAAATAAATCCATAACAATCAAAAAGTGACTCAAAGGAAGCAAATGTCCAGAAGGGGCTAAAAAACAAAAGCAGCTGCTAGACCCTATGCCACACCCATAAATTGTTGCACAGCTATTACCACCTCCAGGAATGATGTTTTGCCAAACCAAAGACCAAGGTATTCCTGTGATGACATGCTATGTTCCTCATTCAGTGATCTCTGTACATCTTACACATTCCAAAAGCAAGAAAAACTGGTTCCTCTCCAAGCACAAAGTGGTGGAAAAGGGATGTTTTTAGGGCATGTGTCTGTCTCCTGGCAGGACTCTAGGTAGAAGCAGCATCCCTGAGCATTCTTTTCCTTCCAAAAGATTCTCTGGGATTGTGTCTTCGGAACACAAAGAGGCTATCAGGAAACACAAAAATATGTATTAAGAAATTATTACTCCAATGAGAAAGCGGAGAATGTGGTAACAAAATGGAAGAATTTTGATCAAAAGCCTAGAGTTTGCTTTTACTTCATGGGCACTGGATAAAAAAAATAATAATTGTGTTCTCACACAATCACTAGAGCATTTGCTTGTTTCTTGTTTGCTTGTTGTTTCTGAACCGGTTAATTTCTGGTCTAGCAGTTATAACCAAGTTCCTACAGTGAAACTTTTGATAAATATTCTTATTACATGTGATGCTTGCTCTGAGGCAATTTCTATCTCACTTACAGACAAGTTTCCAGGATTAGATGGATTCTACAGTAACCCCAGAAGCATGCCAATTCAAGTTACCTGGGTGACCAAATCTTTGTTAAACATAACTAATATGAGCCAGGCACTGTATTAGACAAGGGGAACGCATAATGAGTAAATGTTATTCCTGCCTCATAGTCTTCTGAGGAGGTATTGCAGAATTTAAACTAATAAATGGATTGTTTTTAATTCTATAATGGAGCTATAGAGCTCATATACCTAACTGCCTTCTTGGAAATATGAGACAATGGTTATAAGCACAGTCTTGAGATCACAGTAGCTTTTACTTGCATCTAAACTCCATTATTCACAAACTGGGTGACTAGGCAGGTTAGGTGGTTTCTAGGAACTTCAGTTTTATCAGCTTGAAAATTGGGCTAAAATCATAGCTATCTTACAAGCTTTTGTGAGAATTATTTGAGGTCATTGTGAGAAATTAGTACAGAACCTGACACAGATTAAGGCCTCATACATATTAGTTTGAATTATTGCTATGTTCTACACATTGTGCTATACACTTGGAAGTGCTAGAATAAGTAACTTATTATCATTACTACTAAGGACCACGCAACACAGTGTGAGATGTTTTCCTCTGTAGGTAGCTCCACTCAGATTCCATTAAACAACACATGGAGTGCTCCTTCCTTGTCCCATCGTGATCTTTGATCTAAATTTGAGTCTCATATTATTTTTGTAGGACCCTCATGAAAAAAATTATGCTAAGACATATAACTGTAATGTTGGGATGACTTGGGATCTCAGTTGGGATGAGATAGAAGAGGATAAAATAAGAATTACTGAATTTTCTTTTTAAAGAATCCATTTATTTGTCCATTTGTTCACTTTGGTAGTAAAGTATACCATACGTACCATATGATATAAAAACCTAATATGTATGACAATAAATTCAACTCTATACATGCTCATCATGCTTGTTAACCATGGCCCAGATCAAATATACCAACAATTCAGAAACCTCTCTTATGCAACCTCTGAGTGATTACTTTCTCATCAAATACAACCACAAATTGATTCTATCATCTTTTAGTTCTACCTGTATTAGAACTTTGTTAGTAGAACCAAACATGCTTTGTTTTTGTCTCTGCTCCATCATTCACTGTCTGTGACATTCGTCCATGTTGCCTATAGCGAGTTTGTTCTCTTTCATCACTACTAGTGTTCCTTTGTGCAAATACAACAAATGTATTTATTCTTTTCATTATTACTGAACACTTAGATTGCTTATCCTTTTTATTAGGTTAGATAGTATTGATATGAACATTCTTGTACATATATTTTGCTTCATTTACATATGCTTTTCCATTGGTACCTAGGAAGGAAATTTCTGGGCCATGTGGTCTTGTACCAGACTGCTAAATGTACTTCCAAAGTGATTCTAGAGACTTATATTCCCATTAGCAGTGAATGAGTTTCTATTGTTCTGCATTCTCATCTATACTTAGTTTTCCATTTTTTTCCCTGAAATTTTAGCCAGTCTGGTGGATACATAGTGAAATCTCACTGTAGTTTTAATTTGCCTTATCTTGGTGAATAACGATGCTGATAACTCTTTCATATTCCCTTTTTGCGAAATGTTCAAATCTCTTGTTATTTTAAAGTTAAATCTTCTAGAGGTTCATTTCTGGTTAATTTTCAGTGTTTCCTTATTGTTGGTTCTATCATTGTGAAAATGATTCTACCCTGAGAACTACATTTTCACTTTCTCAGGATATGTTAATGAACAGAAGTTCTTATACACGAGAAAAAATTCCAACTTGTCTATTATGGTGCTCTGTATCCTTTCAAAAAAGATTTTTGCCTACTCCAAGACCATAACTCTGTTATTCTCCTACATTATCTTTTGAATCTTTATTATTTTACATTTCACATTTAAATGTTTGACCCACTTGAACATAATTTTCTGGACAGTGTGAAGTATAAGGTACCAATTTTTAAAAAAACAACAACAACCTATGTGGATATTTAATTGATCCAATACCATCTTTGGAAAGAGCACTTTCCCTACTGCATTACAATGAGGAATTGGGTAAATATAGACATATGGTTTTTTCTCTGGTTTTTCTATGTTTTATTTGTTTACTTATCTATTCTGACATAAATACCACACTGCTTTAATTACTTTATAATGTCTTGATATTTAGGGATATAATTAAGAGTAATTGTTCGTAATCTGTAAAAATTGTTTGAAAATAAGTATTTCAGTTTCTACCATTCCTTCCACTAGGATTGTTTGTATATTAATTATAATTTATTAATTCTATAGAATTAGCATTCTCCAATTTTGAGTCTTCCAATTCATGGATATAATATAGCCTTCATTTATTTAGGCTTTAATATCTCATAACACTGTTCTATAGGGATTTATTTTTAGAGGTCTTATGCATTTTTCTTCATAATTTATATTTGCTGTTAGGGTAAATGGTATCATTTAAAATTTTCAATTAAATTATTTTTTGTTGTTAATATGAAGTAATATATAATTTACTTTTATATATTGATCTTGTACTTAGCTTAAAAATGTATTTATTAATTCCAACACTTTATGTATTCATTTTGATCATTTTCCGCGTGTGCAATCATATCATCTACAGATAATAACATATTTATTACTATATTTCAACTTCTTATACTTTTATATTGATTTTCCTATCTTAATACACTGGGTAAAACCTCCAGTGTAATATTCAGTAATAGAGGTAAAAGCAAGATATGCTTACACCATTCCAGTCTCAGAAGGTTAGCATTAAATATTATTTTTGTTGTTGAGTTTTGGTGGACATTCTTTGTCAGATTAAGAAACCAAATATATATCTATATCTATATAGCTATATATGTATAGCTATATAGATATATACATATATAGAAATATATAAAACCAAATGCTTTTAAAATGTGTTATAGTCATCATATTGGAAGTTTTCTTCTTAATGAGCTAAAATAACATTGATTTATTTTTTCTATTTTTCAACCAATTTTGTATTACTGAAATAAAGCTTATTAGGTTTGGTGATAATGTGTTACTCCTTTTTATGTTCCTGTGGAGAATTTACTAATATTCCACTTTTTAAAAAATGCATTATTTTAAAGAAAGAAATTGACCATTATGATACAGAAATTCTTAAAATGTCCTCTGATGTTAAGCTATGATGGTCTCATAATATGACTTAAAGCAATTATTAGAGAGAAATTTGTGGGTCAATATAAATATTTTAGAAAAGAAGAAAGCCTAAAATTAAATATGTAATCAACTATCTAAAGAAGCTATAAAATAAACACCAATTTAGATTCAAATAAGTAGAAGAAACAAAATATTTAAGAGATGTTGTTGTTGAAATAGAAAGCAAAATATAGTAAAGACAAATAAACCAAGTCCCATTTATACTTATTAAAAAAATTGATAAACCCCCAGAATGACAGAAAAAAAAGATGTCAAATTATCAGTAGCATGAAAATACAGTTATTCATAGGAAGTACACTCTAAGGGCAGAATTGGACTATTAGTAGTGAATTTGTGAGGAATATATCTACTTATCTGTATATATAAATATCTATATATAGATAGATATATCTTAATTTATAATGATGCATAACTAAAACTTATATAATGTTATAACTCAATGGTGTCTAAATTAAAAAAAAAGATCCAAGGCATAAAAATCAGAAAGTATAAAATTATAAATGTTATGCTCCTAATTATAAATTTTAGAATAAATTAATATATCCTTTAAAATTAGTTATCAGAACTGGAATAGAAGTCTAATTTTTCTTGTATATTTAGTAAGTGAAATATAAATTAAAAAAATTTTGTTGCAAACATTATTTCATGACTACATAGATTCTTTGGTGAGTTCTAATAAACATTTAAGAAGTAAATCACACTTTTAAAAAGTTAAGCATCACTTTAACGTTCCTTCGAAGTTAACATGTCTTCTAATTCTTTGGAAACTCTTTGTCTTTAGTTTTCAGCAGATTTACTATGATTGTCTAGGGGCGATGTTCTTTGATTTTTCCCTCCTATTGATGTATAGATATTCTTGAATCAGAGGATCTTTCAATAATTGTTGATAATTCTAGACCATGGCGGGGGTCTTTAAAAAAAAGTTTCTCTCAATTCTGTGTCACTTCTCTTTCTAGACTCAAATTACACATAAGTTTACATTTTTCATAGTGTCCCATATATCTCCTATGGTTTTAAAAGCATCTTTTTTTCCCCTTTCTCTTTGCTTTAGTCTATATGTTTTCTTTTAAGTTATCCGCCAGTTTACTAATTCTTTTCTATATTTTTCCATTCTGCTATAAAAGACATTATTGTGTTGATTTCTATTTCATTATTTTTATAGTTTCTGAATTTGCCGTAAAATTATCTACTCTCTCCTTGCATTTTTCTTAAGCACATTAAACATAATAATTTTAAAATTCATATCTGTTCATTCCAATGGCTGGTCATTTATTAATCTATTTCTATTTTCTCTTGATTTTTGAAGATTTGGTTGTTTCTTGGCATGCCTGGTAATTTTTTAATGAATTCTAAAAATGCATATGACATCCTAATGTAGCTGAGTAATATTACCTCCTCCAGAGAAAACTTAGGTTTCCTCTCTCAGGCTTATGGAATATAGTTATATATCCTTGATTCAGCAAAGGCTGGTATATTTCTGGTTTGTTCACTCCTAGGAAGTACTTTCCAGGTTCTCCATAAAATCCTTAGGGTGCTAATTAGGGCTACTCATTTGTGATCCTAAAGCTGTGATGTTCTCTGCTTAGTTTCTTAGTAACACTGATTAATGTTCACAAAATGACTTTAGGGGAAGTTGCATGTAGAAGGTATGTCTTTTCTATGGTTCCATTCTCTCTTAAATCTTAACACTTTATATCTTGTCTATTTTGTTTGTTTTCCAGTACTTTAAAAAGCAATTTGTTTTTATTTTGCTCTTGTTCCTGCATTATATTCAACTTTCAATGTTCTTCTATGGAACAGTTAGCTTGCTACCAACTCACATGATATTCCAACATAACTGGAGGCAGAATGTCATTTAAAATATCTTCCCATATTATCTTATTTAAACAAAAGTATATGATTAAATCAGGGCAGCTATAATAAAATCTATTTGTACATATGAAGAAATGAAAAGAAATTAAGTATTAACAATTCTCCAGAAATTGTAGTGCCAAGTTACTCCTAGAATCTGTGTCATCAGTTCTTAGTCATTGGTACTAGATAGCATACAAATATTTATCAAATTTGGATAATTGATAGACTACTCAGTGATCTTTAGGAGTAAATTGGGATAATTGATTTTCCTGTAAATTCATCATAATAATTTAAAGAACAAATGTAAAGTAAGGAATAAAATACAATTATCATTAATATTTTCATTTTTTATCAGAGACTTTGATGGTTTTGTTTGGCATCCTCCACAAAGATAAAAATTACTTTATTAGCTCAAACCATAAATTTTGTATCATTTAATTTTCTTATTATTTATACCAGTTATTCTATACTAGTTATTTACAGTATCATACATCTTTAAGAATGCTAGCATGCATTTGGAGAAACTGTCAGAGAATTGGAAGTGTTTCTCTTATACCTAAAACCAAAAATTATGAGTATTCTCTGAATATAGCATTCAGTGACCTTTCACCAAATAGTTCAGTGAGGAAAATGTAAAAACTGAAGGCTTTATAGCTTCATGTTGGAAGAGAGAATAAATGGCTTATTATCACGATATTTTTGTTATGTTAACATCTGGAAAGTATTTGTTTATATTCTCTTTGTTATTTGAGTGTAATTTTGAAATTAGTCATTAATTTATTTCTCTAACAAATAAAGCAAAATATCAGGTGTTGAGAAAGTATCACAATCTCAAATATTGCCATGGCAACATAGCTCAGGTTTTGTATGTTATAATTGACACTAAATGTGAGGACATTTCAGTTTTGAAATAATTGATTAAAATCTTAGAGAATATATTGAGTCATATCACTTGAATAAACCATTTTAAATAATATAAATGATCTTAGCTGCTATTACTAATTTCATAAAGAAGACATTTAAATTTCATTTATGATTTAAAGGATTTATTTATATAATTTCTACTTTGAAATGCAAATTAGAACTAAAATGATGTCCTTCTACACAGGCTGGGCAAATCTAAAAGTGTGATGATACCAAGGGTTTGTGAAGATACAGGGAAGGAAATTCTCATAAGAGTTCATGTGAGTGAAAATTGGTTCAACCAAGTTAGAAAAGTATTGTCCTAACCTACATATCTGTCATGTCTGGTCATTGTATGACCAGATAGTATAAAGTAATTACATACTTGGGTATAAACTTAGAGAAATACATTCAGATGTGTGTCAACAAGCATATAAAAGAAAATACATGACAAAAATTTTTCAATATCTGAAAGCAACTCTAATCTCCAACAGAAAGCAAGGATGGCTAAAAATACTGTGGATCTTAACATAATGGAATTTTGTACCACAGCAAATATGAACTAAGTAGAACTATGTACACCTACCTAATTGAATCTTACATATTGCTTATTAAAAAATTAAGTTAAGAATTTATATAGAACAGTCAATTTTCACCCATTTTATTTATGGCAATAAATAAAAGCACAAAGAATATCAAGGAAAAATGTCAAACATATCAAAATAGTGTTTTTTTCTTATAAAAGAAATGTGATGAAGAAGGGATATGAATGATAGGGAGGCGCTTCATTAATGTAGACAATTTCTATTTCTTGGATCATGGTTAAAATCATGTTCATTATAGTGTACATTTGTGTGCTGTGTACCTTTCTCTGTATGTGTTATATTTTATTCTTTTAAAAGTTATGAAAATTTCCTCTTGGGAGCCAGCACACTTGAGTGAAAAAGAATCTCCTTTCCCAGACTATGTTAAAAAGACGTACACTAGCATGTGATGATAGCCACGTATTTCTGTATTTTCTTCAATGCAGGAGACCTACTGTGTCACTGGCCATTCACTGTTAATAGCAAAGTAGGTAGATTGGCAGTCTGTCACAAAATATTTGATTGTGTAGCAATATACCGATGTCTTGTTAGTGACAGACTATGGAGTCTCATGACGTATATCATGCTTCAGAAAAACATCAAAGACAGTAATAATTTCTTCTAGTATAAATTTCTGAATGACTAACAGAAAAAAAAAATCAAGCGCTTCTCCATGTCCATGTCACATATTAGCCAACACCTGATTCATGCCTTTCCATGCCTTATACATTGTGGTTTTGCCAAATGAAAAGCATGGTATCTCCTAGACCATACACAGCACATGCTGTTAATGGCTCATGACACCCAGATGTCATATGATAGCAAATTTTTGACAATATTTATTATGATTTTACTTAGAACTCATTTGATATTAATTTTGCAGCTCATTGTACCAGACACCCTGAGACATTATGATTTGTGCCTACATCTGTTTTGCTATAAGGATTCTAACTTCTGAATTATGTCTTGCCATTTTGATATTCCCATTTTCTTTAGAAATAAAACCCAGTAATTTAAAAGTGGAAAAATATTTTTACAGGAAAAAAGTCACTTAAACATCAAACAGGTGTATATATAACTTTGAAGTTTCATGCCACTATTTAACCAAGTTTTACAAGTCAATTTACTATACATACACAAGGGTCAAAATGATTGCTAGTCTTCACAAATAAACTTTTCCACTGTTTATTTTTGGATTTCTCATTTTTACTGTACTTATATGACTACTTCTACTGCGTTTCCCTTCTCTTAGCACATATGTAATCACATTCTTCATTCATTCTGAAGCCAGTCACTAAAGATGACTTTGGTGATATCATATTTCTGTAACTACTTTTATAACTATCTTTATGTTTACATAAGCCACTTTTGCCTGACTACTTTTTAATAAACTTAGAAATATAATAAACCTCAATAGTAAATATTTTTTAAATGACCAATGTAGAAATGCAAATACTAATATACTAACAATATGAAAATAAGTTAGTGCAAACACACTGCATACGATTAATTGACTGGAGGCTGAGGTCAGATCACTGGAGATCCTGCACCAGTGTGGCTAGCTTTAGGATGCAAATGATCATTAACAACATAGCAGAGCTCAGTAAAAATTACTATGTTTAATTTTACATTTTAAATTTGTAAATATTTATGAACAAAAAATTTTAAATCTCTTTTACCTCGGAAATTTCTAAACAATTTGCTGAAAAGCCACCAGAGGACAAAATGATTTATGTATCACATTTTGGAAAATGCTGTTCTGTGTCATGCTGTGATCTTTAAAACCATGAAAACCAAAACTATAACTTCCGAAACCAAAATAGCCAGTTTTAGGACCCATGAAATTCTAGTTCCTAGTAATTCAATTCAAAATCTCTTGTTTTCTTAGCTTGCACTGTGACAAATTAAAAAATAAAATGTATCATGACTCTATTTCCTAAAACAATGATAAAGATTTATACCATTTCCTAAGACTTAAATTTAGATCTCAGAGCTCTACCTTATTTTCCATGACAGTCAGACTTGGTGTTAAAAGTACTTATGTCCTAGTAAACTTAAGTGCTAGTAACACTGTCACACAAGGAAGTTAGTAGAGAGAGGCATGTTCTCTAAAGTTTCCCTTCTTTCCCGTCTCTGAATGCAGAGCTTTCAAGTGAGAATCATATGTGAAAAGTCAGAAAAATTATGTCAAGAGCAATGCCATAATCTGGGCAGGCCTACCAATGAACTAGGACCCAGATGCTAAATCTTGTTTTCTCTAAGACTGACTTTTTTTAAAATTCTATTTCATTGCCTAAAATGAACAGAAACAAAATTATTTGGGGTTAATGTGCATGCTTTCTTAAAGTGCAAATAACCTGAGATGATGAAGAGTTTATTCATACACCATTACAAATTATTTTGATCACTAGGTATTCCTTCAGATGATACCAAGGTATTTAATACAGTGAATGA
This sequence comes from Solenodon paradoxus, assembly GCA_004363575.1. NCBI lineage: Eukaryota > Metazoa > Chordata > Mammalia > Eulipotyphla > Solenodontidae > Solenodon > Solenodon paradoxus. Next base: position 324,020 of record RJWH01000636.1, on the reverse strand, counting down.
AGAATTGTACAGAGTTGCTTTCACAGTGGAATTTCACACATGCATACACACACACAGAACTTGAGGATACTCAAAACTACTAGGACCCAAAAAGATGATTCTGAGAAAGTAAGAGAAAAATTGCAGGTGAGTTTCTGGAAGAGGATCTCTAATCAACTTTGTCTCTTCCAAAATGTTTCTTGGGATAACCCTGCCAGTAATGCAGGAAGAAACTTTTTTTCCCCTTATTATTCCTTACCATCTTGGTCTCAAACTCCCAGACTCCCATGAAAATGGCAGATAGTTTTGTACCTTAGAACACAAAGACTTTTTTTTATTTTAATATAATACTTTAAATATATTTTGAGTTTCATTATGGGTTAAAAAGTCTTCGTGAGAACTTATTTTCCATTTATAACATTCCTTCTAAAGAAAGCACAAACTGAATTCCCAACAACTGAATATAAATATACATTTGAAACACAATCTACTTTTAAATAAAATAGTCTCTATTTGTCAAAATGACCAGCCTCTAACACTGCCTCTCGTCTGTCCTCACTTCCCTGAGAACATCCTGATGATACATGGAAATCGGATATTCACAATAATTGCTGTGTGTGGGGGGGAGATAATGAAAAAGACTGCCAGAGGAATAAAACTGTTTGTTTTTTCTAATTGGAAAACCCAAGTGACCTCATTCCCTTGGGACATCTTTCAGGGAACTACAAACATATTTTGAAACCATATCTAAGTTGGGGTGGGGGTGGAAAAAAAACCCAGCAGAGTGAATGAGGATATATAGTTTCAAGATTTTACAAGAAACAATAGTCAAATCAATCAGTAAGAACTCTCATTGCAAAGAGAATAGCTCAATTAAGAATAGAATGAACCAGCCTGGCGGGGACTCGCTTGTTCATCATTAGTTCACAGAAGTTCTTGGCACTGCACTTTCTTTTTGTTTAGTTTCAGCCACAACTTGAGTATATAACTATTGAAAGTTATCTCCAGGTTGGGCAAGGCTGCTCACCCAGTGGTGCAGTATGGGAATTAGAGAAGTTGGCATAGTGGCTTTGTGGTTTTGACTAGGGCCAATTAAAGCAGCGAAGTTAATGTCTTGCCTCTGATTTGTTACTCTCTGAATGGTGTAATGCAGAATGCACCCCTCTGCCGCCGTGCTCTTGCTACTAGAAAGATTGAAAAATAAAATAAGGATAAAATTTTTCTAAAAGTTTTTCCGGTTCTTTTCAGGTTCAAGTGTGTGTGGGGGCGCGCGCGCGCGAGTGTGTGTGTGTACGCATGCATGCGCACGCTATGTAGTGATTGTTCATTTGGAATTTTATAGTTCCTTCTAAAGTCTTTTTTAAAAGTGTGTTTAGTGACATGGGTTGGTAAAACTGACCTCTCAATTTAGTTCAACAAATTCTTAACTGAATGTGCCTGTGTTCTAGGCAGTTGGATGTGTTAGGAATGAGCACTGATGCCAACAACTTGAACAATAACCTGGCATAACATCATGTATCTGCTGGACTAGCTGAGATCCAAGTGACACAAAGGAAACCAGGCTGAAGTATGGGGCTTGTGCTACAAAAATAAATTCTGCTGAAGGAAAACAAAAGGGAAACATTAAGACCTTCAGAGCAGCCAGTTTTCTATAGGGACGGGGTAAAAATCTCAACTTATTAGTCAAAAGATTTTTTCCCTTGGCAGGAAGGAAATGGTCTGTTATCCCGTGGTGTGAGGCACACAATGAGCTTAGTGGAAAAAGTATGGGGTCTCTTTGTCATGAATTATACTAACCAACCTCAATCAAATTAGGAAACCGCAAATGAGAAGAATTAACTTATAAGTGAGAGGGTCACCCTTTATATAAAGAAATGATCTCTCATACTCCAGTCTGGGTTTGGAAGACTCCTTCAAACAGAGAGCCTGGCCCACCCCGTGGGTATTGTTTTGTTTGACTGATTTAAATGCAGCCATAGAAGTACAATGTCATAACTTTCACCTCGAGACAAACAGGTTCTTTATGCCACTGTTTCAGTTGAGGGAGCCAAATAATACCTTTTTTTTTTTTTTCATTGCAGTATTTTTAGACATTGGATACATCTGGAAAAATATTCAAGCAGATAATTAGATTGCATTAGCAATGTGTCTGTTGTGGTTTCCCTGATCCCAGAGAAGGCAACCCTTTATGAAGCACTTGGCCACAGTCTCCACGAAATCTACTGTGTAAATTGGCCCACAGTAAAGCATGTGGAAAACATTTTTTGGCTGAAACTCGAAACCATTCATGTGGCTTTGAGACTGGGAAGCTCCGGCTGCCAACATCAATAGAACTTTGTACTACAAACCCAAATGGTCATTTAGACATGTGTACTTCTATGCTCACAAATGCACTGAGGTCAAATATTTTTTAATCTTGGGAATTTTTCCTCTTTATACAGCCTCATATTTCATGCAGGAAATGAGACTGAGTACAACAAACACAAATCATTGAGACTGACAGAGCATATTGGGTTCAAAACCCAAGCCTTGACTCTAATTGCTCTCCAAAGGCCCCTGGCTCAAGGTAACTGTTGATTTAGTTCAGCTGTTTTCAATCAGCACTGGAAGGTCTTGCAAAGACAAACTGGTGAGGCCGAGTTACATTTGTACCCTGGATCCCTTGGGTATAAGAATAACACAGTTAGCATTTTAAAAGATTGCGTTTGTCTGTGCGCTGCAGGCAGTAATTACAAGCAGGCAAATCTTTTGTGAAAGATGGTGTGACCTTCCTTATGGTGAAAGAGTGATGATGGCTTCTAGTGGAGGAAAAATAATGTTTCCATTCAGAGTTCACAGAGGAGACCCGCCTCTTTTCAAATGGTTGCCAAACTTGACAGTCAGTTTGTTGTCGTGTTGTGGTGAATATCAAAGTAATTTATTGCTTGAGGGGGCCGATTTCTTGGTATTACTTAACTGTTGAAGGAGTTTTCAAAAGCATATGAATTCAGGACTCAGAGAGAAGTGATTGCTAAACTACATTGAAATGGTCTTTATCAGACAACTTTGGTTGATTGAACCTTAGTTTTGCTAGGCAGCCTACAAAGAGTAGCAAAAATTTTAAAGATCTGAACATGTATATTTATGCCTGAAATAATATTCAATTCTCAATCTGTTGTTGACTTTGAAATTGCAGAGTGGACTTTAAAATGATTATTTTGGACTCTCTGGCTGTGGTATTGAATTTGGGAATAGAGTGTAAATGTCTAGTCTAGACTAAAAGACTGAGATTAAGGATACACTGTGTTGCTAATGGTGCCCAGGAGAGCTCAATTCCATACGTAGTTAATAACTTCCCAAGCACCAAGAGACTGCTGTGAGACCAAAGAACGTTTATTATTTCAAGTTTCTAGTTACATTTATACCTGAAATCTGTCTTTGTGTGTGTGTGTATGTGTATATGTATGTGCGTTATGTGTGTGTACACACAGATGTATATATTTTCCAATAGCTGGCAGACTGGTAGGCACAGAGTAGGTGTTAAATATTTGCTGAGTGACAGATATTGATTGAACAAATGTAATACACGTATATTAAAAATCTAGTGTCTTGTTTTGAGAATATTAAACATATACTTCTATTTTACAAAGCATATATATTGCCTAAAGAACCTTAACTTTAAATAAGAAGTTGCTCAATTAACTTCTGACTCATCAATTTAATTAAAATCAATTTAAATGAAAATTCAATTTACAATCCATTTTTCAGGACAGCTTTTAATTTTGAAAGGGGTTCATATGTGTGCATATGAATATGTGAGTACATGTGTGTATGCCAATGTTAATGTATGAATCTATTCATTTAAGGATTTTTTATATTCAATTTTTATTTTCATTTATAATCATTTTGGGAGTTCAAATGATTTGGTTGTTTAAGTGCTTATGCTTGTGTTGGTACATGTATACCTCTGTATGAATGTAGGCACATATGTACATGTGTAATATATACATGCCTATGTATTCATGTGTGTATATATACATGTGTGTATATGTGTATATTATATAGCCACTTACCAATAGTTCATTTAGATTTTCTATTATAAGTACTCTTTTGTAGCAACTGAATTTTTCAGAATTCTGTTATTCAATGAGGCAAATATTCTCTGTAGTAAAGTATGTTTTCCTTACAAGCAGGTCACATTTAGGAAATTATAATTAACTCTTTTAACCATAAGGCTATCAGCTTCAATTAAATGAATCTTTCAAAAAGAATTTGTTATAGTTTCCTAATGTGAACACATTGGGTAAGGGTATTAATGCATGCAGAAAGAAGCTGGAACATTGAAATATATTTATATCTTCTTAGATAAGAAATAATAACCCTTAATGTATGATGTCTTGAACAACTTCAGTGTTAGGTTCTAAAATAAACTGGCTGAAAATCACATATGTAACTTGGCTCTAAAGGAAAGCTCCTGGAAGTGGTGGTTACTAGGTAAATTATAGAAACCATTATCATTTTCTCTAATGCATCCAAAATGTCTAAAGGTGACTGTCAAACTCTCACCTACATTGCTTTCAGGAGCAGCAATTATGGAAACCACATCTAAGAACATTTTTTCTGATGTGGAATCCTGTTTTAGGAGAAAAACATTAGAAATGGAATGTTATACCCCCCAAATATTGAGTTAATTCTCAGGCAGTATGGGTTTCCACGCTGGTACCATCACTAATCACTGTATAATGTTGAACAAGTCTTTGACTTCTCTGAAGATCATTATGAACATTAAATAATATACTATGCAGGGGTCTTAGAATATGACAAGTACTTAGTATGTCATATTTTCGTATCCTCGGATACTCATTATCTTATTTTAATATTTCTGAAAGTAGGCAGCATCTTAAAATTGACATACTGTATTTTATTTCTTCCCTTGCCCTAAAATATGATATGTTGATAATACGTCCTAAAATTGTGGAATTAAATTGTAATAGTTAATCCTTCTTTCCCTTCCTCTTCCTACCACCGTTATGTTCTCACCTTTCACCATTCAATGGGCAGTAGCTTTAGCAGTTAAGCGCTCAGTCTTCAGAACAGTGATTTCTCTTTGATTCCTAACTCTACCACTTATTAACTATTGACCTTGGACAATTAATTTAAACTTTTAGAGCCACAGATAGGAACCTAACAAAAAGAAAGGCCTATGATACAAACTCACAATGTTGTCATAAGCATAGAAAGGCCTATGATACAAACTCACAATGTTGTCATAAGTATTTTAAAGTGTTAGCTCTGTATGCAGCACATATGAATCACGTTATACAGGTTTGTTAGCAGTTTTTTATTATCACGTTTGGCTTGTAAGGACAACAGATGACCATGTTTGGCAGTGAATGTAGAATACTTGCTTAGTTCCTGGATCATTTCATAAGAATATTTGCCAGTCAGATATAAACTTCATTGATTTGGCTCTAATTGAAGTTATATTTCCATTTATACTCCAATTTTAAATTATTCTGAGCCCCCCACATGGACATTGCCTACCAACTCTTTCTGAGAGTTCCCACAGCTGCCTTCTTGCTATTCAGAATCAGCCATCATGTTCTTTGAGTCATGTTCTCTTATTTCTTCTCTCATTGTCCTTTTGTGACAGGACCACCTCTTTTACTGGTTATGGACATATTTTAGGAATATCTGTTTCTGCTACCACCACTCTTTAGAGCAGAGACTGCATGCCTCATTTCACTTCCCTGTATCACACATGAACCAAGTTCGTTTTTTAATATCCACAATATCTTTAAGATCAGATTATAAACTTTTAAATGATTTAACTGAATATCAAAGATGATGTAAAGGAAATATTCTGGTTCATCTAGTTTACCCAAAGGAAAACTTCCTTTCTGATTTGGGGTATCTTCTGACCCCAGTTCTTCACTTCAGATTACCCATCTCATCAGGAATATTTTGAGTAACTAGCCTTTGGAGTGCAAGACCAACCATGACAGAGGCCAGAGAAGCTAGGAGTATGTTTCTTTCTCCAAACCAAAGATTTACTCCAGGCCATATTCCTTGCCCAGTAATGATATATTCTAGTTGATTGATAATAGGAATTTTCATAAGTAAAGTAAAACTCCACTTGCACCAATTAAAGTGTAGTCTTGCTTTATAGTCCCACTGAGACACTTATACAGACCAATGTAGTTCAATACCAATGTATTCTGGATTATTTTATCTTAAACACTATCACAGTAAACCAATTTAGCTGGAAAGAGCCAAGATTTTTCTAACTGTCCACTCTGCAAGCAGGACATAAAAATCACATCAGCAGCATCTTCCTATAGTGCTTACCTGTTTTATCTCCTGTAATTATCTGCTCAAACAAGAACAAAACCAACTCCATATACTAGCAGTATAAATTGGGAATAGCCAAGAGTTTTGCACACCAGTCATTCTCTCCCATTCCCTTTTTCTCTTACATCTCAGTCTCTGCTCAACACCAGCAAAAGCATTTCATAGTCTTGACTCTAGCACAGCCATACCCAGCAACTTCCATGATTTAATCCAGCACATATTTTCTAAGCTAACACTTCAAGTGTCCTATAAGGAAAATCTACTTATGTCTACTTGTACCTCATTTGTGAAAATGCCTCTATTGTGTTGGCACTTTCCATGCTATAAGGCATAAAGGACTGATATGAGACCTGAATTAGTTTTCTTAATCCACATAGATCCACAAAGACATCTTGGGGTTGTTGACACAAAACATGATGCTCCCCATGCCCCTTTTCTTTCCTTTTTTTGTCTTCTGAGTAATTATTCTGCCTCCTGGGTTCAAAATCATATCCCTGGCCTTCCATCTTAGTTCATACAGTAATTAATAGTTTCCTTTCTCTGATGTACATTAGGTAAATAAGTATAGCTTTTCAGTTAATGGAGAGGCTATTTGCACTATTTTCATGACTGATATTTGAAATTTTATTAAAAATATAGCTTGTTCCATAATCAGTTGTGGTATAGGGAATCATGTCCCCGAAGCAGGGACATAGAACCTGGAGACCTGAGTTTTATGAAGTTTTGGACAAGAACACTAAGAGTGTGATGAAACTCTGGGTCCAGTTCCTCTGTAATGAGCAAGTATTTTCTGACTGATACCTGAAGTTCTGTTACCCATAGAAGAAACACTTTCTCTTTCCTCAAGTCTCTAACACTTGATTTTTCCTATAAGATTCACTCCTTACAACTTGAAGTTCAGGCAGCAAAAACTGGAGTTCTAGAAATTACGTGGACTGCCCAGGTTAAGAGGAGACAGCAGGAGAGCCTTGCTTCCTTCTCTAGAGGGTGGCTAGCAGGAATCAGTCAATTCAGGGACTCTGTAAACTGTAGTTCCAGAGCTCACAGATTGCTTTTTAATCACCACAGCATAATTTTTTAGAATAATTAAAGATATTTGTCTTGTTAATTTTAGAAATTTAGAATAGCTTCTTGATATTTGTGTTGCAAGTTTCTCTTGACCCTACGCAGTATTGCCAGAGACTATTAAGCTACCACCTAGAGGCAACAAGGCAAGTTAGAAATACCTTTAACCAAGCTTTTTGAACTTTTCTGTCCTTTCGTATTCTCCATCCAAAGCAGTAATTCTGCATACTGAAAAATACTCAGGCACCTTTCTGCAGAATTTTAGATTCAATTGTTCTGGGATGCAGCCTCGCCCTTTGTTAAGTACCTGGGTGGTTCTAATCTGTGGTCTAAGACCACTGCTCTGAAGCATCACCATTCTTTCTTTTCCTAGCCTGAGATACTGATACCCATATGCATCTCATTATGGATGAGAATTTAGGAGATACATAATGAAAATTTGTGAAAGGAATGAATGAAGAAGGAAATAAAGAAGAAGCAAGAATAAGCAAGAAAAGGAGTGAGAAGAAGGGGACAAGTAGGAAGGAGTGAGACTTTACAATGTGTCTCTTGCTAACTTTAGGCTTACAACTCTAACTTTAAATCTTTTCCATAAGAGAGCACTTCAGAGTTATCTTGCCACTACCTTAAAAACAAAAAAAAACCAAAATACCAATTGATTTCATACTGGAATTCCTGTCTAAATAGGTCCAATATAATTTTCTAGATGTTGCCATGGGGAACTTCATTTTTTCTTCTAAGAGGTTGGAAGGGGAAAAAAATGACTGAATGAGAGAATGAAAGTCTGCACAACCGAGTGACTTTTTGATTATTCCTGGACCTGACATATGCATGCCCTGCCTGCAGTGTGAAGCCCTGCTCTTTGAAAAGACACATGTGATTGTGTTGGAAAGAATAGCTCAGCAGTAGAAGGAGTGGTACATGTCTCCAAAATGTATATTTTTAAATTGATAATCCTCCTCTGAGAATAATTTCTATTCTGTCAAATGCACCCAGAGCAAAGATACTCATTTATGACTTGTGACTGACTTGACAAATGCTCATTAAATTGATTGCATTTAAGATATGTGGGATGGACAGGTCTAAGTAGTAAAGGGTGCTTTTCATTATGAAATAACATATTTTACAGAACCAGAATTACTGATGACTGTAAAAATTGGATCCCAGATGGCTTTCATTCAAGAGGACAATAATCTTGTAGATTAAAAAAAATTTGAACATTCATGACAAGCAGCTTTCTCTATCTTCCACTGTGAATGATGAGGACAAGATCAGAGAGAATGCTAAGTTGTGGTGCCTTAAAATAAGCACCCCAATTTGTATGTACCTGGATGCCAGAGGTTGCCATTCATTTGCATTGGTCCAGCAAAGATCAGGGAGCAGGTCACATCCATCACAGTGTAGAATAATTGCTGAGAGCACAGAGTTTGGGGTCAAACATTTCTATATTAGAATTCTTTCTCTAACTCTTACTAGTTGGTCCTCCAGAGAGAGAGACAGACAGATAGACAGACAGACAGACAGACAGACACACACACACACACACACACACACACACACACACACAGAGAAAGAGAAAGAAGAAGAAGAAGAGGTAAGAAAAGACCTTAAACTGAGCTGAGCTAGGCTGAATTAAGTAGAATTTCCTTTGGAAATACTCTTCGTATCAGAGGTGAACACCAGTGAATATTATTTAATTTCTGCTCATTACCAAGAACTATCTTAGAAAGTAATCTTTAATTCAAAGGAACTATATTTAAATATATAGTTTGTGTATATATATATGAACTTATTATTTATAATATTCTGACTCTTTAGTAATCAAAGTCTACATTCTATAGAGAAAAGTCATAGACAACAACAGATGCTACCCATAGTAGAAAGTTTTTGTAATTACCTAACCACATATGAGTCATTAGGAGCATAATCACAAGAATACTGTTTTATAAATGCACAAATCTTGAATGTTTTACCATGGGTAGATTTCAGGGATAAAATATCTTCCCCTTCAATTTGTGTGGGACACTGCCAACAATTTTGGGCTAGAGAGACTTGAGTTCTAATCTCAATTCAAGCCCAGGCAAAATTGCTATTGAAATAGCTCTTTACTCTTTATGTCTGTCAGCTTGGATTCCATTACAGGAAGCGGACAGAGAGTTGGATTAGACAGTTTTGAAGTTGCCTCACAAGGCCCAAGAGTCTTCCTGATTTTTCTTAGAAGTTTTCACTCCCTGAAAGCTTTTAAGAACGTTTGTTTTTCAAGGCAAAGATTACAATTATAAGAATTTGCTCACTGGTGGGCAATCATATTAATAGGTGATTGTTAACCTTATCTAGACTTCGTTATAAAGTCAATAAGAGTTCGTAATTGTTGAAGAATTTGTGAAGCTGAAAATATTAAGTTTAAGCTTCATACACTGTTTCATAACAGATGGCAAGTTAAGGTTATATTATAATCAAAAACCATTCACCTTTGAAGGAACTAATATAGTAGAGAATTATTGCTGACTTAACCCAGAAACATGATAGCTCATTCTTGAAGGTTTTCCCCAGCAATTTCCGGATAACATTCGAAAAATAAGTATACATTAAGATGAAAAAAATGTCATCTTCTATTAAATATTGAACGCCATTTTCCATTTATCAAGTCTTCAAGCTCAAATCATCTTTATTAAGAAGACTGTATGTGTGTATAGTGTGATATATTAGATTCAATACAGAGTAAAACAACAACAACAAAAGCCTGGCAAGAAACAGTTGCTCATATAAATAGGCAGGAGAGTATAAAATTCTTCAACAAAACAAATGTAGTGATGTTGGACAAGAACCCAAGCTAATGAATGAATAAAAAGTATTAAAAAAAGTTCAAGTTCTGACTTGTAAAACTTTCTTGCGTGACATATACATATATGGATATACTTTATAGGACATTCCCTCTCTCCCTTTTAAGAATTTTTAGCAGATGCTTTTTACTAAAGATCTTGAGACGGTTTTACTGCCCTTTCATTATACAGAAGTTTGAGTACTCAGATTTCTATGGTGTTGGGCATGTAAATAACTCTTCAGGAGTAATGGTCATATGAGATTTCTTGAAAAAGAACTACACACCAAATTTGTGCCCTGCCCGCCTGTCTCAAAATTATTTTGAATATTTTAATTAATAATACAGTCATGAACTTTACATATTCATGCATTAATCCCTTCCTTAAGTTTTATGTTTGTTCAACCAACAATCCTGGCCGTGATTGCCAAAGCTCTACCTTAGAAAACAATTGTTCTTTGCCTTCAAGAATCTTCGTCTTGTGGAGGAAGACATATTTCTGAAGAAACAATGGTATGTGACTTGTGTCCTAATAATAGTATGAACAGGGTGCTATTAGACCACAGAGGAAAGGCTACCCAAGTTCCACTAATACTCTTATCAAACAATCATAATTAAGTCTGTTTTAAACAAGAAAATATGTTCTTTCACAGACTTGCCCAAATCGAATCAAGAGGAACAAACACCCCAAAGTTTTTATGAACAGTTCATATTTCCCCAAAACTGATGATTTTCTATAATACTGCCCCAGAATTCCTCAGCTGACAGTAGAAATTGTTTCAGTCCAACATGGTTCAACCTATGCCTCAGTGTAGAACTTGGCTGCTGTCAGAATCACATGGGGAGCACTTGTCAAAAACACAACTCCATAAACTTCCTTGTGGAATATTCTCATGTAGTAGGGCTGGGTCCCAGGTAAATTATTAGCTGTATTTGGGGAACTAGTCAGAGACTTCAATCATATAAGTAATAAATCTTTTCGTAACTCTTTTTGTGTGTATTTGGAGTCATCACTCAACAGAACAACCAAATTTTATATCAGGAGTTCATCTTCCTCTGCAGGTGACCTGAACAAGAATGCTGTCTAGTCCACTTTAAAACTTGAATCTCATATCTGATTTAAAGTATTTGTTTCTCCATTGCTAGTTCTGGATTGCATGTGTGTGTGTGAGTGTGTGTGTGTGTGTGTGTGTGTGTGTGTGTGTGTGTACATGCACATCCGTGCTGGGGAATGGTTCTTATTCTGAGTCATTTGTTCTTCTCCCTTTACAAAGTCCAGATCCACTCATCACAGGTGCTGGAAGAAGAAACAAGGGAGCTAAGGACAAAGCCCGTTAGTTAAAATATTGTAATTCTTTCTTGCTGTCTGCCCCTACTTCTTTGGTTAACACTGTCTGGCCTCAATGCTGTCTGTGTAGTAGGTGCTCAAATGCTGGTTCTCTTGTGAAACACATCTGTTAGCACTTGCAGGTGCTTTCTACTGTAATATTCCAGTTAAACTCCCTTGAGCTCCCACCCCAAGCAATGACACATAGTCTTCTCTCCTCAGAGGTCCCCTTGTCTGGTGGGCTGCCTCCTGGGGTGGTTACAGGAAGAAGGTTCAAGCTGAGCTACTTACTGCAATACCACCAGAAACATATACAACCTTGTCAGATGACTCCATTCTCTGTCACTGGTCACTCTGAAAGTCACATGTGAGGATGGCAGCATCAAAGATGGGCCAACCTAAAACCCCAAGCAACTAGGTGGAACAGAATTGTTCACTAATCATGTTAGATACAGAGTGTGAACAAGAAATTAATTCTTGTAATTTGAGTCACTGAGATTTAGAGGTAAATTTTCCAACACAAAAATCCCTACCTTCTTATTATCTATCTGTCTGTCTGTCTGTCTGTCTGTCTACTTACCTAAGCAGATTTTTATATATAAAGATATTTATAGTCTAAATTTATATAAATATATACATATTATTTATAGTTATATGTGATATATGGTAGAAATATTATTTATACATGTTATGTATAGTTATTTTATTTTATATAGAAATAAGTGTTTTATAAAATATATAACTTGTTCTATAATGCATAAAATACAGTTATACAATACACTAATGTTAATATAATTATTACTAGTAAAATAATGAAAAAACTTGAAATAAGCAGTCTCTGAAGATATCAGGAACAAGATGACGGGAGAAAACAAGTAAGTTAGTAATTGGAACACGGTTATCAAACCCAAGGCATAATAGACATCAGAGCATTTACAGAAAAGAGGTTAGTTATTTAATGAATGATACACAAGACAGTATTTAACCTGGGAAATGAGAGACGGACATCTATAAAATGAAGAGGATACCACAGCATGTCTACCACATTTATCTGTAAGACATAGTTCCAAGTGTGACAATCCCAGGCAGCAGCCAGACAGTTGTCAAGCTGATGGAAATAACCAGACAGAGGAGACCACCTTCTTCTTCATGGTAGACTGGGGCCCAGAGTTTGTGTTAAATTCAGTTCTCTGATACCAAGACAGGGTCTGCAGATTAGAGATAGCAAACAGTAGATTAGCAATAGCAGATGATAGGTAAAGAGCAGGACTGTGATGGTAGAGTGGCCCCCAACACCTAGGAAGGAGAAGCAGAGCTGGTTCTCAGCTTGTAAGGGCTTTAAGCAACAAGAGCACAGCTTTAGTTTAATATAGTACACTATGTTTATAATGAGGAGCTTGCAGCCTATAGAAATCTGGAGTCACATTTAATAATTTGTATTTAAGAAGGCATCAAATTAGAGAGCATATTTTATGAAAATAGTTACTCTATGACAAGACTGGTGACAAAGGGGACATATCAGCACTTCATTTTTGTCCTCACAGCTCTATTTCCATTCTTTTCTCTGAGTGTGAGCATATGGCTATGTCTCTCAAGAACTGGAGGGTAGGGAACATCATCCAGCCTTCTTCTATATTAAACTCTGGAGCAGTGAATAATCATTCACCAATAACACTTTTGAATAACACTGATATCAATATAGCTTCATTGTCAAAGTTACCTTCAAGAACTGCGAAGGATCTGAGATTTTAACTATTCGTAAGGTAACAAGTTATCCTTCCACAGCTTCATGAATGATGGCAGAAGACATACAACTTCTGGGTCACAGATGAAAGACACTTCATAATTCGCAGCAATTTCAGTAGCCAGAGTGTTGGTTTTTGCAGCATTTCCATGAACCCCAGTTCCCACAGGGTAACATGAAGAAGGCTAGCCGACATTCGTGTGCACAGTGAGTTGCATTATAAGAGAGGAACCTTGACTTAGAGTACTCAAAACTTTTATAATGAGCACTGAGCATGCCTTCCCTCCACTCCAGAGGGAAACATTATCTTTATTGCACAAGACAGGAAGCATGCCTGCCCTTTACTCCTGAGGGAGATGCTATCCCTATCTACTGAGGCTCTTCTCTATATAAATATCCTTGAAAAGACAGTCTGAAACAAAGGGTAGGAAATGCCTTCTTCATAAGATGTTCAGAAACACAAGAAATCCATGGAGACTTACCTCCCAAAAGTTGTTTAGAAAAATGTAAAATCTAAGAAGTTTTTGGAATCAAAAGGTAATACAGAGGCAAGAGTTCAAATATTTCAGGTAGTATCCCAAAGCCATGATCAAACCAAACGATGATGTCTGAGGCCTTCTGAATGCTGACTTGCCACAGTGGTTGGAAACTAAATGCCCTGAAGAGAGGTCAAGAAAGAATCACACACCCTACTGTCTAGTGGTCTAGTATACATATATCCCAGGATTCTGGGTTCAAGAATTGGAGCGAGGAGAACAACCAATGTGAACAACTAAATAAAAAAAAAAAAAAGGAGTCTTCTTCCAAAGAAAGAAAGAATTGTAATGTCCTTCTCAACTGTTTAATAAAAATAGAATATAAGTTTTTTGAGAATTCCATCTATCTCACTACTTTACCCCTCAAGTTTCTAAAACAGTGTTCAGCATATAATAGGCATTTGACAAATATTTACCGATGAAGGAATGAATGATCACTTTTCAAATGTAGTGTCAGTAACATAATTTTTTCTGATTAAACCATGATAGAAGTAAATTTGATAAAACCACAAAGCATGCAAAATACAGTTTAGAAGTGCCAAATTTCTATATAGCTTTCCAGAGTTTAAAAAAGAGTGCTTTCTTTGGATACATATGATTTTTCTTTAAAATGTATGCATTTGATTTTCTTTAATACAAATATTTAAAGCTCTCTGTATATTTACTGTGATGTGAACAGATGGGACTAAAACAGTGAAAAAGGAAGGATAAACATAACTATAGGCATGGTATAGCCTGTATTGCGCTTAAAGAAGTGAGCCATTGAAGTTAAAGACAAGTAGAAAAGTTTCAAGTAGATAGAAACCCCCCTCTGAAGAAAGGAAGCAGATGATCTGAAAGAAAGATTACACTAAGATGAGACAGCTTCCTAAACTGCCATCATGTGGCTCTATCAGTCCTGTGTTTGGTTAGCATTTGGGCTGAGTGGAGAGGAGGGAAGTATTTAAACTTCAGAGTTGGTTGACAGCAGAGGGAGAAAAAACTCAAATCACTTTTATATAGTTTACTCTCTTACATTTTCATCTCCGTTAATTCCCTTGTAACTAGTTAAGAGAAGGCAACTTACTGCCAAACACAGTAAATACCAATTCTAGATTTACTTTTTGTGATTGATGACAGTTTCCCAAGAGCCAAACTGTGGGAATGTTGTGTAAAAACATGCCAACGAAATTAAAAGCAGATGAATAGGAAGGAATCTTTCAAATCAGTTGTGAGATTTTTCTTTACTCTTATGTTGTTTGCTTTGAACTAATGATAAACATATCTAGAATAATAAGATAAATAGTTTAATAGGTATTTTCAATACTAGTTGACAAAAATGCTACTACATTTAGGCAGAGTCCAATCTCAAGTCTTTACATTTATATGCACTTAATATCATGAAGAGTAGTTGAGACTTTCCTCTAAAATATGAAGTTATAGTTCTATTATATTTTATAAATTTGAGAGTAATTTTACTTCTAGTGTATGCTATGCTTTACATACCTTTTGGTTTTAGGAATACTGACTGGTTTTTATATGCATTTTATATAAAATAGATCATGCATCAATGGATAAGCAAGTATAATTTACATATTGCTCAGTTAAAATAAATTCACATCACAATTTTGACACTCTAGCCATTAAGAAATAAGGTCTCATTTACTTCAACTTAAATTTGAACTAGCCTGTGACTGTAATGACCAATAGAAAAGACAGAGTAACTTCCTGTAGTGAAAAGGTGGAGATTGGAAGAGATTGGTTATAAGCATATTTAACTAAACATCTATGTCTCCTCCATTAGACTGCAAACTTCTTAAAGTGACTTCTGGGTGTAACTTTGTGAACGTGGATAAAAAAGAATGAATACCAACAGAGAGCATAGAGGATGACTGTGAACTTGTTACCCTGCTGCACAGCTGCAAAAAGGGACTTCAATATTCCACTTAAATCAATAGATAGATCACCAAGGCAGCAAATCAACAACAACAACAAAAAATAAGAACCCCAAATAATGCAATGAAGCATATGGATCTAACAAACTTACAGGGTATTCTACCCCAACAAAAAAAGAATATACATTCTTCTCAAGTGTACATGGAATACTCTCAAGAACAGATCAGGGACATGAAACAAATCTCAGAAAATTTTGCAAGATTAAATTATAAAAACTATCTTCTCTGACCACAGGGTGTAAAATTAGAAATGAACCAGAAGAATAAAACTGCTAAACCACAAAGATACGAGGAATGAACAACAGACTTTTGAACAACTCCTGGATCATCAATGAACTTAAGGATTATCTGGAAACAAATAGAAATGAAGAGACAAGCTACCAGAACATGTGGAGATGCAGCAAAAGCAGTGTTGAAAAGAAAATTTATAGCCGTACAAGCACATATAAAAATCCAAGAGAGAGCCCAAATTAAATACCTAACCAAACACCTAAGGGAACTAGAAAGGGAAGATCAATAAAAAACAAAAATCAGCAGAAGAAAGAAATTAATAAAAAATCAGAACAGAAATAAATGAAATTGAAAACAGAAAGATCATACAAATAATCAATAAATCCAAGAGCTGGTTCTTTGAAAAAATAAAATTAATAGACTCATAGCTAGATTCACAAAAGAAACCAGAAAGGAAACTGTAATAATGAAAATAGGAAAAATCACACACACAGAACTAAATATATAAATGAACACATACACACAAAGTGATAGATTTCTTTCTCAGAAAGATTAATAAGAAACTGCTAATAGTGGCTTCTTTTAGGGATAGAAATGTAAAGAAAACAAAGCCTTTCTCTACTCTTCAAATTTTTACATTTTGCTCTTGAGAGTTGATCTTTTAAATAATTTTTTCTTCATTCTTTTTCTTATTTTCTTGTATCTGGGTGGTTAAAGACATTTTCTTCCTTAGATTTTTCTATACCTAAAATACTAATAAGTGTTATGAAAATTACAGTTAACCTCTGGGACTGAAAAAATTCATGCTTTATGACTATGATTTATTAGAACAATGTATTTTTCCAATTGACCAATGAATGCTTTCTCTGTAATTCCACCCTCTTTATTTTAGGTACATTTTGGAGCACTGGAAATGCTCTAACCTGGCTCTGATTCTATCCTTTGCCTATGTTCCTTTTCCTTCACTGTATTTTGAAATCATCACCCTTCACTACTCATTTCTCAGTCACTATATTTTTAGAGTCAAATTCAACCCACTGCAAATAAAATATCAAATCTACCAACAAAGATCCTTTCTCTCTCCTCAGAAAGGGAGGATTGAATGACATGCTCTCTTTGTTACAGGCAGTGTTACTGATGACATCAAGTTGATATATCCAGGCATTACAGCACACACTGTAAAGTCATTTATGATTCCTATTCATTATCCAAAAAAGAATACTCCAAATGTCCTAGCTGATTTGAAAAGTATCTGCTGCCATTTTTCAAATGCATTACACTTCATTAGAAATCTAAGAAAACTGTATTTGAAATTGAGTCTAAGTTTGTAATAGGCAGACACATTATAGTTTGTTTTCCTAGAAATCAAAACATAAAATGAAATTTACCTTTGGAAATAGCTGTCACAGGTTAGAGAACATGAAATGGCACGCCAGATATTGATTAGATATAAATAGGGACCCATACATATGGAATGGAGAAGGAGCAAGCAGAATTTATAAAAAAGAGAAGTTAGCTGTAAGGCAGGCCCACCAAACCTTGTCCAATTCCATGGGAGTCTCTGTAGTACACATAGAAGAAATGTACCACAGTGGACTGAAGAGCTGGACCTTATATCCTTGGTGCAATAAGTTGTTGTATTTGGGCCACTCTGATAAAGATTTACTCTTGGGCAGTGCCACTCTCTACGGTTGGGGCAATCCCAAAGGGGCTAAGAGCTGGAGGCTGACCACTGACAGCACTCCCACAAGCCAGCCAACAAGTCTTTCCTAACTGAAAATCTGGGCAGTACTTCCCCATATTCATCACAACATCCTATGCAAAGCTATACAACCCTTCTGTACGAGATTCAAAAGTACTCTCAAGGGTTACTCACCTAGGAAATCAATACAGATTTTGAGACAGAGATTTTCATTTTTCTCTAAGTCTTTAATGGACCATCCAGGTGAAATGATTGTCATGGATGTGATAGAGGTCAGCAGGTAAAGTTAAAATGACAGGCATTTGTGTAACACTACTGCTTATAAAGTGTTAATCACATATATTAGCCCTTTGATTCTAATGACAACTTCAACTTCTTTTTCTCATTCATTATTGAAGTGAGAAATCTGGACTTTAAAGGCCAAGCAGTTTGCTGAGTTTTATTATAGATGATTAGAGGAAGAACTGCCATCTTGCCTCCAAATCCCACCATCACAAAGGGAACATAACATGGCAGAAGTGCCATGTATTTTGGACTCAGACTTGGACACATTCCAGCAATTTCACTGAGTAGCTGTGTAAGCATGGACAAATTGCCTAAACTCTGTAAAAGCTCAATTCTTCACACATAAGGTAATAATAATAGTAATAATAATGATAATGGCATACCTCAGAGATATTGAAGGCTTAGTTGCACACCACCACAATAAAGCAAATAATACTAATCACATGAATTTCTTGATCTCCCAGTGTTTATAAAAGTTATATTTATATGATACTGTAGTCTATTAAGTATGTAATAACATCATACCCAAAAATAAATATACAAACCTTAATTTAAAAATGCTTTATTACTGAAAAATGCTAATCACTGTCTGAGTCTCCACAGGATCATTATCTGTTTGATGTTGGAAAGTCATATAAAACATAGTATCTGTGAAATGCAATAAAACAACACACATGAAAATGAGGTGTAGTAAAATAGTAATAACACCAACAACAATAACATACATTTTGGAGTCTTTATATGTGTTAATTTAAACCAAGTGTGTATAAAGAATCTGGTACACTGCAGGAGACACAATAGGCATCAGTCAATTAGAATTTATTTTTACACCATTAAGTCACGTTTCATTTGTGTTCAGGAACTGGCTGGGCACTAATCACCAGAATTCACACCAGAAATAACCCACTCTCAGCCTCTAACCTTGAATAATTTAGAGATGTATGGTATAAAATAGAAGATTGTGTTTTAGTTCTAAATATCACAAATTACAGACTAAATCAGTATCTATGCAGTATCATTGACTTTCAAAAAGTTCATGATGCTAAAGGATTCTTTGACCATATATGTCTGTTTGTAAAAATGTTGTTTTCCAGCTTTGATAATAAATCTATTTTGTAAAATGTAATCTATTAGGGACTTATATTAAATCTTGCTACACCAACAATATTTC
Source organism: Solenodon paradoxus (assembly GCA_004363575.1). Taxonomy (NCBI): domain Eukaryota; kingdom Metazoa; phylum Chordata; class Mammalia; order Eulipotyphla; family Solenodontidae; genus Solenodon; species Solenodon paradoxus. The sequence goes on along the minus strand of RJWH01000636.1, from coordinate 304,895 downwards.
CATAGGACAATCAGTATTGGATTCCAGAGCACCCTAAATGGTCAGTTTGTGCAGTGGAAGAGCATACAATGTGACAGAGGGGACACCAATCCCACAGATTTTTCTGGATTTTGTAAATAAGGGGTTCTACAGTCAGCGCATATTTAATATCTTATAACCTTGAACAAACTACATGTTTCTCTTGGCCTCAGTGTTCTTTTAAAAATAAATATTTAGTGGTATGGGTTAAAAGTTCTGTGATCATATTCAGATATAAGATGCAATTGGTGAATCTATAAAATCACCGAAAAATGTGTTTATGGTGTTCTGAGTAGAGTAAGAAAGAAAATTATATGGGACAACTGCTCAATACTGAAACCCGGGAAGGCCTGGGATCTTCTGAAATAAACCTCTCTAGACAGCCTCCAAGGCTTTGTAAGGAGTTTTAGAGAGAGGAAACTTATAGACAAAAATACTGAAAGACATATTAACCAATAGCACTGGAAACATTTCAATCCTTATTTAAACAAATAAAAATTAGCATTATGAAATAATCACAGAAACTTGAAAAGTGGCTGCTTAATGCTATTGAGAAATCATTGTTCATTTCTAAGTTAGCATAATGCTTTCTGACCATATTTTGAAAAATAATTTTTATAGCTATATGCTGAAATATTTATGGATTTAGTGATATATCAGATTTATTTCAGAATGATGAGTTAGGGAAGAATAGATAAAAATATAGATGAAATAAAATCAGGCATTAATGGATAATTACTCAATGGGGGATACTATGTTTTATGCTGTATTTGAAACTTTTCATCATAAAAATTTAAAACACAGCTACACAGAGAGACACAGACACACACACACACACACACACACACACACAGAGATTCAGCTTAAGGGAGGAAACAAAATAGACAATAGGACAAATAAAGTATTCATCCAGAATGTTTTCTTTGGAAATCTCTTGTTGACACTGTGAGCTGAACATGAAGAATACCAATTAACCACAAAATTCTCATGAAATGGGACAAAAATAATTTCAGAACTGCTTATGGAAAACGCCCACAGAATGTTACTGGAAAGCCATGGCATCAAAGCAAAAATTTGACTTAATTCCAACAAGAGTTTCTGCAAAATCATCATTATCACCAGCATCATCATCATCATCATCATCGTCAACTGCCTCATCAAATTTTGTTGCTCAGAAACCTGCATACTTTTCCTTTCACCTAGATTAAAGGTGTAGGTAAGCTTTATGTTAAAAAATTCTTCAGTTCTGACCAAGCAAGTCTATGTTACATGTGACGAGACAATTCACTTTCTCTGCAAAGACAGTAAATCCTGCAGGGGGAGTAGAGAATGAGAGAAATTGTAGTCACAATCATTAATTTTTAAAAATCCTGTTTATACTCGGTCCTCCAATTGTCCCAATGATGGCAGTAATAATAAACAGAGACTAGAAACACTCGATTCCAACACATGTGGGTACATCTCACACACACACACACACACAGACATACACCAGACAAGAGTGATAGCTGACGGTCTGTGATGGTTCTTTCCAACCCAATTATGATTGATAGCATTCCATTACCTTTATGCTTATTTTAAAATTCCCTTGACACAGATTGATTAAAGGCATGGACCTCTATGAACCTATGAAAAATTTATGGATTTTGAAAGAGCTTTAACATGTACCATTTGAGCACAAATCATTTCCTGGCTGTCACTGTTTTTCCTACAATTTCTCTTATGTTGGTAATATATGTATAATAATAAAAAACTGATGCTAGGATTAAAGCACCAAGATGTAACAGAATAAAGCAACAACAATATCCCCCCCCCAAAAAAAAAAAAGGAAAGAAATTAGATTTGTATGATTTTAACTATTCTTTAATCTGCTTCTGGGCAACAAAAGTGATTTGTGTCAGCCGTTATTGCATTAAACTTTAATTTTCTTCCACCAGCACAGGATTATATAAAGGAGTATTGGATTGCACTCAGCATGGATTAGCCGAGCAGTGTCTCTGCTGCCAAGGAGCAAATGGATTTCCTTCTTTCTTTGATTTATATTTTTATTGCTGTTTTTCCCCTCCTTCTAATTCCCATTACCCTTCTGTTTGCCAGCACTGAGATACCCTGTAGGAGCAGCAGAAAGGCAGGCAGAATTATTGGCTTATTGCATATATTTATGTTCCAAGCCTTCTCAGTCATCTATGTCAGGAGGAATAAAGTAGCCTCCAGTCATGGAGACTGCATGCCAGTTTTAAACTATAAAATTAAAACTTTTTTAAGGTAAAAAGTCACCTCTTACCTGCTATAGCTAGGTGAGTTTTGCCTTTCTTTTCATATCCTAGCTTTATCTCCCAGCAGATGGAGAAAACTGCTGTTGAGATAGACACATGATAAAGATTCTCCAGCTCACTTATACACATAGGTGGATGTGCCCAGTAGAGCCACTGAGATTCAGAAGGGAGAGGAGACTCTCTTTTGCCTTCATCCTTAGGTTTTTGAGATACAAACTTGTTTCCAGAAATAAGAGTGCATTATCTCGAGCTTCACTGTACTCCCATGTACAGAGTCCCCAGGTCTCCTTTCTCCAGAACCTCTGCTCACTCAACCCTCCTGGAAGAGGCCCAGAACTGCCCACACCCACTCAATTTGTCCACCTGGCTTGCTGCAGCCACCAGTCTTCAGTGACTCCGAGCCTCTGCTCTTGGCATCCAGAACACCAGAACCGCCCTGGAAAGGGTCCTGTGCTGTGCCCACCCAGCTTCCTTGAGCTTGCCAGGCTCCTACCACTCCAGGCCTCTGCTTCCCAGGGCCCCGGATCCTGTACCTCCCTGGAAAAGACCAGCAGCTTCACCCACTCAACCTCCAGTGAACCCAAGTCTCCATTCCCCAGGATTCCTGATCACTAGACCCACCTAAAAGAGCAGTGCCCACCCAGCTTCCTTACACTCTCCAGTCTCCAGTGACCTGAAGCCTTTGCTTCCCTGGACCTGGATACCAGACCCCTCTGAAGTGGCCCAGACCTAGTAGAGGCTCTCCAGGCCTCACAGCAGGAATTAGTATTCACTAGGGCTCTGGACAATTGAGCCATCATCCACATCCTACTTAGGTAACACCAGGAGCAAGCACCCACTGGGACTCAGGACCTTAGGTCACCACGATGCCTCAGCTCGACCCAGACCCATAAATCCTAAAATATGTAACTGGGCTACCTGAGAGCTTTATTCCTGAACTACACCATGACTGTATACAAAACTCACTGTGCTAGAAGCTGCGAAGTCTTTAAGCACCACCTGAAAAGGCATCAGTGGTCAACTAGAAGAGGGCATCCTAGAGAGCAGAAGCAGCCCCACCCCAACTGAAATCAAGGGGCTGGCACCTGCCACAGTATCATACAGATAGGAAAAAGTCTAAAGTAAAAGAAAGAGAAAGCCACAGTGTTAAGTTAAAGGCAGAAAAGAAAACCATGCCAAAATCTAAGTCACCTCCCCCAAGAAAAAAATACTGAAGTCTGTATGGAATAACAAAAGGCCTCAAATAACCAATGCCATCTTAAGAGATAAAGGAACAGTAGGGGAATCACACTCCCTGACTTCAAAATATATTACAGAGTGATCATCATCAGAACAGTTTGGGACTGGAATAAAAACAGATACACTGTTAAGTGGAATCAAATTGAGAGCTCAGAAACAAAGTCATGCATATATGGACAGTTAATCTATGACAAAGGTGCCAAGAGCATGCAGTGGAGTAAGGAAAGTCTAATTTACAAATGGTGCTGGGAAAACTGAAAAGACATCTGCCAAAAAAGAAACTAGAAACTAGATTACTCATATCCCCATACATAAAAGTTAATTCTAGATGGATCAAGACTCAGACATAAGAACTAAAATCATAATATACCTAAAAGACAATGTGGGAAAAATACTCTATGACCTCAACCTCAAAGAGATCTTTGGGGAAGGAACAACTATGGCAAAAGGGGCCAAAGTAAAAATAAGCAATTGGGACTACATCAAATTGAAGAGCTTCTTTGTAGCAAAAGAAATCATCACTAAAACAAAAAGAAAAGCCACATATTTTGAGAAGATATTCATACTGTATACATCATATAAGAGATTAACTCCAAAATACATAAAGAGCTTATACACTTCAACAATAAAAAAAAATAACCCACTCCAAAAATGGGCAAAAGAACTGAATAGACACCTATCTATAGAAGACACATAGATGGCCTACAGACACCTGAAAAAAAAAATGATTTACATCACTCATCATCAGAGAAATGCAAATAAAAACTACAATGAGATAAGACCTCACAGCAGTGACAATGGCCTAGATCAAAAAACTGGAAATAGCAGGTGTTGTAGGGGGTGTGGAGAAAAAGGAGCCGTCCTATACCATTGGTGGGAATATTAATTAGTGCAGCCTCTTTGAAAAACAGTATGGAGATTTTCAAACAATTAAGATGGATCTACCATTCAAGCCAGCAACCCCACTCTTTGGCATATACCTAAAAGAAAGAAAATCTTTATTTAGAAAAAATATCTGCACCCTGATGTTCACAGCAACACAGTTCACAGCAGCCAATGCATGGAAACAATCTAAATGCCCAACAACAGATGACTGGATAGAGAAGCTGTGGTCTATATACGCAATGGAATTTGATGCAGCTACTAAAAAAAAATGAAACTGTGCCATTTGCAACAACCTGGATGGAGTGGGAAGGGACCATGTTAAGTGAAATAAGTCAGAAAGAAAGGGAGAAATATAGGATGGTTCCATGCATATAATGAAATGAAACAAATAAATAGATTGAAACCCAAGAAAAAACTCTCAGGTCACAAGACAATGACTAGCAGGGGCATTGGATGGGGGAGGGATGGAAAGAAGGGAAAAAGGTGGTGATGAAAGTCACTAGAAACTGGCGGAGGGTGTGGTGTGAAATACAGATTGAGATTAAATGTGAATATCCAAAAATGAATGAAGCATTGTAAATAAAAGATTCAGTAAATATCAATAATTTTTATAAAAGAGTGAATAATCTCCCTTATTTCAGAGGCATTGAGGGCTGATCACTGGTGTCCCTCACAGAACCTAGCGAGGGCACTATGGACACAGCTCTGATAATGTAGTGGAGCTAATGTTTGACTCAAGCTTGACCAAGTTAACCAATCCTCTCTATCTGTGGCCAGGAAACAGGAATGGTGTGATAAATTTCATCTGCAGAGATCTCTGGTTTTTTGAAGAAGAAAATAAGCTTGGTTGATTTCACTCTCAGAGACTTCTTGACAGGGGATCATGAAACCTGCTTCTCAAAAAACAGCTATTAGGGAGCAGCTCTACAGCTGACGCCATATAGCAGCACTTCTCAGGGAGGGTTCAGTTGCCAAATCAGGGGCTGATTCTTCTGACAGCAAGCAGCCTCTTCACCGGGCACTGTGATTTATTCTTCAAAGTAACCCACCAAAGCACTGGAACCTACCAATGGGCTGACCCAGACAAAGAGGCATGTGTGAGATTAAAAGAATCATTTCAAAGATCAAAATAAAGATTTTAAAAAACCCAAACAAACAAACAAAAACCTTGCAGACCATGAAAACGAAAGACTGAGACCTAATCAAGAAAGCAAAGACGTTTCCACAGAATTCAAAATACAAAAAACTTTGTTCGTGAATTCAGTCTTAAGCATCTTTTGGATACACATCACATTCAAAATTTGGAAGTGCAAAGTGTGGTAAGGTGTGAACCACCTTCATTCAGACCTTTTAATACATGTCTTCATAGACTATACAAGGGAGAATGTCAATCAAAAACCTAGAGGCATTTGTTACTTGTCACTAATCCTTATATTTCAGTGTATTTTCCTGTCAGGTATACTTTCATGAACATTGTGAAACAATGTTAAAAAACAAATGAAATATTCAGAAGCCTCGCTCCAAGGGTTTGTAATACCTAGCCCCAATATTCAACAAATATTTGTTCCATTCTCTTGTGGGTGACCAGAGGAGGTTGAGGCTCAGTGGAAGCAGGAACTCTTACTGATGTTGACTCATCATTTAATTTTACATAGACCATTTTTATTTTTCATTTCATTTACTTTTCATTAATTATGTCTTAAATAGAGTCCATGACATCATATTTATAGATAATTTATATATTGAACAAGCTGTTATTTTGAAGTACTTCTTAGAAAAACAATCTCATTCCATTAATCCTATTTCTTCCAATGGATTTTGTAAAGTATATAAAATTTTCAATTTCTGATGAGAATATTGACTTTAAAGGAGCTTCTTGTGTATAGAAGATTCCCTGGGACCTTTTATCATAAAGGATTATCTAGAACATACCAAAGGAACATATATCCAATATTTATTAAATGATCAGAGCCCAAAGTCATCTGCAGTTGAGTCATCTTCCAGTTAGGCTACCCTTCCTTGTTTTAGACTCCTGAAAATGTCCCTGTGTTTCAGTGACAACTGATCATCTCAGAACAACTGATTTCATGGAGAAAAAAGCAATTAAAAATATAAAAGGTAAATAATATTAGGGTGTTTCACTATTAAATATAGTAGAAAAAATTCTGTATAGAACACCATGGCTTACTGCCTTATGCCTTAAGCATGAAGTTGGTATTTATGAAATTCTTTCTCTATTCAGCAAGTTTTTCCTGGTTCAGTATCTAGCACACTCATTGTCACTTTGTCACTTAAAAACAATAAAAGCCTTCAGCAAGACTTTAGTCCTTAAACTTTAGTCACTCTAACATACAAATGAAAAAGATAATTTTAAGTACTACTTCATTATTCCTGTTTATGTCACTGACATGATTTATGTCACTGACTCATGCTTATATTAATGAAATAAGGCTTCTGAGGAGTTCTTGTAATTTTACTTTTCTGACTAAGCATCTGGCTAGGCTTGTACAAATCTGCATTCACTGAGATGACAATAGAAACAATAGAAATATATGTCCACATTTATGAATAATTAGCCTAATGCTCTCTTTCTTTTTAAATTCTATGTGGAAAAAAATGGTTTTTGTATTCATCAAATTTATTACAATAATGCTGTGTAATAAACATCCTCTAAATTCCATGTGTGTTCTTTTTCTGCTAATCCCAAATGTATGCTGTTTTCCTGCATCAGTTCTTTGATAGCACCTGGATGCCCAACAATTCAATTCAGTTCAGACACCAACTTCTGGAGCTAGCACAAAACCCATAGGTTATGGGCTGTGTCTCATGAGACTCAACTCATTTTAAATGCCAACTGCAAATGGAGTCCCAGGCCCAATGCATTTTTGCTCAGAAGACTACAGATTGCCAGGTTCCTATCGACCACCTCCTTAATTTTGATAATTCACTAGAAAAAATATAGAAATAAAAAAAGTACTTTACTTATGATTACAAATTTGTTATAAAGGCTACAACTCAGAAACAGACACATGATAGAGGTGCACAGAGCATGGTATGGAACACGGGAGGAATGCTAAACTTCCAAGTCCCTCTGAGAATACCGCTCTCCTAGCACATCAACGTGTTCACCGACCGGGAAGCTCTCCAAATCTCATTGTTCAGGAGTTTTCATGAGGGCTTCATTATCTAGATATGTTGATTAATCAATGGCCGCAGGTGATTGAATTTAATTTCCAGCCCCCCTCCCTTCCCTTGAGTGTGGGAATGGGGTGGGGTTGAATGTCTAATTCTCTAATTTCATGATTCTTTCCTGGTAACTAGCTCCCATTCTGAGACTATCTAGGGCCTCCCTGTGAATCATATCACTAGCATAGAAAAGAAAGAACATTTCAAGCATTTTAGGAACTCTGTGCCAGGAACTGGGGACAAAGAGCAAAGGTTTATTTATTTTTTACTCTTAGACCACACAGTGACTTGAAAAGCATTCTCTTGCTTCTCATGGATATTTCTGCAGGTGGATTGGGTCTCTGCTGAGCTTATCTAGGATCACTTGAGCTCGGTTCACGTTGTAGCTTGGGTTGAGATACACTCCATGTATTTTCTCATTTTCAGCCCAGCAGTTTTCCAGTATATGTTTTTGTCATGGTGGATAGTGAAAACACAATAAAGATAAACAGAAATGTGCAATGTGTCTTAAGATTTCATCTCGAAACTATCTCTGCTACCCCAATTCAACAGGCACAAGACACATGACACATGCTAAAGTCAATTAGACAGGGAAGTAATTTTTGCCCATATGGCATTTATTGTGAGAAAGGATAGCAGAGAAAGAATTTTTGAAAATACAGTAATGAGGTTTGCAAAAGTTTTCGTTAAAGGGCCAGATAATAAAGAATATCACAGAAGGTTTAGCTATGTTCCAGTCAATCTATGGGCTGTAGTTTTCAGATAGCTACAATAAAATGCAATCTTCTCTACAGTCAGAATTTTCCTTCCTAAATGCAAAGTACTGATAGTCCAAAGTCACAAATCACAATTAGGATCAAAGTATAAGATCTTATGATAGTATATCAGAAAACATGTAGCAACTTATGATCCAAAGACTTGTGAGTTTAAACGGCAAGTCTCACACATACACACACACACACACACACACACGTACACACACACACATGTAAATGGGGAGGATAGCTATAACTGACATCCCATTTAGAAAAGAACTAGAGGCACAAAGTGTCAACAAAAATCCCACCAAGGACAGTAAACATATCCTGTTTTGGCTCCAGATTATATTTATAGGAATAACTCCCTAGCCTATTGTTCTCCTTGGTTCTTCCATCTACCCTCCATGATATCATCTCTTTTATCCTCCTTGGCCATGTCTCAAAATACCATCAGAGAATATGCTTTTCTGAAAATCTGAACAATTTTCTGTCTGTTTCCTGACTGTATAAAGTTGGAGTCCCAATATTTTTGTCATTGCTCATTTAAAAATCTAAGCTGATGTATTTTTACCAATAAAGATCTCTTAAAAAAACATTTTTAATCTATAAATTTAATCGCTCAGTTCTAAACACCAAGTCATATTCATGATTCATTGGTTTGATCAATTTCTCTCTCTGTCTCTCTCTGTCTCTGTCTCTGTCTGTCTGTCTGTCTCTCTCTCTCTCTCTCTCTCTCTCTCTCTCTCTCTCTCTCTCTCTCTCTCTCTCTTTCTCATTGCAAGTTATTTGACTATATCTTCCTCAGTAGGATTACCCTGTAAGTCTTGTAATGATCTGCTAAGCCCTATTTTCAGTTATTCAGAATTATTAACCAAAGTTGTCATGGCTACATCCAGATTTCTCTTTTTTCCATGGCTCTTTAAATTAAACCCCCAACTTGGTTTTTGCTATGAGAATGAGTCTTAGAAAGCTCTTTAACCTCAAAATATTTATGTATCTTTAACTTGTGGGGAAGACAAGAAATTTTATTCTTCAACTTTGAAAATTCCAGATTTCTGAGCACTCTATAATCCCTTTTAGCTATTTTTTGTATGCTTCTCTTTCTTGAGGGCCATATCATATAAACCTAGTAACAATCAGCTCACCCAATCAGCAGTTTCCCTCAAAACTTTCATGGCTCCTGCCACACGTTTATTAGGAGAGAGTTTTACCAAATATTTCATCCCTAAATAAAAAAGTTTGCCATTTCTAAATTACTTAAAATAGCTTCCTCATTCCAAAGTCAATACCATATAATTTACCTTAATATCATAACTTCATTCCATTCTTATTATCATTTTGCATAATATTTGCTTTAATAAATCACTTAACATTCATAAAATTAAATGGTTTACAATAATAAAAAAGAAACTATTTCTTATTAAGTATATGAAGCTGAGAGAGTCTGTTGCTAGTAGACTTGTCCTGAAAGAAATGCTAATGGTAATTTTCAGGTTGAAATGTAAGGATATTAGACAGTAACTTGAAGATATATTTAAAAAGAGCTGATAAAACTCAGTTCATGGGTAAATATAAAAACTGTTAATATTGAAATTTTGCTTTGTACTTTTTCTTTTTGATTCCTGTATTATTTAAAAAACAAATGCAAAACACAATAAATACAAATCTGTGTTGACTACACCGAAGTATAAAGACATAACGTATGTCAACAACAACACAAAAGGCAGTGAAATTAAATTTCATAAGAACAGACTTTGTATATGATATTGAAGCAAAGTTGGCATCAATTCAAACTAGATTGTTATAAATGTAAGATATTAATTTTAATCTCCTTGGTAACCACTGAAAAATCACTAATAAATATATAGAAAAAGATGAAGAGGGAATCAGAATGATACACTAAGAAAAATCAAACAAATAAAAAGGAAGGCAACAGTGAAAAAATTGAAGAACAAACATATATAAGAAATATAAAACAATATAGCACATTGATAGCTCTTCACTAGCAGTAATCATTTTAAAAATACATGAACTAAATTTATCAGTTAAAATATAAGGCTAGCAGAATGGATATAAAACCATGAACCTTCTGCATGATATCTATGAGACTCAGTTTAGATTCAAAGACAAAAGTAGGATGAATGTGAAAGGATGGCAAAAGGAATTCCATACAAATAGTAATTAAAAGTAAGCTGGAGTGGCTATACTAAAATCAGACTAAACAGACTTCAAGTAAAAAATTGTTATAGGAGACTAAGAAATCACTATACATTGATTAAAAGACTAACACATGAAGAAGATTACAAAAATTATAAACATATACACACCAAACTATAGAGCCTCAAAATATATGAAGCAAATATTGACAGTGTATAATTCAAAACTACAATGAATTATCACTTCCTGCCTATAGGCAGGTTATACTTTTCTAAAAACAAGTAGAAAAACAGGTTTTAGAAAAGATGTAGAGTATTGAAACCTGATTACATTGCTGGTGGAAAATGATTCCGTTGCTATATAAATGTCTGGTGATTCCTCAAATAGTTAACATAAAATTGACATTCGCTTTAGTGTTCCAACTTTTAGGTATATATCCTGAAGAATTGAAAACAGGTAGTCAAACACATTAGTATATAGATGTTTATTGCACCATGATTCACAGCATCCCAAAGGTAGAAACAATCTGAATATCTATCAACAGATTATATAAATATATTATATAAATATATATATTCCATTATTATGCATATGTATACATATAGAATAGAATATTATTTAGCCTTAATAGGAATAAAATACTAATACATATACTAAATATATACATCTAAAAATAAATTGTATGTAGGCAAAACCAGTCACAAAGGTCATATATTTAATGATTTCATCTATATGAAATAAACAGATTAGTTAAAGTTATAAAGAAAGAAAGATTTTTGGTTTGTAGAGGTTGTGATTAGGGGCTAATGGGGAGTAACTTATTAAAGGCATGGGTTTTATTTTGGGGTAATAAAAATATTTTTGAATTGGTTGGATCTCGAAGTTGCATGGTATAGTAAATTACTAACTACTAATAAATTGATTACTTTACAATAGTTAATAGTACTTTAGAATAGAGGATTTTGTTAAATCCTTGAGATCAAAAAGAAAAAAGATATTTGATAAAACCCAGCAAGTCTGTTCCTAGGTATTTACCTGAGAATTGCACATATATATTTACACACATACACAGATACATACATATAAAATGTACATATATGTGTGTATGCACATATATAATTTTATATATTTACATATTATATATAATTATATATCTAGATATAGGAGATATATGTCTATACCTATCTGTCTATATCTAGTTATCCATCCATCCATCTGTATATACACAGAGAGAGAGTCACAAATACTTGTAGATAAATATTCATAGTTGTTTTATTGATGATAGTCAAAAATGGAAGATAACTCAAATGCTGATCGACTGGTGAATATATAAATAAACTGTTGTATACCCATACAATGGAAAATTACTTAGCTATTAAAAGAGACAAACCAAAGCAACTATAGATATTGAAAATATTTTGTTTTGTGAAAGAAGCTGAATTCACCAAATATGGCATATGGCATGATTCTACGTATATAACATTCTAGAAAAGTAAATGATGGTGACAGAAATCACTTCACTGTCTGACAGAGGCTAGGTTATGGGAGGAGACAGATGGAAAGGGGAACAGGAGAACTTAAGAAAACAACGATTCTATATTTTGATTTTAGTGGTTGCTACATGACTTTACGTTTGTCAAAAGTCATTGAAAATTAAACAGCTAAAATTATTTAATTTTATTGCATGTAAAGTGCACCTCAATAAAATCATTTTTTTTTTTATTTTAAAGTGGAGGGTGACAGTCTTAATTCTAGATTTTCTTTGTGATTTTTTTTGGAAAGAAGGGAAAGGAGGAAAACCTTTTTTTTTAAAGAAGTGCAGGCAGGAATGAGGGCAGGCAGGAAAAGAGAGGAAAAAGAAGCACTTTATTTTTATTTAGTTGTGCATTTTGGTTGTTCCCTTCAGCACCGGGACACAGACAAGGATCCCTGGGAAATACACAGACTACGATCAGCAGGAGGCATTGGGTCAAACCACTATTGCACTAGGGTGCGCCTAGAAGACACATTTTAAAGAAGAATGGGGAAGATGAGGAAGCAGTTTTATTTGTTTTATTTATTTTAGCTGTTCCCTCCATCCCACTGGCACTGGCTAGCCAACCTGAGTCCTTGGGCTTTACATGGCCCATCCCCAGTCTGGCTTACCATGCTGTCTGGCTTTTTCAATGCCCAACTCAAATCTTTTATAACATATGGATAGTAAATTTCTTCAATGACAGTCAGACATATTTTCTGGAATCAAGGGAAATCTTTTACCCTCTTTATCCAGGTGCTAAAGGGGAATATTAAGATGAATATGCCTTCTGTGCCAATGGAAGATTGAACCAAACAATATATTCAACCATATGTTCTCATTTCAGCCTGACCATCTGCTGGCTATGCACTTAAATATATCATCCAGTTCACTGATTCCCATTTGGAGGAAAACTATGGGGTAAAAAAAGACAGTCAATAAAAGTTAGCTAGCTAATAGCTATGCTGAAGAAACCTAAGCAGACTGTTAGCTAAGAATAAACTGTGCACTCTGGGGTAAATACATTAATTCAAGGTATCAAAGTAACTTTGAGTTTAAAGGAAACTGTCTCAAAATCTTAACCTATGCCAATCAAAGAGGCAAATCTATAGTTTCTTAACTCTAGATTGCCTTTGAAAAAATATTAGATTCAAATTATAGTTAGAGCTCTCTGTCCATTGCCACTCTGACGTCTATATTTCTGTCCTTCTGAAATTGCCTATTGTTGAGGTAAACGGTACATGTGCAATTTATTTCTAACAATGGTGTAAAATTCCATTCCTACATGTCTTTCTATGTGAGCCATGGCTTTTCCCCAGCAGTTGGAGAAAATCTTGATCCTTATTTTTTATATCTCCGCAGGCAGAATCAAATTGTTTTTAAAAGAACAAATAATGCTATCCAATTGGCAACTTAGTTAATGTGTGTTTGTTTCCATTGTCCAATTCCCAAAGCTCCTATCTGTGAGTGCACTGGTTCTTAACTAAAAACTACCTCTAGAAAGAGATGCATTAAAGTTCAGTCTCTTCATCCAAGCATTGTTATCAAAGGTCCTGACACATGTAAAGTTAAATACAAGTCTGCCTTTTGAGAGATTTTCCAAATTCCAACCTCTTGCATATTCCGTCTTGGTAGTTCCTCAGTCCTGCTTCTCTTCCCTCCACTGGCAATGGGCACCCTTTGGCTGTTATCCTTTTCCCAATTCAGCACTTAGTACATTGCAGCCACTGTCAGAAAAACAGCCTGTCAATGTCTAAATCAGAAAGGATGGACCCTGCTGTTTCCTTCACATCAGAGAGAGAATCCCCTGGAGTGACTTTAAGATACAGTGTTCACCTGTCATTTCTAGCTCATCTGCAGAATCCACTTGGGGTGCTTTTCACATTGTCAGGTAGTCACATTTCTTTCTTTGTGCCTTTTATTTATGGAAAAAAGAAACACCCCAGAGAAGGCCAAACCAGGACTCTTTTTAAAAGAAAATTCAGTGAGATACAGACAGCAAATGAATAATCTGCTTGCACTTAAGCTTTCAAGCAAGCTTAAGACGAAGCATTTTATAAGTTCAAACTGGCATTTTATAAACTCAAACTCTCTCTTTAGGCTCAGTGGTCAAAATGGCTGCATGTCGAGCTAACTCGAGGTACTCAGAACCGAAGGAGAGCATTTTTAGCAGTTCCTGTCCTCTGATTACCGGTTAGGTGCTTTAGCTTATGATTATCCAGGGAACCTCAGATCTGATAATGCTTGCCAGACACAAGGTTTAAGGAGGGTATGTCTTGGTCCGAGAGTGAAGATTTAAATTATTTTCCAGAAGAGCACTCAAATATGCCTACTGCAACTGAACGTAATTCTTGAAGCTCATGATTGCCTAACTACTAAGTGCTCACTCTAGCCCTTGGAGTTCCTTCCAGATGAGCTAAGTGCTTTCTGCATGCAAATTTCATGATTACAGATAGGCCTTTAATGGAAGACTTCTGTAGCTCTATGCTGCAAAAAAAAAAAAAAAACTGAGGAGAGGCGACTACTTTCTAACAAACAGAGACTATTGAACAGTCACCAACCTCTTTAACAGGGAAAAGGTTGACAAGGAATATTTCCATAATGCCAAGAAAGTCAGACCTACTAACAGTCACTTGCCCAAAGGAACCAAGCATTCTCTCTTCTAAAACTCCTCTTCCAGGCCAGACCTTCTCAATTTAGGTGATCTAAATAGCTGTTCTAATCTGGGAGTTCTCCTATTCCATCCACTGTAGATGTCATTGCAAAAACCATTACCATCTACCTCTTTTCATTAAGATGCTCTCTTACTTAAGAATTCACCTATCAAATCAGCTCTAACCCTGCTTTTTATTTTTTCATGAACTCATTCAATAAATATTTATTGAGTGCCTACTATTTGCTAGACACTAAGACTCATCTCAGAGGATTTATATTTTAGGGAATGGAGACAGACAATAAACAGATACATCAGGGAAAAATATAAAGTATGGCAGGAGACTAGGGCAGCTGGCAGACGCTATTTGAGACAGAGTGGTCAGAAAAGAGCTCTCTGAGAAGGGGGCACCTGAGCAGTATAAAGTGTAGTGAAGGTACAATTCACGTAGACAACTGAAAAGAGAGTTTTCTAAGCTGAAGAATCAAAAATATAACAGCCCCAGAAAGGGAGGATATTGAGTGAGTTCTAGAGACATCTATGGAGGTCATTGTGGCTGGAATGGATTGAGCACCAGGGACAATGGTAGGAACTGAGTTTCGAGAATGTACCTTTGTCACAGCCTATACATCCTTGCAGTCAATATTAAGGCCTTTCTTTTTAGCTCTGTACAAGGTGAAAAGTTACTGCAAACTCTGAATGCAGAAGAATTTATGAATTCTCCATTTTTACTTTACCACAAGCCCTGTTTTTCATGGCTCATTTATGATTCAATTTTTCTTTCATTCAGTCATCAAGTATATAGACTATTTATTGCCAGTACTGAGTATACAGATGTGAAGAACACGAGTCAACGAAGAGAATATAATATGCAAATTTTACCAGAGAAGCATGTATAAAAAGTATAAAACACCCAAAAATCTCATCCAGCTTGGAGATTGAGGCACTTGCATTCCCATTCTGCTTATCACCTTGAATAGCTTTTCATTCTCCTGTCTGCTTATTAGAATCCTACCCACCCGTCAATACTCTGCTTAAAAGTCATTAAACCTTCCCTGAATTACCCAAATCTCAAAGTACAACCTGATTGTACTTTGAATTCCTATTCCAACCTCTGCAAAGGTCTCTTTCCTTGGCCTTTTCCCTCCAGATTTGAAAAATAATTGATAAATAAAATGTACAAATTTAAAGTATATAATATGATGCTTTGATATATTCTAAAATGATTACTAAAATCAAATAAATTCTTTGGGGGGGGTATGAGAACAGTAGAGATTACTCTAAGCAAATTTTGAATCTACAATACTGTGTAATTACCTAAAGTCACCATGTTGTACCATAAGATCCTCAGAGCTTACTTGTACTGAAAGCTTGTATTTTTTCACTCATATTTCCCCATTTGCTTATTCCTCAGTCCTCTTGTCAACTACCTTCTACTTTATTTCTGATATTATTTCTCTCTCTGTTTCTTTTTTTAAGTTTCCACATATGATACTGTAGAGCATTTGTCTTTGTTTATTTCACTTAGCACAACACCCTCCAGATTCATCTACGCTGCTTAAATGTCAGGATTTCCTTCTTTATACAGTTAAATGATATTCTACTGCAAATATGCTATATACAATATTGTATCTATACATATAATATATGGGTTTATATTATTTTAGAAAACAAAATTACCTCAATCAAAACTAAATTTTTTAAAAAGAAAAAAATATAGGTGCTAAGAATATATTTACTTTTATAAACAATAAAAATAATTTCCACTAAAATTAAAAAATAAATAAAATCTACTTCCATAGCTATTAAAAGAAATACAGTATTTTCTTTAATAATGTATATATCAGGCGTGCCTGCTAGAAGAGTGGTTGGGTCAATTGCCTCTTAAGAAGCAAGCTGCATACCCTGGAGTTTGAGTCTTAGGTCCAGGAAGAAACAACTGGTGTGAACAACTAAATAAAAATAAAATAAATATGCTTCCTCCTCCTCTCTCTTCCTGCCTGCCTACTCACCTTCATTACTGTCTGCACCATTTCTTTAAAAAAAATTATACATAAATGGACACTTAGGTGTTTCCATATCTTGACTATTGTGAATAGTGCTGCAATGAACATGGGAGTTTTAATATCAATTCAAGGTATAAGTTCATTTCCTTTATATAAATATCCAGAAATAGAATTTCTGGATCATATGGTATTTTAATATTAATTTATTGAGGAATCTCCATCTCTTCCACACTGGCTGTACCAATTTAGTGCCCACCAGAAGTATACAAAATTTCCCTTTTCTCTACTTCCTTACCAACACTTGCCATATCTTGTGTTTTTGTTAATACCATCCTAATAGATGTGAGGTGATCTCTCATTGTGGTGTTCGTTGGCATTTCCTGGATGATTAGGATGGTTATCACTTTTTCATGTACTTTGTAGCCATTCTATGTATTCTCTTTTTTTATAGTAATACTATTTCTTTTATTCATTCATTTAAGATATTGAAATTGCATCTTGAACTATGTTTCACAATAAAACTGCTACCAGAGTTCCAGTGTCCTTTACTACTACTGTTCCCCTTATGTATGCTTTACAAAAATGTCTGGTCAGATCATTTGCCTATTTTTATTTTATTTTATTTTATTTTATTTTGGTATTGAGTTGAATGAGTTATATTTGGATATTAACTTCTTATCAGTATATTTCCAAATATTTTCTCTGTTTTTGTAGGCTCCCTTTTCATTTCATTACTTCTTTTGCTATGTATAAGCCTTTTAGTTTAATGTAGTCTACTTACTTTTGTTTTGTTGTCTGTGCTTTTTACTTCATTTCAAAAAAGTGATTGCCAATGTCAAGGAGTTTTTCTTTATGTTTTCTTTCATGTGTTTTATGGTTTGGGTCTTTTATCTATTTTGAGTTAATTTTTGTGAATGGTATAAGATAAGGATTAGTTTCATTCTTCTGCATGTAGATATCCAGTTTCTCTGACACCATTTATTGAGTGATTATCCTTTCCCCATTGTGTGTGCTTGGTATCCATTTTCAAAAATTAGTTGTTCATGATCATATACCCGGGTGTATAGCTGGGCTATCATTCTTTCCATTTGCCTAAGTGCCTAATTTTTGCCAATATCAAACTGTTTTGATTACTATAGCTTTGAAATGTAGTTTGGTATAAAAATGTGATGCCTCCATTTTTGTTTCTAATATTTTATCATGTGAGGTTTGTTTTCCTGCTCATTTTAATATACTGAATACTGACACATAGTTCAGAATTTACCCCCAATCTCCTTAAATTATCTAGTATCATGCATATGTGTAACTAACGTGTCAACTTGGAATGTACAAATAGCAGAGGCCTAAAAGAAGCGGGCAGCCTAGGATGAAGCATCTTGTCCAATTTTTAGACAATATAGAGGATATATGTAGTAAAGGTGAAAATAGTCAAAAGGGAAGTAGGTCACCTTCAAAGAAATATTAATTCATTCACTCATTCACCAGAAACTTAATGAGCATGTGCAATCATTCAGTCATTTACTACCATAATAAAATAGATATTTATTGCCAAAGCAGTGAGAGTTCCTAGCATTTGAAGGTGTTCATAAGTCACTCCCTGGGCTCATCCTATTTTACACTGATTTTAAGTTAGAAACAAACCTACTGATTGCAACAGAAATAAACTTGCAGGGGTTGGTGTAAATAATACAGAAAGCTCTTTGCTCTGAATAGTTGCTGACCAATGTAGAAAACATTATATTAACTTTCTTGATGGCACTGTCCAGCATTATCTAGAGTGTGACACAGAAGCAGATAAAGTAGATAAAGGCAGAACCATGCAGAACAACGATGGTCTAAGAGGTTGGTTTAGGCCTAATTGGTTCAAGAATCATACATTCTCTCATCACCTTAGTGTTAGAACTTCATCAGGTCCCTAGCATAGATGATGCTTAGTTAACACAAAGCTTACTGTGTATAATCTGAAATTTACAGCAAATACTTGTATCTATATTTCTTATTAGTAAAGTGCACCTAGATAATTTCATAATGTGGCCTTAGTTCTCCATACCCCCTTTGCTGCTCTTCTAAGTTGCCAAATTTCATACTATATATATATAAATATGCACACACATACATACACACACACACATATACACACGTATAGTTAAGGTGAGATACCTGTCTTGGGTGCACAAAACTACTATTTTGGTAACTGTTTTGACTGCCACAAGGTACAAAGAATCTTTAAAAAGTAGAAAAGAGACCTGTTTTGATTTGCTGTGTAATCATCTATCTTCACAAGCTATCAATGCCCAATAAATAACTGGTTGATTAGAATGTCAGACTGGTTGCTTGAATGGATCAACAAGTTATTGAACGAGAATTTTCAAATATGTACAAAGTTTCAGATAGGACTCTGAAACTCCTACACTGGACCAGTGAATAGGACTTGCAGTTAAGTCTCCAATAACCTTAATACTTTCTGCTATTTACTCTGGAGTTCAGTCAAACCTATCCACTGTCCCTGTGCAGAAAGCACTGTGATCACTGATATGATTAATATGCTCCCTTTGCTGTGGCAAGAGCTGCCTAAAACCAGCTTTCAATGAGCTCTGTAAATGTCTTTTTTATACCCTCCATTGAGTATATGCCTATGAAATTTAAGTAAACAATGGGTTTTGAAAATGTAGATTATATTGGAAAATGCATTCCTCCCACTTTTGAACTAGCCTCCCTATGCCATGGCAAAATTGCTATCCTACCTGTTTTTTGCCAGTTTCTTTGAGTCCATGATGCCTTTACACATGCAGTTATTAGGTGACATATTTTCTTTATATAAGCACCTAAATAATGATAGCAACACATGCAAGAACTTAAGGGATTTAAAAAAAAAATCTATTCTCTACTATTATTTATGAGTAAGAGGACAGAGAGTACCTGGTTAGCTTGCGATCCACGACTGTAAGCAGAAGACGGAATCTCTCAAAGTCACACACACTCTGCTCCATTCTATGAACAGCTGATCCTCTCCAAGGTGGGGAACTGGCTATAAAATATTATAGAAAGGACTCTCTTTAGGTTCACTCTGTTAAAAAAAAGAAAAGAAAAGAAAAGAAAAGAAAGAAACAAAAACGAAAAGTTAACCTGGAGCAAATCATTCCTGGAAATCAATGCTTGGATGAGCCCTTGGCAAGTGCGGAACAAGATAAGAAGCAAGACCAGCATTCACTCTGGCGAACAGCACTGCGATCCACTCTGCAGATTTCAGAATGAACTGCTGGAGTTTGTTGTGCTACAAAGATATTTTTCCAGACTAACATGGTCCAGGCACAATACACGTGAAAAGCAGGTATTGTTCTGATCTGAGAGTCCTCTGGGACCTCCAGCTAGACTCCTTTTCTCTTTAGTAAGCTCGCAGAATTAGACCAACTTCGTGTGAGGCTTAAAAAAGCATCTCACTTTCACTTCCTTATTTTCTTTTCCTACCATTGATTTGTTGATTAAACTTTAATATTCTTATAAAAATATTAAAGATTATAATAAAACAAACCATTTAAATATTTTTCTTAGAATCACACATACATGAAGTATATATGTGTGTGTGTGTGTAAGTGTGTACATATGCTCATATATAGGTACACCTATATGTATTTACATATATTTAGGTATACACTCATTTTCAACTGTACATTCTTGACACAGACAGATTCATAGTTACTGGCCCATTGTGAAAAAATCATAAACTTAGCAGACTGATAATGGTGACTAATTTTCACCTGTGATGAGACTAATGTATTTATGTTTTAGTGTTCTTATTTTTATTTTTAACAACTATATACACTAAAATGAATGATCCTGCTCTCTGATCAAGAAATTGGCTGCATAAACCAAATATATGGAAAGATGCAGAAGAAAACACAGATGTAATATTCTCAAAACATAAAAAGTGACAGTTACTTAAATAATTGCTTATATATTCCAAGAATATGGGGAATGTCTTGGTTCTATTTATTTATGGAGTTCTGAATCATATGTTTCTTCCGTGCTAACAAAAATGGATTGATTTCTACCCAACAAGTCCCTGATCCATTTTAGGAGATCCTCCTTCTTCAAAATGGTCCCCAGGTGACTCTGAGAATGAAAACTAATATCAAGAGATAAGAGATAGAAAATTTACCATATGTTAGAACATGTGTACAGCGGAGATTGCCTTGGATTGAATGCTGTCAACATGGGGATTCTTCAGTTTAAATGTGTCATTTCATCTACACCTTAAGGCCTCAGAAATGCTTTCCGTTCTTTGTTTTCTTTTCATCAGAGGAGCCCTTCAAATATTGATGTTTGGTAAAACAGACTGTGTACCAAGATTCAAATAATCCACCACTATTGAGGTTCAGTGCACTAAAACTATTCTCTAATACAAATTGCCATACTTTTTTATTTTTAGCAAAGGAACATATGTGTATGATTTACATAATCAAAGAATACTATGAAAGCTGTTCCGTGACCTATGCGTTCTCATTTAAGATTCTTTTTTCTAGAGACAACCATTTTCTGAATTTTTCCTGAATTTAGCTCCATATTTCTAAATACTATCCTTACTGAAATACATATATACATATACATTATCTTTAATTTTCTACTACAGAAGATAAGAATTTCATCTTACTTATGTATCCACTCCTAAGATACAACTACATATTACCATTTTATTAAAAATGTGTCACAATTTTAAACAATTACCCAAATGCCCATACTCAGAACTTTCCTTGTTCAAATTTTAATTTTTTGTAGTTGTCAATGGTCCTGTTTTTTTCTTTGTTTTCTATCTAGCTGTCATTAGTACACCTCAATAGTATAAAAATTCCAGTAATCTATCAGAGAAATAGAAATTTTGTTTTCTATAAGGGTCAGAGACGAAACAATTTAGGCTTTGTGGATTATAGCATCCTGACTGTAACTACTCAACATAACTGAGTAGGCATGCAGATAATCTAATAAAACTATTTTTACAAAAATTAACAGGGGAAAAGATTCAGCCTGAGATGCAGTTTTTACATCAGGTGATTTTTTTCAGTTCCTCTTGTCTTCTGAAAGATTCTCCTCGTAGATACTTCGATCCTCTTTTTTCAATCTAGACTTGATTCTTTCTACCCCTGCTGCAGAACCATCACCCTGCCACTTTCCCTATCTTTTTCCTAGGCTGAAGTCTTTCTTCCCGGATCCCATGTTGTTGTTGTTTTGGCATTATACCAAACTTTCAATAAGCTTGACTAGAAGACGTACATTGAAATTTCATTTTTTCATATCACATGTTTCCCAAGAGACTTTATTCTATTCACATACATCTTTGATACTGTTATTGGGTATATATTCTACTTTAGAAATAATTTTCCCTCAGAATTTTGAACATAGCTTTATTTTCTTTATGATCTAATTCTCACTGAGAAACATGACTTTATTCTGATTCCTGGTCTCTTCTGTGTGACTTATCTGACTCTCTGAAAGTCCTTAGGATTTTCCTTTAATGTTCAGAAACTCTCTGATGACATATCTTGTCGGTGCTGCTGCTGCCAATGGGTTAGAGACTCAAACAGTCTTTTCAATATGGAAACGTATGTTTCTCATATGTGGGGATTTTTAAAGTAATATTTTGGATAGTCATCTCCAACATGATGCTCCTTTTTGAAAGCCCTGTCAGTCACTACTTTCATTATTCCTTTTTTTTTTCTTTTCCCTTTTCCCAGCTCAGCAGGGTAAAAAGAGGACATTTTTGCTTCTCATTTTTCCCCAGCACCTGGGATAATCCCTGCCACGTAGTTAGTGCTCAATGTACATCTTTGTTCTTTTCCGGAGGAAAGTTTTTCAACTTTATCTTCCAGTCGGCATGGACGTTACAACCTATGATGAAATAATAGATAAAAATATACAAAAAATCACAACCTGATCACATGAAGGTTCTTCAATGGCAAAGGATCTGGAAATTTACAAAGCCAGTTTGCACAAAGCAGGCAGTAGCACAGTATGGGTCTGGACAGAGGTTTGTTTCCTGGACTTCTCTCTACAGGGGAGTGCATTCTTAGATAGCATCTATTGCCAGAACAAGAATCCCAATCAAATCACCTGGTGTTTACAAATGGAATATCTATGTCAGACATTTTTCTTTTAAAAATGTATTAAAGGAACATTGCATCATAAAATTATATAGGTTTAAAGTATGTATCATTTTAAACCAACATCTTTTTATATAAAACATTAAATTTTCCACCAACAGCCCAGTTCTATCCTTCACTATATAATTGACTCCTTTTACCTGATTTCCCAACTTGCCTCCCCTTTTTCTTCTGGTAACCTCTAATTTGATTATATAGGCTAAATAAAAATTTCTTAATTTTTTTCTCTACCTTGTATTATTTTTTTTAATTTCTTTGTTCTGTTCATTTTTTTTAGTCTCTCTTCCATCTTAGACACTTTCCTCAAATGATTTATGCTCTTTAGTTGTTCATATTTATGAATAGTACACTAAAGGAGCTGATTGGAATAAGACAGACATAGTCTGATGTTATTTATACAATTCATTTCACAACTATGCCAGCTTAGATTAAAAATGTAAATTCTGGTGAGCTATAGTTTTCTCACATATAAACTGGGTATACTAAGTCTTTATTGCATGCCTGTTTTGAATACCTAATGAGATCACTTATGTTAAAGGCCTATCAAAGACCAGACCCTTAAAGTTAATAATAGGACCTTAAAATTGACAATTATTTTCTCCTGCTTACTGGCATATGAAAGGGAAGTTATATTATTTATTTTCAGAACAATGTACCAAATATTAGGCTTAAGAATCAGATAAACTGAAAGATGTTTTTCCAAGCAACTTTATTATTTCCTTCATTTATTCATTAAAACATATTTATTGAACACCATCTCTGCTTTTACTAGCTGAGTGAGCATAGGTAAATTACTAATGTCCCTGAGCCTTAGTTACTCATCTATAAAATCTACATAGCAAGGTGGCTGTGAAATGAAATGGAACACAAAACTTGCAGCAGATTACTGGTGGTGAATATATTATCACAGCAAATGATTAGTTCAAGAAATAAATTAGTAAGTGGTCACTTAGTATGGGTTTTTAAAGCTTGGAGTAGAATTAGTATAATCTTAAAATATCTATAAATACACTTTCCTCTAAAGAAGCTTTTACTGAAAATAAAATATGCCATCTATTGGATCTATTTGTCTAACATTATGCAGCTGCTAAAACTAGGGCTCTGTGCACCCTTCTAATTTGCGTCTTCTATGATTCTAGGATATGTAAATTTATTAATCCTTGGGTCATATCAGCAAAAGAAAGAAGGCTATAGGAAAGATATTTACAAAAGCAATACATGAAGAAAGAAACGTTTCAATAGCTTGACTTTTGCTTATGTAAGCTTGTTTATTTAGCAAGGATGTTTCCCACCTTCAACTTTTTCCTCATGATGTGACTTACCATTGAAAAAAACTGACTCCTAAGGCCTCTGATCTACTTTAAGGTTGTTTTATCTCAAGAGACACCTCTTTTGTGACTCTACGAATAAAGCTGAGATATGGGCATTGAAGTTCTGCCATATGGTATAACATATGTACAGTTGATACACATGCCTTGAATGGATAGCAACATAAAGACACACTTTATATACAGTGTATTATCACACATAAACCTCTCAAAAGAAGTCCAGAATATGTGTGTGCACATATATAACTACAGGAATACATATGCATAAATGTGCATAGATATGCATATATAGATTCTCAGATATTTGAGTATACAACCAAGGATTGTTTGTACTGGGGGCTTAAAACATTGTAGATGTCGTCTTTGACAAATCTACAAGCCTACTTTTGATAGCATTCATTTATTTATTGAAAAATATTTATTGTCTCTATCACGTGCCACACTGAGCATAGTATTGAGTGACATCACAGGCACTACAAAACAAATGATGTTTTGTAACAAAGAGAATGTGTCACCTTCTGCAAAAGATTTTTAGGAAGAAATGGCTAAAAAGCATTTTCCAAATTCTCAGTTGAGAGTCTTCTTTAGCAAACATGAGTCTCATGGTTAAGAATTTTTAGTCGGGGGGAAAGGTATCTATTTTGTTTAAAATTTTTATATGACTGTAAAAAGGATGCAAAAAACTAACTCATATTAATTTAGTTATGACTTTAAGCCATACTTTTTCAAGTACTCTTTGTGCTCAATTAAACCTTAAAGAATTAAATGGTTACACACAATCACACTATCAATAGATGATGAAGTGATGATGTTGAAGAGGGAATGCTGTTCTTAGAAGAACTGATCAATGGGGAGTATCCTCAATGCCTCCAGAACCCATCTGATCTGTCCTGAAGGTAGCAGGGACTTGTATCTAACCACTTACCTCTTTTTTTTCTTTTACTTACCCAGTGCAGTCCATCTACCTAGCACTTCTTTCTTCCATTGCTGACCTTCCCCACCTTTTGTTAGTCTGGTCATTTCCTTGTTAATTCCTCTGCTTTATTATGCTAAACATCCATTTTATGTTTACACTTCAAAAATATTAATACAAAGGCACTCAATCATCAGCCAATAAATGCATAAAATCTGGGAAATGGTGGCAGAAGGAAGACATCAATATAAAGGCTACAGATTCACCTTTGAAAAAGAATCATCTAATCCAAATACTCTTAGAAGTCTAATGTCACTAATTATTGTATCTTCTGAAAATACTTTCACTAATCACAGGTTATTGTAATGGTATCTGGTAAAACATTCAAATATGGTGGATTCTTATAGTTTCCGTTTATGAAATGTACTCTTCCTGTTGAACATATGGAAACATGTATGTATCTATGAGATAACAGGAAATAAAAGCATATTTTTCTTGAGATATAAAAATAGTCAACAAGCAAGGCAAAAAACTAGTATACATCACATATTTCACATAAATAATTTTAAGATAGCAACATATTTTAATATGGAATATTTTTATGTCAAAGAAAGACTTTCAAGTCTATTAGATTTCAGACAGTGAAGTCAAGTCCAATTATTTTTCAGGTAATTTTAAGTGCTGTCTTTACTTCTTACAAACACAAGATATTTACGTTACAAACAATTCAATGTTTCTCTCAAAGTGTTTGTCTAGAGGAGGTACTGAGTGTACATTAATTTAATCAGTCTTTTTCCACCATTAAGTCATGTAAATGAAGTCTCAAGCCTCTCCAACAATCCTTAGTCTTCATTTCTTCAGTTCGAACTGTTGTTGCCAAGAATTAAACCCCAGACCATAAACACAACTGTCCTCCAGTCCAAAAAGCAGAGTAGAATTTCCACACAAGTCATCTGCCAAAATATATTTCTAAACACTGAAACTGGTGGCTTTAGTTCTTGCGAGCATCAGGGTTAGTTAAGTTTTTTTCAAACAACTTTGCCATCTCTCCAAGCTGATCAACAAGACTTAACAGCATCAGCACAGATTATATTTTTGGAGCAAAGCTATGTGTTTGGCAACATGCTCTATGAACATGATCTGATTTTATTTTCATGATGACCAGTGAGGGAGATAGTATTATCATTATTTTATGAGTGAAGGGAAAGCCCCAGGGAACTAACGCAATTTGTGCAAACTGTACAATATAACTAGCAAATGGAAAAGTTGGAATTCGAACCATGTTTACATGATTCTAATTCTCTGTTGTTAGACAAAAGAGTTTATAGCTTTTTTTCCCACCAGTTTTGCTGAGTCCTTCATTTCTGTGAAGATCCTAAATATTTTCCCTAAAAAACAGTTCAAAGTCTTGGATTCCCTTTTTATTCTTTCCTTCCTTCCAACCACAGGTGATCTGCTGCCATTTTTTTTTTTTTTTTTTTTTTTTTTTTTTTTTTTTTTTTTTTTTTTTTTTTTTTTTTTTTTTTTTTTTTTGCTAATTCTGTTTTTATATATTTGGTACAGCTGACTCCACTTTTCTCTTTCTATTTTATTTTATTTAAATTTCATTTTATTTATTCACTATCCTGTTTAGATCCGCCTTCCTTTCAGCTGGACTGCTTTCCCTTTCAGAGTCAATTCCCACTTCACTTATTTTCAGGGCTCCTCAACATCAGCATCATTGACATGGTGGCTGAACAATTCTCTGCTGTAGGAGGCACTGTAGGACTGCTAACAGCAACCAAACTTTACCTGTGATCCTACCCTCTCTTCTCATCCAGCTGAGACAGTCAAAAGTGTCTCCAGACCTTGAAAAATGTCCCTGGGGGGCAAAATTGCCTCCAGAAGAAACCCTCAATTCATGCTAACCACCAGTAATCAGGCAGCCATGCTTTGACAGTGCTATTCCCTGGCTTAACGTGCTGAAAGACAAATGTTCCAAACTGATCTTTCCTATTGCATCTCTTCTCTGTGCATCCTTCACTCCATTAAGATTATCCCAGTTGTTGTTATCTAAAAATATCCTGTTTTCATTCTCTTGTCTATTTTTTCCACTAGAAAGCCTACTCTTATCAGCTTCACCTCCTGAAATCCCACCCGTCCTCCAGGGTCTATCTCAAAAACTGCCTCCCCTAGAGCCTTCTGTGATAACCCCAACCAGAAGTGATAGCTCCTTCCTCTAGGCTGCCTCCATTCAGGGTTTGTCTCTTAGGGTTTTGAACTAATAGCAACCTTCTTTCAGTTGGAGCTATCTTCTTTCCTGATACACCATCAGCTCCTCCAGAACAGTAGGTATGTCTCAGTTATAATGTATAACCCTAACAGTGCTTAGTACCTAGTAAGAGTACAATAAATATGTGTGAATTAAGTGGTTCTGGAAAAAAAAAATACTTTCTAATGTCTATATTCAATGTCAGGATATTTCCTTTATTCCTGTTTACTCAGCAAGAGAAAGGCAGGGGAGAGCGGCCAGTGAGGACAATGTCCAGTTGCAGGAGTCTCTAGACATCAGGGAAACTGACATGTGTGCCCCCAGGTTTGCCAGGAAGATCACTAAGCTGTGTAAGAGACAAGAAGAGTCCCCAAGTGGGGTCTAGAGATCAAAGTGGTGGAGCTGTGCTGGGGATGCCGGCCAGATGGGTGACAGAAATAAGGTGAGACTCACTAGAAAAGGAGCTCTAGAGAGCTGTCTATCATGCACGGAGGTGAGGGTGAGGCGGAGCTACCACTGTGGCTGCTGGTCATTGGCCAAGGCATCCCTGCTGGCTTCACCAAGCCAAGGCTGTGGACTAATGGACATTTCTCTAGTTTGATGTGAATCCCAGTTACTAAAATCTCATAAAAATCCACACTCCCAAAATGATGGGACACAGAAGCAGTCATTCTTTATGCCTTCCAGGCCCAGGGTGTGCATACTGTGGGTGTGGGGATATTTAATCTTTTATGCTCCTGAACACTTGGGCAGGTACTGCTTTCAGAACTGTTATGTAGAGCTGGTACATAAGGTAGACGCTCAGAATCAGATGAGCTTTTGTTGCTGAATAGCATGAAAATGACAACTGGTGAACATGTGAAGCCAATGCCCTTTGAATGTTTAAATAGAAAAGTGACATTTCACAATGTGCCGCACAAGTCCACCAGATTGGCTGTAAACCAATCCAAAACACATCCAGTGCTTCATCCCAGAAGGTCTTCCTGAGCAGTAACACACATTCAATATACTTCCCATCAAATGTCTACCCTGAATGTGACTGTTGGTGCAACATGCCCGGTACCAGCCTGACAGGACCTGCAGGGTTTCGTGTTTTCCAGCCTCCTCTCAGGACTGAGTATCGCAATTGTTTTAATCACCCTTCACATTGATTATGGGTTTCAGTTGTTCTAAGATTGAAATCTGCCTTGCTGGTAGCAAAGAGGAAGGGGAAAGCAGATCTAATTCAGGATTCTTGCATTTTAAATTGTATTTTGAATGAATGTGATACACATCAATAATTGCAGAACAGAACATTGTTTCTCTGAGCCAAGCTTCCAAGAAGAGACTGTTGCTTATCTTCATTCTTGTCATACACTTCTCCTCCTCAGCCCCCCTTCTTTCCCACCCCC
The DNA here is from genome assembly GCA_004363575.1 of Solenodon paradoxus. Lineage (NCBI taxonomy): Eukaryota > Metazoa > Chordata > Mammalia > Eulipotyphla > Solenodontidae > Solenodon > Solenodon paradoxus. The sequence goes on along the minus strand of RJWH01000636.1, from coordinate 276,166 downwards.
ATGTTCATTTGTGACAGTTGCATTTCCTTTAAAGCACATATTCATATCCATATTGTATGTGACTTGAGCTCTTTTATTTGAGATTTTTCACACATCCTTCACATCTTCTTTGCAGCTCCAGTCAATAAGCGCTAAGACCTAAATGCGCCTTTGCACTTCATGGCTATTCCCTTATCACATGCATTTTCTGTTGCCTCAAGGAAGACCTGTACAATTTTTGTTATTGAAATCTGAATTTTCCCTCCCAAGCAGATGGAGGATGTGTAAATGTGTTTAAAGACTTAGAATAGCATTAAATCTTTTTTTTTTTTTTTTCTGCCTACAAATCCCTGGGAGTCAGAGTATTTCTCAGGCACCCATTAAAACCAAGAGGGGAGAAAAATAGCAATAATTTCACAACCCAGAGAAAACTGAAAGAGCATGTTACCAAGCCTCCCTTGGCACACAGACTTTTGTTTGGCTGAGGGAATCAATCTTCTTTGGTAAGACAGCATGATTCCCAAGTGATCCATAGATGGAATTACATTATTCCATTGTATACTGATTGAATGATGTGAAGCTTCTATTGTTGCTCTTTGTCAGGGTCCCCTGCCAGGGAATATGGAGGAAAAATGCTGCACAGGAAACCTCAACTTACCTGCAACATTCACATTCTACTTTATAAATTGACTTGGTGGATATTAAAATGTATTTATCAGAAAAATAAAACCATGTTGAATGACTAGGTTCCCATGATAGACCGTGAAGACCAGTTAATCCTTTATAGGATGATCTTTTACTTTTATTTAATGCTTTTACTATATCAAGCCACTCTGTTCACATGATACATACATGCACACACCATTCAAACACATTACTTGCCATTTTATACTTTGAAGGCTTTGGTCATCCTAGTCTCATTGATAAGAACATCTTTGTCTTCCATCTTCATGTAACTCTTGTAGATCACTTCAGATTGAGTTCATCCATTGTCTCTTATAAGGTATCTTTGACTTCTTTTGAGCTTACCTACCTTCTTGCTGAGTTATGTAGTTTCTCTGGGTTCTTGTCATAACCCAGCATATATAGCACCATACTGAAGAGCTTACAACATCACTCTAAAACATTATTGTTAGTCATCTATTTTTGAAACTAGACTTAATGAGTACTTGATCATCATAGTGCTCCCAAAGTAGCAGCCACTCAATAAATATTCATAAATGAAACTTACTGGCAGTTACTCGAGCTTCGTCTTGAGAAGTTACCATCCAGCACACTATCTCCCGCTCTTCCTGCCCAACTTGAACAATAAGGAGGGCTCGTTTAGTGCTCAAATTCACTTCTGGAAGCATCTGAGTTATTGTTAATGAGGAAGTCTTTGAGCTGTTCGATTAGCTTTGAGAAATCCAGTGTCATGCAAGACAAGAGGCAAGAGGGGAATCACATGAGGAATATAGAGGCGAAGCATGTGCATTGACAGAAATAGTAGTGACCCTAGATATCCTAAAGTGGACATAGAGATCTTGGCAGAGACAGCTTGGGACACTTGGTATTATACACATAGTAACCCCAACAGCTAAATCAGGTTTGGTAGCCACACTGCTCTGTATTGAAGGGCAGGAATTCCACTTTCCTTTAACTCAGGAAGATCAGTCAATACTTGTTCACCCATTTGATGATTTTTTTAATCCAACAGATGAAATAAAGATTCCCCATGTACTATCTATATCATGGAGCTATCCATTATCAGAGTAATCACTTCTCTAAAATGCCATAGCTCTTAGTGGTCTTAATAATGTTTCCTCCAGGTTCCCATGGTGCTTTAGATGCCACTCCCTACAGCAGTCAAAGAGAGAATTCAATCCTAGAATCTCAACATTGGATAAACTCTCTAGCATATCTATTCATTCCTTTCATTATTCACCTGAGGAAACCTACATCCAAGGAAGTAGCATATCTTGCATTTAATTAAAAGCAGAGCAGGAATGAAAATTGATAGACCCAAATGACAAGTTTACTATTCTTGCTGGTACATTAACAAATTCTGTCTTTTCATACCTTAACGAATTGTATCTTCTCATGTTTGTTTTGAAATGCCTTATCTCATCCTTGAAAACTGGGTATATTTGATGTAACTTTATATGAGTTCAGGTTCATATAAGAAAGAAATACAACATTAAAGCTGGATAATCTGAATTGAATTTTAGGAACTATTTGCAAAACCATGAGCAAGGTGTTTGCTTGCCTCAACCAACAAAAGACTGCAGAGCTCCGGGATCAGCAATTACCACCCTCCGCCGGGAGACACAAGGGCATGAGCACGTACTAGAACCAGGAGAAGGTAGCACTGCGAGCCCAGATAGAAAAAGGAGAAAGCCAGGAGAACAATTCCTGCAACTTCAATCTTTTCTCACCCTCACTTTGAGCTCATGCTGGTGTCTTCTGCTGACTAAACTTAACATGAAGCCAGAAGGCAAAAGATCCTGGATGGATGTAATCTATGTATTCTACTAACCTGAACAGGGAGCACATGGAGAAGAGTGAATAATAAATGTGGGGAAGAATGGGAAATACCAAAAGAATTGCTTAGCAACTTGCCTTTCACAGAGTAGAGGTTCAGGGGGAAAAGTTAATCTATGTATTTAATGACAAAAAATTCATAGCATTATTTTATATTTCAGGTGTGATGTCTGGACTGTCTCACTCAATTATAAATCTATTGATAGTTTCCTCAAACCGCACAGAGCAATGCTGTGCCCAGAGTAAGTGTTGCAAATATTTGGGGGAAAGAAAGATTATCCTAAACAAACAAAAAGTAAAACCAATTTTTCTGGCAATCACGAGTGAAGAGGCTTCTTCACAAACATGCTTGAAAGCCAGGCTTAGTTAGTGGAATAGAGTCAACATTTCCAGACACAGCTAAAGATGAAAGTTTCCTACCAGCTAACAGTCTTCATGGATTTTCCTGTTCTTTTCATTTATAGTAGAAGCCTGTGGATCAGAAGAGAAATAATGCTATGACACTTTACAACATTTATTAAATTGATTAAATTGACGTTTTAAATCACAACACTATATATTGTACAGTTGGTTCCATTATTCTCCAGTTCCACTAGGTGTTAAGTACTAGTAGGGCATTTAGTATTCTAACCGCATGTATATACCATGGTGTTATCAGTTAGGTAGCAGATTCTTTAGAAAACCCATATCTATAGCAAGAAAATACTGAAAAGTCTATAAAACCTAAGAAATATTAAGAGAAATATTAAGAAAATATTTTTCTCTAGACAAATATTTATAGAGGTCTTAGAACCTAGTTAAGCATTACTTCATGTTTTAAAGGGTTTTTTAATTCTTGTAGAATATTATCCATCTAATTATCTACTTCTCCTCCCATTAAACATGCTGCAAGAGTTGGCCACTGTAGAAGATGTCCAAAGCAGCTCATGCCACTGTTTTCCAAGCACTTGAGAAGGTTGAGGGAGACATGCTCATGACTGGTCCCTGGCTCAGTCATGTGCTAGCTCTTGTGGAATATAAAGGCCCCTCTTGAGTTTATACTATTTTTCCTTGTTAGTCAACTAGTAAAGAAGAGAGAAGATTTTAGAGGGTGAAAACATACCTACGGTCTTCTCCTGATTATTAGAGGCAAAAGTGAGTATGTCAGACAACTTTTCTAGAGTCCTCACATTGAGATGCCTGACTTCCTAAGACCTTTTCTCCTGCTCCTTTTTTCTGCAAAAGACATATGATTCATGGAAGCCAATGAAATTTATCCAAGGATAAAGCTTGTCCAGGGATAGACTCCACCTTTATTTCTAAGAGTCCGGAACACTATAAAGGAATCAGTTATATCTTTCCAAACTTAAGTGTTTCCTCCTCACCAGTCATGTACTCAGTTCTTTACCATTTTCTTTCCTCTCTTGAGGAAACCTGCTCTTAGGAAGACCAACCTAAGTTGATACATAAAGGAGTGAAAAAATATATTAGGTCTGGCTAGTTACTTAGGAAAGGAAATGGACCAATGTACATACAAGAGAGATGGGATGTTATTCAATATAAAGAAAGGCTTCTGAGAATGGAGCAGGTGGAGTCAGCTTTGATCATTTCCTGGTGTTTGGCTATTATTGTGAGGATTTTTCAAGAAAAGAGAAACCACTGTAGCTATTCTAAACAGTAATGAGTTTAATACAAGAAATAAGAAACTTACCTAGTCATTGGGATGAGAGTGTCTGGAAGTACCAAAAAGATGGGGAAGCTGCTACCAAAAATTTCAGTTTCTTGTGGCATAAAAATGAATGGATCCACAGGAAAAAATGGGGAAACCAGTGTCACCATGCCATCTGTTAGTGCCCAGGCACTTTCACATAGCTGCTGCCATAAAATAATGTTTTTTCCTTCTCTCCTAACATCCGAGTATCACAGAAATGCTTCTCAATGGGAGAAACAAAACAGAATATATGTTGCGTTTTTTAAGGTCATTTTGTACCCTAGGGTCTGTGAATATGAATCTCAAATTAATTACACATATAAGGCCAGAAACCTCTTTTGCTTAGTTTAGGGAGTTGAATAGACTTTTAGAATTTTAGACATTTTCTGATCTGTGGTGATAAGCTTTTGAAGAAGCAATGTGGAGTCCTTCCAGAAGCCCTAAAATGTACCCTGAAGGGAATTGCCTTATTCCATCTAGTAATAAATAAAGCTCATGTAATAAGAAAGGCCCATGTACGTGTATATGAATGTACATACATGTACACACTTCTCCACTTACACTTTGTTTAGATATCATTCCTAATTCAGAAATTTGTGTAAGAAATGGTCATCAGGCATTAGAACAATTTTGCCTTTTTAAGATACAACGAATTATCCATTATGGTTAATACACCTCTATGAGTACATTGTAAGAGGAAGAATAGAGCCTCAGTTTGTAGACATGGGTCTCATATGCCAATTGTTACAATTATTTATTGAGTGACAATGTATGTCTTTCTACCACTTCAACCCCAAGTTTCTTAATTTGAAAATTGAGGGTTTTTAAATGTATAATTCCTGATGCTACTTCAACTTTTCAAATGTTATGATTTTATAGTTTAACTATAGAATTCTGGTTCCAAGATGGCAGACTGTTAAGCTCTCATGCTGACCTCCTCCCCATGGCATAACCAATAAAATATCTATTAGGCAACTACAATGTTTGAAAAGAAATGGGACCAGCATCTCCTCAAAGAGAGGGCACACACACCTCCATAAACACTAGAAGTCAATGTGTCTCAATGCCACACCTCCCTGTTTGAAAACTTGGGGGCTGCAAGGAGAGACCAGTGAAACCAATACTCTGTGGAGCTGAAGAACTTTCTCCTGCAGCAGCAATTGTGCCCATCTCTGGAAACTGGCTCTCTGTGAACTGAAAAGATGCTTCCTCTGGTGCCAGCACTGATAGTGACCATTGCAGGAGAGCCCCTAAAAGGATATACCCTCCCTCTTTGCCATTAGCACACTGGTATAGAGATGCTGGCTCTTATTGCTGCCTTTCTGTGGGCTGCCAGAAAAAAAGACAGCTAGGTTGGCAGCACCTGGGCTGTTGACTGTTTTCCAGCAAGGAGAATTTCACTCTACCCCTCTTAGAGGGGAAATAATTGGAAGGACTCCATCAAAGTGGCAACTTTTCCCAGTTAAATAGCTTCCTGTCTGCTGAATACCTACTGAAATTCCACCCCCAGGTTTCAGGACTTGTTTACCACTTCCTGTTGAGACTACCACTTCCCTAGGGAACTGAGGGACTTTCATAAATGAGTATACCACAATAAGACAAGTTCCTTGCTCTCACTCTTCTGTAGACTGTGTTAAGACTGTGCCCTGTTTGTGGACTGGGCCCACAACCCTCAGGTATCTCCTTGAGCTTTGTTTTTCAAGCATGTGACTCTGGGGGAAATCTGCATTGTCTACCCCAACTCATACTCCATAGTCTGAACTCTCAAGCCTCAGTACAGGGCTTGCCCTAGAGCTTCAACAAACCTGATGAGTACTGAGATCACATAATTAAAGGAAGTCTATACAGGTCTATTCTGTATAACTTAACACAAGGCCTTTACAACAAAAAGCCTAATCCATGGAAACAAACACAGAATGTCAAACAGATGAAAGAGACAGAAATATATGCAAAATGATGAAACAAAACAAAACCCCAGGGGAAAAGCTGAATGAAACAGACTTAAATAAACTAATTGATGAGGACTTTAAAACAACATTTGTAATGATACTCACTGAAATCAGGAGAACAATAGAGGAAAAAAAATAGAAATACAAGAAAGATACTGAGACTATGAGGCAGTTCAAAAAAGAATTCATGGAGCTAAGGAACACAATACAGGGGTTCAACAGTAGGTTGGAAGAAACCTCCAATATTATCGGTGAGCTAGAAGATAGGATAGTGGAATGCACTCAAGCAGACCAGCAAATAAAAAAAAAGAATTGAAAGAAATTAAGACAGTTCTAGAGGACTATGGTATAACATCAAGAAGAACAACATTTGTATAATAGGGGTCACAGAAGGAGAAGAGAGAGGGAAAGTGGCAGAAATTATATTTGAAAAATCATAGCTAAAAATATCCCTAACCTTGGGAAGGAAGCAGACCTCCAGACCCAGGAAGCACAAAGACTTCCAACAAAAGAAGCCCAAACAGACCTACACTAAGACGCGTCATTATTAAAATGTCAAAAATACAAAATAAAGACTCTTAAAAGTGCTAACGAAAAAAGTTACCTACAAAGGAGCCCCAATAAAAATGTTGGCAGATTTCTCAACTAAAACATTACTGATCAGAAGAAAATGTCATGATATATTCCAAGAGTAGAACAAAAAGAACTTACATCTAAGGACACTTTATCTATTAAATTATCACTCTGAATTGAAAAACGTAAAAGAGACTTAAGCAAAAGTTAAAGGAATTCATCACATGAAACCAACTTTACAAGAAATACTAAGGGAAGTTGTATAAAATGAAAGAAAACTCCATTTAAAAGCAGGAAGACAGAAAAAATATAAATTGTGTAGAGGAGGAAAGTAGAAATGGGGACTGTTAGAATGAGCTCAAGACTAACTTGCTTTTAAGAAAAACAAGTTATAAGCATAGAAACATTTATGTAATAACCTGAATCACCTCAAATCATTACAAGTGAAAAAACAAACAAGAAAATTAAAAGGGAAACCAAACAGAACATAAATGCTTTCAAATCAACTAAGAAGATAAAGAGAAGAAGAAAGGTACTGTCTGCAACAACACTCAGAAAGCAATTAACAAAATGACAATAATTACATATCAATAATCGCCTTAAATGTTAACAGATTGAGCTCACCAATCTAAAGGTAAAGAATGACGAAATGGATTTTGAAAAACAACCAAGCTTTGTGCTGTATTCAAGAGACTCATCTATATTTGAAAAATTATCATAAGCCCACAATCAATGATTATCAATGATTGGAAAACAATCCTACAGTCAAATGGTTATCAAAAATAAAAAGCAGGGACATTCATACTTAGATAAAACAGACTTCCAACTAAAGAAGGCTAAAAAAAAGACAGGGATGGGATGAGCATTATATAATAATTAAGTGGTCAATTCAGCAAGAAGGCATAACTGTTATTAATATAAATGCACTAAGTGAAGGATGCATCGACAGATATAAAGCAATAATTAACAGAACTAAAGAGAGGTAATGTCAGCAATATGATAAAAGTAGGAGACTTCAGCAGTCCCTTACAACAATGAACAGATCGACCAGACAGGGAAACAACAGCTTTAAGGGACAAATTAAGAAAGATGGGTTTAATAGACATATACTGAACATCTCATCTAATGACCGAAGAATTCACGTTTCTCAAGTATTCATGGAACATTCTCAAAGATCATATATTGGAAAAAAAAAATGTCTCAACAAATTTACAAAGATTGAAAGCATACACAGCATCTTCTTTAATCATGAAATCAAACACAAAAAGAAAGCTGGAAAATTCCCAAATACATGAAGGCTAAATAACATACTTCTAATAATTCTTGGGTAAAAGAGGAAATCAAGGAAAATTTTATAAGTACTTGGAGACAAACAAGAATAAACAAGAATACCAGAACTAATGGGATGCAACAAAAGCAATACTAAGAAGGAAATTTAATGCAATACAGGCCTACTTTAAGAAACAAGAAAAATCACAAATAAATAATCTAACCCTACATCTAAAGCAACTAGAAAAAGAACAACTGAAGTCAAAATTCGGTAGAAGAAAGGAAATAAAAATTTGAGGATAAGTAAATGAAATAGAAATAAAAAAAAATCATTCAGAATGAATGAAACCAAAAGCTGGTTATTTGAAAAATAAACAAAATTGACAGTTTTAGCTAACTCACTAAGAAAAAGATAGAGAAAACTCTTATAGTTATAATCAGAAATGGAGGGGAAGAAGTTACAGATCTCAGAAATACGAAGCATCATAAGAGACTACCATGAACAATTATATGTCAGTAAATTGGACAACCTCACAATATATAGGATGCCAAGCAGAAATGGAAGAAATGGAAAATGTAAAGAGGACCATCACAAGCAAGGAAATTTTGGAAGTAATAAAAAGTCTCCCTAAAAAGAAAAGCCCTGGAATGAAGGTTTTACTAGTGAGTTATACCAAATCTCCAGAAAATAATTAATATCTATTATTCTCAAACTTTTTCAAACACATTGAAGAACAGGAACTGTTTCCCAATAATTTCCATGAAGCCAATATTACACTGACAAGAATGTCACCAAGAAAGAAAACTACAGACCTATATCTCTAATGAACATAGATGCAAAAATCTTCAATAAAATACAACAAACTGAATCTTTCCCTGGACTAGCTGAGTATAGCACGAGGATGCAAACATGGTACGACATACACGAATCCATTAATGTAATACAACACATCAACAAAACCAAGGAGAAAAAAAAATCATTTGATTATATCAATAGATGCATAGAAAGTATGTGATAGGATTCAGCACCTATTTACAATAAAATCTCTATAAAATTGGGATATAAGAAACATATCGCAATATAATAAAGGCCATATATGATGAAAACACAGCCAACATTATACTTAGTGAAAAACAAAGTGTTTCCTTTAATATCAGCAATGAGACAAGGTTATCCACTCTTACCACTGCTATTTAAAATCTTACTGATGGTCCTGGCAATATGTAAGAAGAAATAAAAGGAATTCAAATTGGAAAAGAGGAAATTAAACTATCACTATTTTCAGATGACATAATAATAATATAGAGAAAACCATAAAAATGCCAACAAAATTACTAGAATTAGTCAATGAGTATAATAAAGTTGCACGGTACAAGATTAATACAAAATCTGTTGCATTTTATATGTAAACAATACAACATAAAAGAATGAAATTGAGAAAACTATCACACTGACAACAGAAACAAAAAGAATTAAATACCTTGGAATATAATTAACAAAGGAGGTGAACGACCTATATAATGATAACTATAAGACTTTCTTAAGGGAAATAGAGGCCAATACAAAGATATAGAATGATTCCATACTCATGGTTGGGAAGAATTGACATTGCTAAAATTACCATGTTACCTAAAGCAATATACAGGTTTAATGTAATCCCCATCAAAATCCCCTGGGCATTTTTCTAGGAAAAAAACAAATATATTTAAAATTTGTATGGAATCACAAAAGACCCCAAATAGCTAAAACAATCATGAGGGGGAAAAAAGAACAAGAGTGGAGGTATCACACTCCCAGATCTTGAGCTATACTACAAAGCAATATTGACCAAAACTATATGATACTAGAATAAAAACAGAGATGCAGATCAGTGGAATTGAACTGAATCACCAGACATAGAGTCAAACATATATGTTTGACTTGCTACAAAAGAGACAAGAGCATATGATGGAGAAAGAAAAAAATCTTTTCAATAAATTGTATTGTGCAAATAGCCACATACAAAAGAATGAATATGGACCACTCTAACATCATATATAAAGTTCAATTTAAAATATATTAGAGGCTTGGATGTCAGACAAGAAATCACAGAATACTTAGAAGATAACATAGGCAAGACAGTCCACAACATCAGCCTTAGAGAAGTCTTTAAGGACAAAACTCCGGGAACAAGAAAAATAAAAGCAAAAATTAACAAAAGGGATTACATCAATAAAAAGCTTTTGCACAGCCAAAGAAACTATCACCAAAACAGAACAATAACCTACTTACTGGGAGAAGATGTTTATACATCTGTCAAGAGCTTAATATGCTATACATATATATATAAAACCCTCAGAAAAAACAAACACCACAGTCAGAAAATTAGCAGAAGAATTAATAGATGTGTCTTCAAGGATGGTATATGCATCGCCACCAGGCACATGAAAAGATGTTCTTCTTTACTTGTTATTAGAGAAATGCAAATCGAAATAATGTACTAGCATTTTACACTTGAAAGACTGGCTGTTATCCAAAATCTGGAAACTGACAAATGTTGGTGAGGATTTGGAGAAAAGGCAACACTTTACACTGTTGGTGGGAGTGTGAACTGGTGCAAACTTTATTGAAAGCAGTATGGAGATTCCTCAAAATATTGATAATGGAAATCCCATATAACCCCATCATCCCACTTCTGGGTATCTATCCAAAAACATAAAAACAATCATTTACAGAGATATATGCACCCCATGCTTACTGAAGCATTTTTTTCACTAGTCAAGAACTGGAAACTACTAATTGCCCATCATCAGGTGAATGGATGAAGAAGATGTAGTATGTATACAATGGAATACTGCACAGCCCTAAAAAGGATGAAATCTTGTCATTTGCAACAACACGGAAGGAATGAGAGGGGATTATGCTACGTGAAATAAGTCAGAAGTAGAAAGAGAAATACTGGATGATCTCATTCATATGTGAAATATAAAGAGACAAAAGAGAGATGAAACAAAAACCAAACCTTGGACACTAAAAATAGAACTGAGGTTACCAGTGGAGACTGGGATGAGGGTTGGGAGCAAGAGGTGGTGGGATCAAATGGACCATGGTGATGCCTTTGGAAATTTGGTGATGGTCAGGGAGTTTTGACATATATTTGAGGAATGGTGATGCTGTACATATGGGCTCAAATTATTTTGTAAATCAAAGTTACCTCAATAAATATTAAAAAATGTTTAATGTCTATAATAATTTATTACCTGTATAAAAAAATATGACTATTAGTTATGAGTGACATTGTGAATTTGCTTAAACTGTTGTTCGTAAGGTCTAATTTTTTCCTTACCACTCAGTCTACCATGTTGGGATTTTGTGCTTGCATTATAATTTGAGATGGCTAAAGCCAGTTCCTAGCTCAGTTCAGTTCCTAAACAATGTTCATAGACTCTGAAGACTTCTTCGGGGGAAAAAAAAGCATTGCTTTGTCACTAAAGAGACCTTACTGAAAGATCACAAATGTCTATCCTCTCATCACAGGGTTTGGGTAACATTAAGCATTATTAAAATGGTATTACTATGATGTTTGGCCAGAGATCAACAGTATATGAATACTGCCTGGCTCAGGGATTTCCTGTCGACAAGTTCCCTGAGGGAAATTCATACACAAAGGAGCTAAAGCAAAGTAACAATTCATTATTGGGGGGGTTTGACCACAACGCCAGTGAGTCAGACCCTGTGGAAAGCTCCTTTTACTTCAATTAAGCTAACCCAGACTGTAAGCAGGAGAGTAGCTCTGTGGAGACACACAAAAGGATGAGGAAGGAGAGAGAAAGATGCCTGAGACTATTTCTTCCTGGGCCTCTGAGAAGGGAGAGACTTGAACTGCTGATCACTTCAAAAGTCCCGGAGAAAACTACAACCAAAGGTTGGCAACATATTTTACCCAGGCAAGTGCAAAATGAAAAAGTAGGGCCCTAAGCAGATAGAAAAGTCAGTATCTCCTGTAGTCCCTTTACTCCAATCCATGACAGACAGGCAAGCCCCGAGGGCCTGCAGCCTCCAGGAAGGACCGATTTAGGAAAGCAAATTCCTGGGTAGAGAGCAATAGCGGGAGAGGAGCTGACAGAGGCTGGGAGCCAGAGGATAACAGGCAGACAGCAGACAACCTCTCCCAGGCCCTGTGAGAAAGTTTAAGAAGGGACTGTGGGTCTGCTAGTCTGCCCTCAGACTTCACTTAGAGAACCTAAGTTCAAAGATAAAATGATTAAGATTTTCCAACAGTAGTGACAGAGCATTAAAACCCAAGTGCAGGGTCCTCTGTGACTGCAAAGAGGTCAAATGACACATGGCCATGAAGATGTCCCTGCTGTAGTCCATCAAAATTCCCCTTCCAGGTGAACTTGCCTTCTCTTCAAAAGCTGTGATGAACACACGTTTCTTATCAGGGAAGGGAAGCGCAGGTGGTCCTGGGAAGTCAAATGCTCTCTGTAAGCCTCAGTTGGGATAGGTTGCAGAGCTCCACAGTGTGGCATTCTTGCCTGCTTTCCCAGTGACAGGCCCTGGGCAACTGGTGACTTCCTGCAAATCCCTGCCTTCTTTCTTGTTGGCAAGTCCCATCTACCCAGGGGAGGTTCTATAGCACAATTAAAGGAGCATAGACTTTAGGGCCAGGAAGACTTGGGTGTAAATCTGACCCTTATTCAATTAGGAACAAGCCATTTGACCTCTTTGAGCCTCCACTTCCACACTTGTCAGATGCCATACTAATACCTCCCTTAGAGCTTTTATATAATAACTTGTCTGACACAGAGTCTGTATTATAGTACCTGCTTTGGGTGGTAGTAATCTCTATCAGCAGGGATTTTGCATAAAGGCTTTCAGCGTCATTTCCCACAGCTGATGTCTCTTCTGTCAAGAGTTAGTTCCTATTCAGAAATAGCTTTCCAGGGCTTCTAGTAGCTACATCATCAGCGGGGCCCAGCACTTCTCTTGCTGTGGCTTCTGAAGTGCCTTGGTGCCTCCTAATTCCCTGAAGCGTTCTAGACAGACAGAAAACTCAAGGTTCTTTTGTATTAACCCTGCGGTTCTTGCCAAGCTCTGGAAGTGCACTGGCACGGTGGTTTCACCCTTCAAGGAACTGAGAGAAGACCCAAAGCAGCAGTAAGAGAGAACAAGTGTCCCATGATAGTTCTACACATCTGTCTCTTCAGTCTCACTGGGCTGGGTTTTGAGCAGGAGCTGGATCTCCTAAGTTGCATCACGTAGGTGAATTTCCAGTCTCAGTTGGGATGCCAACTGTGTCTTTCTGATAGTGTCTGAACACTGTATTTTTAAGGGATTGGGGATTTGGCAAAAGTTGTGACTCCCTCTCGGCATAAAGCTCTAAAGGATTCAGGAAAACCTACGTAAATAGGACTCCCAGAACAGTCTCTGTTATCCCCTTCTTTCCCAAGAAATATTTGCAAACTCAGTTTTAATAGTCCTCCTGGGTTATATGCCTGTATTTATAATTTCCCTCTGTTTATCTCATCTTTACAGTCAAATTTCAAACCCCCAGGACACTGTTCCAGCAGTCAGTCATCAGCAGGTGTCCTTGCCATGGGAAGAGATCAGGGAATGCAGCCTGATCTGGTTTTTAGACCAAGGCTATGAAGTGTTTAAAGCAGGTCTATCATAATGGACATGCTATTGGACACGTTGACCAGTGCCTTTATACTCTAGAGCACATCCACCCTTAACCTGGTTGTGAGTCAGTCAGATTCTGCTTTTCTAACAAGCTCTACTGTGATGTCCATGCAGCTCATCTGAAGACTACAATTTGAGTAGCAAGTATTTCGACAATGCTCATTTTACAGGACAAAGAAAAGAGGCCCTAAGTGGTGCCGAGCACAAAGGGGGAGGCCTTACTTCTAATTCTTGGCTCTTATTCTGCCTCTGAGCTGGAGGGTCCATTAGAGAGGTTTCTGGCCCCTTGCTCTCCTCACTTCTTAACTCAGGCTCTGTTTTCTTTGGCTCTCCAGACCCTGCTTTGGAGCTGGAGACTCAGGGCTAAGAGTTGACATTTTCATGGCAGTCCCTCTGGAGCCCCATCAGAGTTCACAGTGAGGTTAAATTTGCTGGGGCCCGGCTGCTGACAATCACTTTTGGGTGCCCAAACTCTCAGACCTGAAGATGGAAATATAATATCTCCCCTGAGGAAGGCTTTTTATTGAATCCATGAATAAGACAGCATGCAGTTGGTGCGTCTAATTTCAGCTCTACTCCCTCCATGTGGCATGCCTGCAAGGCAGTACTGCTCATGGTGGGGTGATCTCAGAAATGTGGCAGGAGTTAGGAAAAACGGAACTTGTGTTAAAGTAGAGAGCTATTTAAAACAGCATGAATGACTGCACTGAGCCTGCTCTTCTTTTGATATTCTGGCATTTTTAAATTGCAAGATGATTTGCGTAAGAAACAGTCAAGTCTTCTCACTTTCTTCTTCATCCCCACTAAAATAAACACCTATTTATAAAACGATGGCACAAAAAGATCAGGAAGGTGTGCCTCTACTTGGTTTTAAAGTTTCATTCTAATGTTCATTGCATACAAAAATAAAAGCAGGAACAATGTAGGTGATCTTACTTATCAAGGCACTGTAATTGAAGATATTTTCCTAGGATTGTTTTAATATAAGTCTGGAACATCGTTCTTTCAGTTGCTGGAGGAAATTTTCTCCCCTATCAGGAGCAACAATTACTGGCCTGTATATTTTAGAGTCTGTGGAGATTTTACCTCCAGGGAGCCCCAGGGAAGAGCACCTGTTAAAATGATGCAGCTGAAGCAGTTTGCAAAGATGCAGTGATTCAACACGAAATTAAAAAGAGTCACTATAAACATCCAATGTGTGATATTGTAATTTATAGGAAATATTTCCTATTGCATATTTGGTCTCTGTCCACAGTTTTGACTCAGGGCTTCCAAAATCTAGAAATAGTCTAAGTGTTGAGAGTGATAAAGGTGTCTCTTGTTATGTTAATAAGGTGACATTTTTGGAAGCACTTAGTGTGTGTGGTAGCTGGTTGCCAGGAGAATCAGCCTTGTGATTAAAGCTCTGGAACTTCTGGTCCTACCTCCAGACTTCCTGGGAGGAGAGAGGGGCTGAGGTCGAGATCAATTATCAGTGGCTAATGATTTAATCAATCATGTCTAGGTAGTTAAGTATCCATAAAAGCCTCAAAAACGACAGCTTCAGAGAGCTTCCAAATGAGTGAAGAGTGGAGATTTCAGGAAAATGTCGCTCCTGGAGAGATCAGGGAAGTTCTATGCCTTTCACCACACCTTGTCCTATGCATCTCTCCCATCTGGGCATTCCAGAATTACAGACTTTTAGTCAATAATCTAATGAGTAAACAGGTTTCTTGGGTTTGTGTGCAATTCTAGTAAATTAATCGACTCTGAGGAAGGTGTATTGGGAACCTCTGAAGCACCAGTAACTAGAATTGTGCCTGTCACCTGTAACCAGAGAAGGGGTTCATGGGAAATTTCTAGCTGGAACTGTTTGATTAGAAGCACAGGTACACCCAGAGCTTGCAGCTGGCATCTGAAGGACAGGGTGGTCTTGAGAGACTGAACACTGTACTGTGGATCTTTCTCAGGTAGACAGAGTAGGAACGGAGTCGAATTCTTGGCCACCCTGCTGTGTCTAAGCATGGACTGCCAATAAGGGGACACCTCCACACACACCCTTCCTGGAACTGTGCTGTAGAATCCATCCATCCACATTATTATATAAACTTAGATATAAGAAATATTCCTGCTTACCTATTCCACCATTTAACTCAGGAGTTTCATCTCAATCCATGGCACAACCTAATAAGTAAGATACAACAAAGGAATAGAAGAGAGATTTATTCACTAATATTTTTTAAAAAATCTCCTCTTTTGCCTTACCATACATATAGTACGATGTCTGATTCTTACATCTCCAGTTATGATTATTTGTTTTCTCTTTTTCTATGTTCATTTACCAGCTGAATTTCACCCATATAACCACATGAGAGAGCTTCCGTTTCTGCATGAAACAAATCTTTAAAAAATAAATAAAGGGAGGACATACAATTTCATAGCACCATAACAGGTACTTTGGGGTTCATATATCTTGCCTACTTCAGATCCACCATTTGAGTAGTGGTCTTTTTCCAACAATAATTTGTAATCAATGTACACTTTACTGGAAAAGAAAAAAATTTACATTGACTGGACAACCACAAAAAGAATTATATGGTGTTTTTGCTACCTGTGAGTAAATAAATATGCTTTTGGCATTCCTGGATATCTGATCCATTAAGTGAGCCAAAACAACCATTCATCCTGCTTTTTTTATGGTTTAAATAAATTCTAGAAACCTATTACAGCACTCAAGGGTGAGTGCTTCTGTGGTTTAAGCTGCAGGAAATATTATTGTGTAGCATAAAGTTTGGCAAATGAGCTGTCAGGAGACGGGTTCTCTCTTGATCTACCACTTACAAGTGGTGTGACCCTAGGTAAGTCACTTTGCCTTTCTCAAGTGCATCTTCTTATCTTAAAAGAAATAAATTTCATTCATTCATTTATTTATTCATTCATCAAATAGATATTGAGTTCCCAATGCACCGAGCCCATTCGAGTTCTGGTGACACTTCACTGAACAAAAAGAACGAGGACCCTTCTCTATGTTGGTCTAAATTCTAGGCTGTAGAGACTATGGTTTAGATGCTCTGTAAAATGTTTCCCAGAACTGAGAATCAGTGTTTCATTTTTTTCAGAGTTTTTCAGGAGGTGAGAACTTTCAGTGGCAGAGATTAAGGTGGACAGAATTTGGGGCTTTATGGTTTTTTTCTCTCTTGCTTTTGCAATTGACAGCACAGGAATGTCAACACACACTATTGATGGGGAACCAAAAGGCAATGAAAATCTTTTCTTTTTTGTATCTCTGATGATTCATTTCTACACACATTCCTTTCTCCAAACCTGACCCACCAAAGCTGGGCTCATCAGGCTTGAGGCATCACTATTCTGGTCTTGCCTCTAAACTGCATGATGGATAAGGATTGCTTTTAGCACTTGTAAAAGGGGAAAACTACTTCAAGATGAGACAAAGAAGGAGACTTACACAATGTTTCCAATATCACAAGAAATCTTTAATTCAGACAGCCTTATTTCTCCTCCATATCCGTCAACAAAACAAAATAAACTTCGTTTTGCATTTAAAAAAGGAAATGAAAGAAATAGCACATGGAAATAATTTTGGCACCTTAAACTGGTACCAAGAAGCTCTAGGAAGTAAAGATTCCATTCAATTCAACCCAGTAATTATTCTTTGTATATTTGCATGCCAAACACTATCTTCAGAGCTTAGATGCAAAGAAGACATTGATCAAAGTCCCATTCCTTTGTAAATTTTCTGACTGGTGGTGGAAAGATGTGGTAGAAGTCAGAATATAATCTGACATTTGAAAGTAGAAAAATGTGAACAGTGCTCTTTTAGAGGAAGAGGCAAAATAATTCATCATGGAGAGTCAGAGAATATAGGGCAGTAAAAATTTACTTTTGAATGGGGTGCTTATGTCAAGTCCCCATTGGATAATGGGATGAGCTGCACTTCATGGAACATCAATCCAAGGCTTGGACTTACTGGCCACCCTGAAACAAAATCCCATGAGAATCAGAGACCAGTGTGAGTCCAAAGCTCCTGTGCCCATGGTTGCTAGCTCACATAAATCCCTCTCAACTCCACACCCAGCCACCACCTTTGGTAACACAGGAAAGGAGAACAGAAACCTGAAAGGCTGAATTTGCTCCTAAGATACTGAGAAAAATAAAAGATATTTTCTACACCAGGAAAGAAACTGAAATACATTAATTATCTGAAAGTGCATTTGAAGTATGCCAGAACCTCTATGACCAGGTAAAGGGAGAGTTTATAAAGAAAAAAGAATAAATTCTAGAAAATAAAGAAACCAAATATTCTCTATACATCTAAATTGTATTTGTTATACTCAAAAAAAGCCTGCAATATCTCTTGCCACATCTTAAAGCCACCTAAAATTCAAAATGCCCAAAACAGGTATCACAAAAATTCCCCATTCACAAACCTGTACCTTAAATTTTATTTTCTATGACCATGGCACCACCATCCACCTATATCTAAAATCTAAAATCGCTGAGTCATTTTGTCCTTTATATGAAACCCATGCCCTAGTGACACTGAGTTATTTACTAAGCATATCTTGAATTTTTCCATTTATTCTCTCTCTCTAATACTTTTTTAGTCTCTGTCATTTGTCTCTTTCCAACAGAACAGCCCATGATAGCACTGAAAATTCTGTCAAATGTAGTCAGATTACCAACCACCATTTTATAAACCCCCTTCTATTTGTTTTAGAATGGGGCTTAGCTCTGTAATGATGTGTAGAAAGTCCTCTGTAGTCTGTCTCCTGACTCCCTCTCTCAGTTTCTTCCTAGCACTCTCTACCTGGCTTGTGCCCTCACACTTCTTTCAGTCTCTTCTTTGAGTTCTTCTCCCTCATGTTACACTCTGGGTCTCACAGTCAAACTTCTTAGCAACCTAACTGGTTAATTCTTATCCTTCCTTGAAATCCCAGCTTCCTCAGAGATACCTTCGGGATCCTGAGGTCAAGTCAGAGCCCCTGCTATCTTATGATTTTTTTCACTACTTGTTCAATCTATAGTTCTATACTCCCCATTGGGAGAGCTGGGGCCACATTTGACTTTGATCCCAGGTCCATGACTGGAACTAAATAAATAGATAAATAATCAACAGATCTTGTCTTCCTGATGGACGGTCTTTTGCTGAGGTAGTCTCTTCTACCTTTCAGATATAAAATTAGCTTGGAGAATCCTAGGGAGATTCATTTCCCCACTTTCTGATTCACTGATTAAGGACCATATGTAACAGGAAAATAATGAACAGACTTTTCTATTTCCGTCTAGAAGATAACTTTACAAAAAAAAACTGATTTTTTTTCTCTGTTAATAATCAGATGATAGAAGACACAAGTTTGAAAGGTATTTATGTCTGTCTACAAAATTGTCAAGGAGGCTGATTGAAGCTGAAATTACAGCAGAAGAGTTTCAAATCTAACTCCCCCACACTGAGAGAACTTTTCTTCCTTTGTGCAACCCTATTTTAATTGCTTCCTTCTAGTTTCAGTAATTTTATATTATCTAGTTCTTGTACTCACTGCCTAAGTGAGTATAATAATTCTAACCTTGGTGAGTAATGCTCCAGTAATTATTTCTAATTCTAAACAATAAATTTTCGTTTGGCATAAAAGAATTGCATGGTTGAGTAATTCCAATATCACCAACAATGGGAGTTAGCTGAGAACTTTTTTTCTATCTTGACCAGACGTGGACTTATATTTGTATAAATGAGTTATAGCTTCAACACTTGTTTTTATGTTGGTATAGTCTTGCAGGTATTATAACCACTGGAAGTTATATCCCAGTCTCATTGACAGATAACCTAAATTCCAGGGACTGGAAACAGCGACAGCACTATTCCAGCCAGACACAACTCATGCACTTTATTTCCATTAAAAAAAAAATGTGCTCCATGCTCCAGAAATGGATGCTAAGATGGCATAGTCTTGGAATTTTCACTGAGGTTAGCTAATAAAAATGGCAGGAGATAAACAGGAGAAATGCTCATCTCTTCAGTCTTTTCAACTCTACACCTGCAATGAACTGCTGCCACGACAGTACATTTTCTGGGAAGAAGCAGAAGTCTGGAGCCAAACCTGCTCTAAGGTCCTAAAGCTCCTGATCAAATGCCCCTGAATTTAGAGATAAGCCCATGTCCAGTCTATGCAAGTCTCTGGAAATGTGTACTTTCTTAAAATGAATGTCATCATTTCCAGTGGCAAGTAATGTGGGCTATTTAGCAAACATTAGTGGCAACAGCTTGTAATGGCTCTAAACATTCATTGCCTAAGTTCTTTCGACTGTAAAGTATAAGTATCAAAGTGTCTAGCTATAGCCACCAAAAAGTTTTGTCATTATGAGTAAGCTTAAGTTAGCTTGCTTGAATAAAGCCAAGGCTGAAAGATGACATACAAAGTCTGAGAATCGCTTACTTGGGCAGATTCATAGAAAGAAGCCTTCAAAGTTATGCTAATTGGAGGTATTATAGCCTCAAGATAAAAGCTTTCTAATGAGCTAATTTTATGGACAGCACTTCGATGTTGAATCAGTCCACACTCTGACTTGAATACTGGGGACTGCATATATTTGTTTCTACATCAGCACCTCTTCTACACTACTTTCACACTAAAAAAATTTGTCCCGACTACCAATCAAAGTGGCTTTACCAGAAAGAAAGTAAAATGCAAGAGAAAGGACTTAGTAAATCTAAAAGTAATATTTCCTTTAAGGAAACAGAAAAAGTTAGAGTCAAACAGTTCAAAGAAAGAAAATCACAATTCATAAGTCATTCACACTTTGCCTCATTCTGGTATTTTCTCTTTAAAGGGAAAAGCGTAGCAGGAATATAGGCCAGTAGAAGCAGGCAGGCAGGATGAGAATGAGGAAGAAGAAGCACTTTATTTTATTTAGTGGTTAATTATGGTGGTTCTCCATGGCCCTGGGTCACAAACCTTGGGATGTGTGTGGACTACCTGGGCCAGATGGAGGCCGTGGAACTTAATTGCTAAGTTACCAGTGTGTGCCTCATTTCAGTGTTTTTTTGATATGCTATTACATAAAATTTATAATAGTTAACAGTATTCGCTGTTTATGCCCAAGAAACGTAACAATTTCAAACCTCAGGGTGAGAGCAGATATGGTCCCAGGCAATACTGGAAAACTGCATGATAAGAGACAGTTAGAAAGGAGAGAAACCTAGGAAATGTGAACAAAGTGGGGAAACTGCTGAGGAGGTGAATCCACCCTCACTGCCATGGGATCCAAAAAAAAAGTTGGCCAAATGAAGTTGTGTAATATAAAAAGTATCTCTCTAACCACAACCATGAAATATTGGAAGGCAGAAAAGGAGCAAGGAGTAGAGAAATATGGGGAATAGACTGACATTGTTAAAGGAAACCTGTTTCCAGATGGTATCAAGAGAATTTGAAATATAATAAGACAGAAAAAAAAAATCACCACACACACACACACACACACACACACATACACACCCTCCAAAACACATGTTCTCCAAATGTATCAGACCAAATGTTGAGTTTTATGAAAATAGAAACATGTATCCTTTTTGAACAGTGTTTCTCTTATGGTTGGTCCAGGCCTATGGCCCAGAATTGGTTGTGGGAGAATCCAGGGACCCTAGAGCCAAATGTAGAAAAGAGTCAAATCTTCTAGAATATAGTTATAAGATCATTTGGGGTTAAGTCTCAACTCTTATTTGAGGAATTCTAACAAGTTCTAACACTATAAATTTTTAAGTGTGAAAAAATAGCCCTACTGAAAAGGTAGCATATGGAAAAAGAATTTTGATTATGCTTTTTTCAAATATGAAAGTGCTTCCTCAACTGTAACATTCTGGACTCCTGAATATTTAATTGATTTTTGTAATGTCATGAAAAAGAAAGTTGCAACAAATTAAAGCATGATAAGTTTTGGCATTGCTTGAGAACTTAAATGATCAAGGTATTCTAAAAAGGGGTTTGAATTGATTCCAAAAATGCAAGGGAGAGGAGAATGAAGAGGAAATTACTTTTAAGTATATTTAAGACCTATGTGTCTATAATCATGCTCTTGTATTTTGGGGGGTGAGGGGGCTGGGGAGATGTTTTTTAGAGACTTAGATGGTTTTGATTGTAGTTTAAGGTTATAAAGACACTTTCAACTGTTCTTACTCTGGGAAGGAGTTGGCACGGTTAAGGAGAATTGAGAGGAATATAATTGGAAATGTAGGTAAAGTAAAAGAGAACAATCAGAAATAGCTCATAACTGCTTCAGGGTCAATCTTAGCATCTTTAGTTAAATTCCATGTCAAAGAGGAAGGGTTTACTGAAGGCAAAAACCTTTTACTAAAGGAAAATGCACATGAGATTCCTTTATTACCCGTACTGACCACATTTGAGTCTACATGTAAATAATTGGGGAATAGTATGCAATCAATTATTCTCACATAATACATACTCTCAGGGAGGTTGCATTTTAGAATGCAGCTCAGTTAGGAAAGAGAAAAAAATGAGGAGGAGGATATGAGAGGAATCTTCTATGTCATCTGAGAAAGATAGAGGAAAATTTACAAAGCAGGTATCATTTTAATTGTATTTAGAAAGAAGGGTAAGTGTTTTCCAGTTGACCAAGGTGAAGAGATATTCATTCCAGGCAGAAGGCATAAGAACATGCAAGGAGGCCAAGGTGGTATAGGATATTCAGAGAATTATAAACTGTTAGATACAGAAACTTGTGGAGAGGTGACAGTAGGAGATGCAGGGAAAAATGAATGGAACCCAGATTATTAAAATGATGCTATGGAGTTTGGGTTTATCCAGATAAAGGCATGGAAAGTTCTTAGGAAGAAATGATAGATCCAAATGTTTAGCTTTAGAATGTATTTTAGTATTAAGTGTGTCAGCATTAATAGTTTTCCCATCATATTTATTAGTTAAGAATTCTCAGTGGCCTTTGAGCTTGCCTTCAATATGTCAAATGTTCAAGTTTTTCTCAGAAGTTTCCGAATGCAACTGCATGACCTTCTGATCTCCAATCCTTGCCCTTTAGAAAATGTCCAACCCTGTTCTCCATAGGTCAGTAAATACAAGTAGACACTGATCTCCAGAGGAAGAGAAAATTAACCACTGGGGCAAACATTCATTTTGCTTTCTGTTTGTTTTGTTTACTCTTACCTTCTGGTAAAGTGGGACCCTTCAGGGGAACTTAACCTTTTTTCTGAGTCTACTATAAGAGTTAATACATTAGGAACAAGAAAGTTACCCTAGGAATCATTTAATGAGGAGGAAAGCGGGAACATCTTGCAACAATTGTCAAGAATCATTCATCTTTGCAAAAATCACCTTACTGGTGAGGCCCTGGAATTTGTTGTTGTTGCATGAAGTTATCATAACTGGGGCAAGAAGGAAGCCAGCTTTTCTTAAATGAGACTTTCAGATTATGAGATTCCTGGGCCCAAGAATAGTATTTCTGAAACTGTAAGAAGTACCACACTGCTGCCCTGTGGTTCTCAAACTTAAGTTATGCCATAGGACTCTGACTGCCCTGCTCATGACTTCTAAGAGCGGGAAGAGTGATTTGAGGATTACAAAAGAAAGCCACTCTATTCATGAGAGGAGGAAATCAAGTGTGACAGCTAGATATAAGTAGTCTTAGAAACAGGCTCGCAGGATTTGTGTAGAAGTTAGGAAGAGCTGTTAGTTGAAGTCTAGTGTTTTTCAATCTCTCTGGGTGAAGTTAAAACTTCCTCACCTCTAGGATGAGTGGAAGTCTTTCAACATTATATCTGAGTTAATTTGGGAATTGTGCATCTTCTTCCAGAGAGATGTAAGATTGTCTTTGTCTTTAGAGTTTTAATAGTTCTTGAGTTTTGGAGTTGGGTCCAAGAGTGGCAAAGTGAAAAAAATCATCAGTCTAGGGATCAGAAAACCAATTTCAGACCTGATTATGCCACCTACAAGGAGTCTTGTGGGGCCATTGGATCTCAATTGAACCTCAGGATTTGGATTTTTTCAATCGAGACATTACTAACCACTTCTAAATTTCTGCTAAAAGATAAGTGTGTGGATCCAGAGACAATGCATAACCATCAACATAATATTTCAACAGAACTGTATAAATATAAGCATCAATATAAGTGATGGCCAAAGAGAAGTCTGTTAAATTGATATCTGCTTAGGAGAGTAAATGAGGTCATGAAGCTGATATTGATGATCGTTTAGGCCCTGCGTGAATGGTACAAGTCATGAGAAATGGGAAAGTTTGATTTTTTTCCTCTGAAGAACTAAGATTTTGGCAGGAGATAGTTGTCAGGCTTTCCAACTTAATGAAACTACAACTTTGATGTGGCAAATAGAAGCTGCTCTTGTAGATTGGCCTTGAATTTTAATGATTCACCAAAAACAAGTACTTACAGATACTGAAGCTAAGAGGCCAGTGTGGCTGAAGGCCACATCAGAATGAGCACTACTTTCCTCTTTTTGGTGATCAGTATCTGGTTGGTCCAGGCAACAGCAATCATAATTGCCCCCCAATATTTACAACTAGAATATCAATTAGCATGATGGCATTAGAGTTGATGAGAGGTCCATGGAGACAGGTTAGAGAAAGAAATTACAAAATTTGAGACACTTTAAATTTGCCATGCAGAAATCAGACCAGGCTATCTCACTGCCCGCATGAGTTCCCTATCCTGACTCTTCTTCTAGGTACATAAATGTGCAACTTTTCTGAACTTTTTATTTCCTTCCCTTGTTCACTCATCCAGACATTTGTCAAGACCAAAGTACCATTGGTACAGATACTTTTTGTTTTACTCCAGACTTGAACTCCTGAAACATAACATCTAGAAGTCTAGCTTCCTTGGACTATGAGGAATTCAATAAGCTAATGAACTAAACTTGAACACTATTCTCCCACTCTTATTTTCACTGAAAGCCCTTTTCTGCCATACTGATGATCAGTGTTTTGCAATGACCATTCCAGCACTGTCCCTCCTCTCTTGCCTCACAAGAATACACTCTTCTGTTTGTGTTAAACCCCTAATTCATCCTTGACTTGAGAGTTCAGACTCTCCAACAACAGGAAAATATCTTTTTTTTTTTAATTGTTGACTTTTCCCCAAGAGTTCTGGCAGTTTTGACCACAGAAGTGGTTCTGTCATAACTTCACTCTTTCTTCAGGGGTCTGGGAGCAGATCAGTTGGATTGGTCTCTGCTCTCGTTTTATAGTGCTTGATCTCACCCTAGTTTCCTGGCTTCCTTCTGATTTTCTTCCCTGAGCCCATCAGCAAATACTAAGCCTGATTTTCTCTGCATACAAGTTTAGAGTGGAATAAGGGTGATGAATGACCCAAAAATATAACTGTTATAAGTGTTTTGCCAGCATTTGAAAAGTTAAAAATCAAGACATGTGGTTAGCAACTGCAAAAACAACTAAAACAAAACCTAAGTACTGGATCTAAACTCTCATTGTAATCAGCATAACCTGTCATTCTTCAAATTCCTTCCATCTTGGGAAATACTTTGGAAACTCGTTATCCTCCTCTGGGCAGAGTTCATACTGCTCGCTTGAACTTAGGGGAAGAGAACCTATGTTCCTAGGCCTGCCCTGAAGTTACCTTAGCCTGAGACACCAATGTTACATCCACTGTGTCCTCTGGGAAATTTCACTCAAATCCTTTCTTCTATGTTCCTGCTATTGCACTTCCCACATGCTGGAAGCCATTCTCCAAACAAAGGTTTGGGGAGTGGGTCTTGTTACAGTCAAAGACAGACTGTAGACTTGGGCTGCTGTCCAAAGCTGGTTCCCCTATTTATTCAGTGTAGTCGTCATACCTGCGAAAAAAACCATCTCCAATAACAGTGTTGGTATGATGATTTAATGAGATAATGTATGAAAAAGTCTTAGCACCGGGTCAGTTACATAGAAAGTGACTCAGTAAGTAACGGCGTTATTGACATGGCCATCAGGGAAGGAATAGAGAGCAGTGTCTATGAGCACAGGCTCCTACTCATTAGCTTAGTGACCTTGGGTAAGTTCTTCAACCTTTCTGTGCTTCTTTTCTCATCTAAAAAGTAGAAATGCTGATGATGGTGGTGGCAATAAAGCATATCTCATTAGGCTATTGCAGGGATTAAGAGAGCAAATATATGCAAAGTGCTTAAAAGAGTGCCTGACATATACACAGTAAGTGCTAAATATGTGTGAGCCCTGACTGCTGGTATTATTGTTGCTGTCTCAAAACATAGAGCATTCAACTACTGCTCTTACCAAGCATGTAAATACGTGTTCTGCTCCAAATCTTATTTTCTCCATTCTGCATTGCTCTATCCTGACTCTCTGACCTCCTTTACCATGCCGTCACCCTCCCCAGGGAGTAATTCAGGAAGCCTCAACCCTGACATATTTTCTCTCCTTTGTAGTGCAACACCCAAAGACTGGAGCAGATTTTTCTACCCAAATCTGTATCCAGCCCAGCACCAAAGACAAGGCATTCCTTGAGCACTGAAGTGGGAAACCATACCAACTTGACTGATCATTTCTTCCTCCAGGAGGGACTTCCAGTGCTTCAAAGATGTGGGCTTCTCGCATCACTATTGTCATCCTAGTCAAGTGACTAAAGCTCGATTCCACCCAGCCCCTACCACATTCAGCTGTTTCTTTTCTACCTAGAGATAGAGGAAAGATAAGAAATGTGACTCAAGCTATTCACATACTGCTGTTAAATTTCATTCATTTCCCAGTTTTGACAAATAGTGTGATACTTTGAAAGAAATCCTTTGGCAAGTCACTAGAACCTACAGTGGCCCCAGAATTCCAAGTCCATTGCTAGCTTTCCTCTTTCCTAACTCCTATATAAAGCTATGATGTTGCACAGACAGATTTTTTTAAACATGTAATGTAGATTAAAAGCAAGAACATTTCATCAGCAAAGCACTAAAACTTAAATACCTAAACACTAAAGGGCTGAAAATTCAACCTAATTAAGATGGCTGAACACAGAGTCACAATTAAACAGTGAAAAAATTATGGAAAAGTAAATATTTACACACACATTGTACAGTTATTAAGGTTTACAAAGAAATGCTTCTCATCTGCACAGCTTTCCCTTGTAATGATATTGTTATGAGGCAATAAATGTGGTTATAGTTAATAACAGATGTTAAATGGCATAATTCATCCAGAACCCTCACTAATTACTGCAGAAGCACAAGATAAATGCACAGCATCATATGGGAGGTATTTCTTATCTGTTAGTTTATAAACTGGAAAAAAGAAAGGTCACTTGTAGAAACAGAAATGCTTAACACCCCAGCTATTTAAATAAAAAATTTGAACACTTTAAAATTACAATGAGCTTCTCCTAGAGAGTTCATTCAGAGAAAACAAATTGACCTAAATGAGTTTGAGTTAACTTGGCCACTCTAGTGGTAATCATTTTCTAAATTAGTTTAGAGATAATGTTCCATATTTTAAGCTGCATTATGCACTGCCTTTGTAATGATGCTTACCATCAAATATTTCATGTTCTTTCAGCTCAGTACGTCTCTTCTTTTAAGGGCATTGTAACAGGTAAGAGGGAAGAATAGTGTCACCTAAAGTAACTTTATTTGACATAGGTCATATAAAGAAGAGGTGGGAAATACACATGCTTAAAATATTATGTCATAATAAATTTGAGAAGACTGATTGGAAAAGTTAAAATCAAGAGGCATCTTTTGTTTTCCTTCCTGAAGCTCAAAACTCGGTTAATAATTGTGGAGCTCCCAATCCTTTTAATATGGCTGACTTTCTTTCATTCTGTAATGTTGTTCAGTTGTTTCCGCTACTTCCATGTTGTCTTAATAGTAGTGCCCTTTGAAACGTCTGTGGTTGATTTGCACCATATTTTACGAGGCTCTACATCTTGAATTTAATTTCTACTGGTCTTCAAAACCAAAGAGCTTGCCTTCCATCTTGATTTAAATAAAGTCAGGATGCTGAAGTTAAAAGAGCAAAATTTTCTGAGGTTTTTGCTTGTATGAACACACATCTGTGTACACAATGAAAAGAGAAGACAGAGATAGAGAGAGAGAGAAACATCGTCTTTCATTTTCTATGCAATAGAAATCATTATACCAAATCGTAATGTCTTCACAGTGTTCAATTGTTCTTTTTCATTGCGGAAAGACTGGTGTCCAAGGGACTTTTGTTGAGTGAGAAAATTTTGAGTAAGAAAACCGCATTTCCTTCTTTGACTATCTGCAGAATGACTTACCCTAGTAAAATACAAAACTAGACAAAAATATATCCATCAATACAATCATTCAAGTCCAAGGAGAATTTTGTTTCCCCTTCTACAGGATCTTCCAGAAAAATCTGGAAAGAAATCTGCTCAGGAAAAGGCAAGGACAATTCATAGAGAGAATGACCTAGACAAAAGCATCTCAAATTTGGGAGAGAAGGCCCAGAGGACCACTGGCAGTCTCAGGGACACAACAGTGCTCAAATCATCCATTGCAGAGTTCTGAAAAAGGAAGCGAAGTGAAAGTTCATGTTGAACCTTAAATTAGAAAGCTGGTTGGTACTTAGGGGAAACCTTGATTTATTTCCCCTCACAGGGTGTTCTATAGAATCACATAGAAACCATTCCAGATGACTGAGAAAAGTGTTCGTAACAGTATCATTTGAAGACTGTCTGCAATCTTGCTTGGTAAATTATTTCTGTTTTTAATAACCTCCGTCATATTTAGCAAATACCTCCTTTGCTATATCATCAGTTAATTCTTTATGTCCAGATCTCATTAAGGCAGAGAATTTCACTAAATGATACTCCTTTATAAACTCAAAAAGTTTTCACTAAAATACAACCTCATAGTTTCCATTCTTTAAACTAAGCTATCTCAGATGGTTTAGACTTTTCTCAATGGGACATTTTCCAACCCTTTAATCATTTGGGTAATGTTATCCAAGTGATGTCATCTCCCCTAGAGGGTAATTTATTCTATCCTCAGTTAAAAAACATCCATCCTCTTCTTTGTTTTCATTCTTTCAATCCCTAATGGTCTACTTCTTTTCAAGAATTTCTATATCATCTTTATGGATCATTATCATCTTAAGATCTTTTGGTGAGTAGCTGCCAAAATCTCAGTGTTGTTAAGTTATTCATTTGCAAAGTAAGAGACCACAATTAGGATATAAATTATTATCATGTTCCATCTCCTATTTGCCCCTGAAATAATCTAATTATTTTCTAAGTCATTCTTATATTATCCACATACAAGACACATGAACTAAGCTGAACTACAGGGAGTTTTTAAAAGAAAACCACTATTTCTCATATTAATTTTTCAGTTTTCCTCTAGAATTCATCCTTCCACTCATTTCCTCCCCTCTGGTTATCATATCTTACATCAGAATCCTGGGAGGGTTTTGTGTGTGTGTGTGTGTGTGTGTGTGTGTGTGTGTGTGTGTATTGTATAAGTTTGTCAGTTTTGCTTCTTTATATTGCATGTGTGAGTGAAAATGTAAGGTTTATTAAGTATAGTATATAATATGCTGTACATACATAAATATACAATTTGATAATACTTTTTATCACCTTAACCACTTTTAAATATACAGCTCAGTAGTGTTAAGTATATTCACGGTTTTATATTTAGCTTTTTAATACTCATAAAATGGGGACTGAGTACTCAGTGAGTGAAATGTATTTCAGACACAACTGGATCCAAATCCCCACTCCACCTCTTATTAGCTCTGTGACTTCAGGCATGTTCAAGTTAATATCTTAGATTAAAAGTTTTCTTAATTTTAAAACAGATAATAAAAGCTACTATTGGAGGAGAGTTAGGATACGGTATTGCAATCTACAGCCTCCCCAGCATTTCTATAAGCTTCTGAAATCAACAAGGAGGGCTGACCTAACCCCAACCAGAAAGCAAAGAAGCATGGAGAGGCTTCAAAAGCACACTGATGCTAGGGTCAATCTTTTCACAGACTTCTGTAAAGTATTTACAGGATGTTCTCTTATCTCACCTGATACTGTCCGCAGCAACTGCTTGGCTTTGATGATTAAAGCAACCCTCTTACTCTGCAATGTATCAGTAGCCAACCCAAAAGACCCCTCTACCCAAGATATTTATCTGGCTGCCCTGCCAATCATTAATGTAGCTCTCTGTCCACAAGAACTCTGTCTCATGCTTTTGCTCTTGCTTTCTTTTCTCTAATAAATCTGTGAACTGCACTTCTTAATGCCTCAAGAATTCTTTCTTGAATTGTGTCATCACCAAACCCCAAGCAACACTACTATACAACTAATCATACAAATTAAATGAGACAACAGATATAATATGCTTACCAACAGAGGGCATTTAATAAGATTACTTCATTCTTCTCTAAGTAATGAGATGTATCAACTATCACTAGTACTTAGGAAAGCATTTTTCAAATTGCCAAGCATTCAATAAATGTGTTGGATGAATGAATCAAAATAAAGAACAATGAGGGTGAGTGTCTAGAAGAGAAAAAAAATCACTGGAATTAGTTAAGACCCATTCTTTGTTATACTGAGAAACTTTTATTAAATCCTCAGACTTAACTTTTAAAAGTTTCATTCCCAGAGTCAAACAACTTACTAAAACCAAATACCAGATTTAGGTGAGACTACTGTCTATTTAACTCATGAGAATAATGGTATAAAAGCCACCTTAGAAGGACTTAGAATTACTTAGATAGAAAAATATGTTACTTAATTATATTTTATTGTATAAGTGTTATATTAATTTGGTGGTCTTGGTTAATTAGATAGGCAAGACTTTACCTAAAGGGATTATGTTCAAAATAATACTATCACAATTAAATGGCACTTAAGGGGTAAGATTCAAGAAAGTGATAATAAGCAGGTTTGACATCTTAGTGCCCACACAGACTCCTGACTCTTCAAGAATGACTGCATCTTGGCATGTCCACTGACTGGTAGGGGCATATTTGAATCTTTTGGGCTTACATCTTAGATGTCTTAAAGCTTTAGTTTCCCATTTATAAGAGTAAAAATCAAATGTCTATATTAAATAAAATAATAATATATTAAAGTCTATTACAGTGCCTGTGAAATTTTAATTGTTTTTCACAGATAATCACTGTCTATTCAATATATATGTAGCTACTTTTAAAGAAACTATTGAACTCTAAATCCATAATAATATGATACATCAAATTATACTTACATCCAGTTATACTTGTGAATACATGAATTTCTATTTGTGACTTCAGATGGAGTAATCATTTATGACTTTTATTTTCATATAATAATGCTAGCATTTCTATGTTCTATTAATAACAAGTCTAGATGATGCATTATTATCTATTAGTAATTCCAATTAACTTATATAAAATATTTCCCCTTTAAAGGAGCATAATTTTATTATGAACCAAGTAAAAGTATTGATGGAGAATATGTATTATTAAAATGACTGAAACATTTTAGTCAAAGCATGATAGATTTTAAAGCAGAGTAATTTTATTATGAATCATGAATTTGGCACTAACAAAGTTCTTGATCAGTTCTTTCAATGAGTATTTTTAAGTTGGACATGCACGTGGTTTAAAGGCAAGTGGATAGTTCTAGACCAAGGAAAACTGCAAATTCTTCAAGTCAGTCCTCCTTCCCCAAATTTCCACTTTCCAGAAATGCTTTAAATCTTTTAACATGTTTTTTGGATACTTATCTTCCTATGTTTAATTTGCACATGATACTATTCCAGATTTTTCTATTTCTGGCTTGATTTACTGATATTATTTGGGGACAGTTTTATTTCTCCCACACCCTTTACACATGTGCACATTTCATCAGTCCCCTCATCCTAAGAGAGTAAAGTCATAATTTTGGCTAGATCAGTACCCAGTGCTACCATCATTACAACTGTGTAAATGTTATGCACAGTTGAATCATGTACCAAATATAATTTCTTTTAGATTTTATACCTAATTTTTTGTTATTATTTATTTTTCCTGAAGTTAATGATTTTTTTTTTATTTCTAGGTTTCTAAACACTTATGGCTTATTTGTCCAAATTCTATGGTGAAAATAAAACTCAGTATTTTCAAACTCCTTAGGTGTTTGATCAGCGTCATCATTTGAATAAATCTCTCACCAGAGTCTTCTAACCAGACCCAGCCTGTACTGGTTGCTTTCTAGACATGGTATGCAACTCTCACCTGAGAAGTTTATCTCATTCTCTTCCAGGGGATTATATTTCTCCTTTTCTTCCTTTGGATCTTTTTGTCTTCTGGATTTCATATGTTCATTATTTTTCATTTACTCACTTGTTTTGTATAGTACCTAACTCCATAACTTCAATAATTTTCTTGAAGTAAATTTGTTGAAATCGTATCTGTCATGGAATTAATTTATTCTATCTATAAATGTAATTTACAGTTTGTTAGATATAGATACCTTAAATCAGAAATCTTTCTTTTTTCTTCTTTCAGATTTTCTAGGTATTGCTGTATTACCATCTAGCACTCAATATTGGGTGAGAGGTCTGAATCCAGTTCTGATTTTTTTTTTTAAATTTTTAAATTGTAATATGAATTATTTCTTTGGTTCACAATGCTATAGTCATTTTAGTGTACTGAAATTGCATCTTAGCCTATATTTCACACCACACCCAACACCAGCGTTCCAGGGTCCTTTATTACCACTTTTCCCCCTTTTTCCTTCCCTCCCTCATCCCAACACCTTTGCAGTATCCTCTTGTGTCCTGTGAGTTTTTGCTGATTTTTTTTCTGTTTATTTTATTTCAGTATATTCCACAAATGAGTGAAACCATCTGCATTTCTCTTTTTTTCTGACTTATTTCACTTAACATGATTCCTTCCGATTCCATCCAGATTATTACGAAGGGCATAATTTCATTTTGTTTTATTTCGTTTTAGTAGCTGCATAGAATTCCATTGAGCATATATTCCACAGTTTCTTTATCTAGTCATCTGTTGATGAGCATTTAGGTTCCATGTCTTGGCTATTGTGAACTGTGCTGCTATGTACATGGGGGTGTAGATGTTTTTTCTAATTAGAGATTTTATATTCTCTGAGTATATTCCTAGCTGTGTCCTTTCTTTCTTTGAGACACTTTTTCAGGTGGACATTTATCTTGTTTGAAATTAGTATTGCAGCTCCTGATTTCCTTTCATCACTGTTGCTTTGTTATATTTTTCCATAGCCTTTGACTTTCAACCTTTGTTTGATTTTTGATCTGATATGAGTTTCTTGTAAGCATAGCACTGATGGATCCTGGTTTTTTTTCACTCATCGTGTCACTCTGTGTCTTTTTATTGTTGCATTCCATTTACATTTAGGGTAATAATTGATATATAGGGCTTTCTTGCTGTGATTTGTCT
This sequence comes from Solenodon paradoxus, assembly GCA_004363575.1. Lineage (NCBI taxonomy): Eukaryota > Metazoa > Chordata > Mammalia > Eulipotyphla > Solenodontidae > Solenodon > Solenodon paradoxus. The sequence continues at coordinate 243,141 of RJWH01000636.1, read as the reverse complement.
GTTTTCTGTGCCTGTTCTTCTGTTTCCCATTTATTTTTTATTTTGTTTTTTCTATCTGTGGTTTTACATGGTGGTTCTTTCACCTTCCTCTACTTCCCAGCTATGTATCTCTTTTGAGTTAGGTTTTGTAGGTGTCATCTGGATTATCGGTATCTTTACATCCCTGTGGTAGTCTTTTGTGAACTGTCACCATAATATATTTATATGTTCAAATGCATTCCATAATTTTATTTCCCCCACTTGTAATTTTTCTCTTGTTGGTCCTGCCTTTGTTTCTGCATTTGCTTTCTTATTTATCACCATTTTGGGGAATTGATGGATCTTTCTTTTCTTTCTCCATGTTTAGGACCCTTTTCAGAGTTTCCTAAATAGAATGTTTGGTAATGAAAAAGTCCATTAACTTTTGTTTATCATTGAAGACCTTTATTTTACTATGATATTTGAATGATAGCTTTGTAGGGTAGAGTAATCCTGGCTGGTAGTTTTCATTTTTTAGTATTTTAAATATGTCATCCATTCTCCCCTGTCCTGTAGTATTTCTGTTGAGAAGTTTGATGATAGTCTGATTGGTATAACTTCCTAGGTTATGTTTCTCCTTTCTCTAGTAGGCATGAGTAGTTTTGTTTGTTTTATCACTGAACTTTTCTAGTTTTACTATGACATGTCTAAGAGCAGGTCTAGTTATATTTAGAAATTTTGGTATTCTTTCTGCTTCTTTGATATCCATGGCTGCTTTTTGTGACAGATTTGGGAAGTTCTATGCTATTACTTTTTTGAGCAGGTTTTATGCAACTTTTTTCTTTTTCCTCTCCTTCTGGTATACCTATTTTTGTTCTTCATGGTTTCTGATATTTCTTGTAGGATTTCTTCATTTTTCCTCAGTCTTGTTTCTTGCTCCTCTTCTGTAAGGGTCTCCTCTGTGATCTTGTCTTCATTTTCTGTGATTTGTTCCTCTCTGTGATTGAGTCCCTTTATGGAGATTTCCATGTTTATTTTCAATTCTTTGACTGTATCTTTTATCTCTAACATTCTGCTAAGACTTTCTTCATGGCCTCAATCTCCTTCATGATGTATTCCTTTTATTCTACCTCTTCATTTATGAGGTCTTCAAATTGTCTTTGTGTGGTTTTGTGTGCCTCCTGCATTTCATTCAACCTTTTTTATAACTAGTTTTTCGAACTCTTTGTTAGGTTGTTCCATTCAATGTCAATGAAATTCTTCTCTGGGGAGGTCCTGGCATCTTCCTCTCTTTGGGTCATTCAAACTTTTGGGGAAGACTTTGCTTTTGACATGGCTTTCTTCTATTTGATTTAACACCATGACTTTCTTTACTTTTTACTTTCTTAAAGTGGTGATTTAGGGTCCTGTTGTGGTCAGTGCTATCCACTTGGCTTCTGTGGGTTATGGATCCTGTTCCCCTGTGTGGAATGCTGACTTCTAGTGGGTCACAAATGCTGTTTCAGTGGTACCCACTGGCTTCTGTGAGGATGAGGAGCAATTTTTCTTTTACATGCCACTGATAGTAAGCTTTCCAGTCCAGAACTGAGTTTATAAGTAAACATTGCCAGTTTTGTGGAGCCCATAGCTCACTAACACGGGGGAAAGGGAGCTCACAGTTTGGTACAATTGCTCACATAGAGGAACAAAGTCTTGGGACTTATCTCATTTTTGATATTCTTTCAACTAATCTTCCCTTTTCATTGTAAGTTCCATCTACACCCCCTTCATCCAGAGTTACTGGTCACAAATTCCTGAGAAGACTGGAGATTATTTTTGGTATAAATCTGATTATTTTCCCTTGATAGTTTAGGATTTAATTTCCTCAGATATGCTACATTATTTAAAAAAAAATTTTAGTATTTAATTACAGTAACTTTGTTTTATTAGGTAAAATAAACTCATATGTGTAGGTTCCCATATGTGTAGTTTCCCCATTCCTCAGATATATATCAATATGCCCTGCCTTCCACCAAATCACCAGGTATTCTTCACCACTTGTCCTTATGGGTTTATGGATTTAGAGGTGTATAGCCTTACTGTTGATATAGTAGAGAACATGGAAGAAGATAAAGTAAAAGCATGTATTCATTCCACCACTTTCAATTGGAATTCTCTATAACTAGTTGGTAACTATATATTGAAGTAGAATTTTTTTAAACCTCCCCTGTTGAAGTTCTGTAGTGAAGAAGCATCCATCTCTTTTTCATTTGTTTTTTTCTTATATTTTAACAGAGCATCTATTTTTATTTTCTCATGTGGAAAAAATACTTCTAATGGCTGTCACATTGTATAATACAACTTCTGTATTTTCTAAGTTTATTGAATTATCCTTCAATCCGTGGTTGACAAATGTCTGTTATAATTTTTGACTCTCTGAAACACAGACTTTCTGTTATAAAACCTGTCATGAGCCACCTGGTCCACCTACACCAACAGGACTGTGGCCTGTAACCAGGTGCTAGGGAGAGCTATAACCTGCATACCTGCCTCCCTATGTGGAAATGGAAGGGCTGGTGCCCAGTAGTCAAGAATCGGAAAAGACCTAAGTGCTTATTGGCAGATGAATAGATAAAAAAAGATGTGTTATATATACACAATGGAATACTACACTGCCCTTAAAAATATGAAATATTGTCATTTGGGACAACATGGATAGAACTATAGGGGATTATGCTAAGTAAAAAAAAGTAATAAGGAAAAAGATAAATACCAATTATCTCAATCATATGTGAAATATAAAGAAATAGAGCAAAGAAACACACAAAATCAAAACTAACACTTGGACATTATTAACAGAACTGTAATTACCAGTAGGGAATAGGTTGTGAGGTGAGGGCAAATAGTGGAGTGATTCAATGAACAATGTTAAAGAACTTTTGTTAATTTGATGACATGGAGGGTGCCTTGGCATATATTTGAGGAATGGATAACCTGCATATATGGGTTTATATTATTTTGTAAATCAAAGTTACCACAATAAGTATTTTTTAAAACATTAGAGAGCAATTATTGGGGGAAAAACAGGTATATAGACCAGTGGAAAAAAAATTAGAGCCCAGAGATAAAGCCACACATATATGTACATTAACTTAATCTATGACATTATCAACAGAACTGTAATTACCAGTAGGGAATAGGTTGTGAGGCGGGGGCAAATAGTGGAGTGATTCAATGAACAATGTTAAAGAACTTTTGTTAATTTGATGACATGGAGGGTGACTTGGCATATATTTGAGGAATGGATAAACTGCATATATGGGTTTATATTATTTTGTAAATCAAAGTTACTGCAATAAGTATTTTTTAAAACATTAGAGAGCAATTATTGGGGGAAAAACAGGTATATAGACCAGTGGAAAAAAAATTAGAGCCCAGAGGTAAAGCCACACATATATGTACATTAACTTAATCTATGACAAAGGAACCAAGAGAATATAATGGAGGAAGAAAGTCAATTCAACAAATGGTGCTTCAAAAAGAAATTAAAATTACATTAGCAGCATATAAAACAAGTGAAAATTGATCAAAGACATAGATGTAAGACCTGAAACTATAAAATACATAAAGTAAAATGTAGGAAATTGCTCCACGACATCAACCTGAAAGCTGTCTTTGGAATATGCCACCTATAGCAAAGGAAACTAAAATAAAACCCCAAACTGGGACGACAGCTAACTAAAACTTTCTGTACAATAAAAATAAACCACTACTAAAAATGGCAACCCACTGAATGGGAGAAGATATTTACAGAACTTACATCAGACAAGTGCTTAATCTCCAAAATATATAAAGAGCTCATACAATGCAACAATAATAAAGCAAATGACCCACTTAAAAATAGGCAGAAGACCTGAATAGATGTTTTTGCGAAAACACACAGATGACCTACAGACACATGAAAAAATGCTCTACATCATTCACCATCAGAGAAATGCATATAAAAAACACAATGAGTTACCCACTCATGCTAGTGAGAATAGTCTATATCAAACAGACTAGAAATAAGTGTTGGAGAGTGAACCCTCATATATGGTTGGTAGGAATATAAATTAGTGCAATCATTTTGAAAACATTATGGAGATTCTTCAAAAAAAAAAGTGGCTCTACCATTTTTCCAAAAATGCCACTTCTAGGCATATACCCAAAGAATACAAAACCCCAATCAGAAAAAAAACTGTATCCATGTGTTCCTAGCAGCACATTTCACAATAGCCAAGATATGAGAGCAACTTAAATGCCGTTAAAAGGAGACTGGATAAAGAGGCTATGGTATATATACTCAGTGGAATTATATGCAGTAGTTGAAAAAGATGAAATCATGCACTTCTGCAACGATGTAGGTGGAACTGGAGGGGACTATGCTAATCAAAATAAGCAAGAAGAAAAAGGAGAAGTACAGGATGGTTTCACTCATGTGAATTAACAGACAAATCACAACAAAATTCACAGGATGCAAGACTGTGGCTATCAGGGGAATGGGAGAAGATAGGGAAGGAAGAGGGAACAAGGTGGTTGAAAAGGCACTGAAGGTGGTGGTTGTGGTATGAAATGCAAACAGATTCAAATGCAAATTCAATATCAAAAAGCATACAGCAATGTAAACAAAGGAAATAATAAAACAAATAAAAGGAATCCAAATTGGAACAGAGGAATAAAACAGATGAGACAAACCCAACCCTTGGACACCTGCAATAGAACTAAGGCTACCAATAGGGAATGTAACAGGGGAGGGACATGCGGGGAGGTATCAAGAGGTGGCAGAGCCCACTGGACAATGGTGAAGAACACTTGATGATTTGGTGGGGGACAAGGTGTGTTTATATGTATCTGAGGAATGGGGAAACTGTACCTATAGGGAACCTACACATATGAGTTTATTTTAATTTGTAAAACACAGTTACTGCAATAAAATACTAAAAAAGGGTAGAAAGCAAAAATAAAAAGAGTCTATACTTCTTGTCTCAAGACTTGAGAAGGCCCAGGCTACCACAAAATGCCAGCAATAATAGAACTAAAATGTCATCTCCCTCTTCCCCCAACTTTTCTTTCCTTTTTCTTCTTGAAGATGTCATAATGTTTTTGAGAACAGAAGATAGACTCCTTGAAGTATGCTGTCTGGCTTGAGCCAGTCTACAAATACTTACTATTTCTCTTAGTATAGCTGCAGAAGACACCCAGATTTTTCTCCCTCAATAAAGTAGAGATAATCTGTATATATTTTGAAAGTTATAAATACTGTTTCAGTAAAACATAATTAAAAAAATAATTTGGTGTTGACAATGTTAGGATTTAAACATATTATAAAGTACAACATGATGGAGAATCTACACAGATGTAGACCCACATACATACTATGACTTACTTTTGAATTCAAAGGGGGCTTTGGTAGTATCGGTTCAAGACACTAAACTATAGTAAGAGAAATGGCAAGGATTTCTGAGCTGGTTTAGGCCAGACATACACCATCCTCCAAGGAGCCTTACCTTCTGTTCTCAAAAACAATGACACTCTTTCATATTCATCATTAATAAAAAGGGGGAAAAACAAGTCAATGAAGATGGGGACCTGAATATTGCAACATTATAGGGAACATTATTAATATAAGCTCAAAACTCTCTGAACATTATGAAGTAATTACTTTTAATTTACCAAGTTAGTTTTCTGAAAAATCAAATCTCTCCTTTCACATTATTTCTTTTCATGCAGAAATTACTTAAAAATAATAAAACAATCATCAATCAACTAGCTCATCTATGTCACAGTGATGATTGGTTTTGAACTACCAAGAACTACCCTGGTATAGAACATCCTTGGCTTTATAAAGTCATATCATCCCTAGGGAATCAGCATATTCCAAATTCTTAGAGCTCATGACACAGATCCTTATTTAAAAAGAAAAATGCTTTGACAAATGGCTCCACTTTGCCTGCTTGGTCCTTCTGAATGGTTCTCTTGGGTCCTGAATTTCTGAAGGGTAACTATGAGGAGACTCTATTTCCTCCTGAAGTGCCATGTTTATGACTTTCCAGTGGCTTTAGGTCCTATTATAACTTGTTGAAAGGCTCACAGGTAAACATTTAAAAAAATAATCACACCTAGATTGACTTTCTGCTGGATTGTGATTCATGAAATAACTTGAAGCCACTGACTTACAGGTTCAAACATTTTTTATTTTAAGTTTTATTTAGTAGAGCTTGTTTTCCTCTCAGTCCATACTCTTGTTTTATTTACCAACATCTCATGTGTGGTTTCACAGATCCATCAAAATTTACAGTAAATTAGAAAGGTAATGTTTCCAAGAAGATTTAAAATTACTGGTAGTAAAATAGTGACCACAACCCAGATTGGACCCTCTGGAGAAGGTTGAGGTTTTGCTTTTCCTGAAATGGTCAATTTTAGATTGTGATTGAGGCAGCTTCCTGAGTGATAGTGAGTTAAGGAGAAGTTTAACAAGCCCACACGTTTCAAGTTCTGTAATTTCATACTCCTAGTATAGATCCATCATGTTTTCTGTAAAGTTATTTTTATGTCTTTTTTTCCCTAAGCACCATAAAATACAAAGTAATACAAAACACGGTAGTGGTTGTTTTGTTGTTATTTACAATCAGACCGTTGTTAAAATAAACCTACTGTTTTATAAAGGCAATTTGAGAAAATATTTTACATGACAATTTTTGTCTTAGGGTTACAGATGTAAAGACCCTCCCAAATCCTCTCCATTTTCTTCAACTAAACCAATTCATTTCCAATATGTAACCCAAATGGGGTCACACACTGCCTTCAGTTAAAAAGATAGCAAGCATGACATGAATGGCGATTATTTGTTAATTTATAATGAGACAGATGAAAAAAAATCAAGGTTTGGATAAGGGATGTAGTCCAAATTTACCAGTTTCCCAGGTGAGTGCTCTATTTGAATTAAAATTTTGATTTTGCTAGCTGAAGTCATTAGAGACTCCTTTCCCCACAACGCCAAGCAGTATATAAAAAACAAATCTCAAAGCAAGTCATAGGTACATATCTGGTGGTTGAAGCACTCTCTCTACCTTGCAAGGCACATTAAAAGAAAACTAAGATCTTCACTGCATTTAGGCACAGCTCCATTCCAACTGAGTATAATATGACCGCAAGGAGCACAGAAACTAGTCACAGGTTTACCTCGAAGGGCTTGACTGCTAGGTCAGCACAGATTCACTTAACTATTCTGCCTCCATGATTTGTGAAGTTGAATTGACTCCTCAATAAACCACATGATAAGCACCAATTAATGTGAAATGCTGCTTGAAATGCAGCTGTACTCCACCCCACCCAGTTTAAATTAATAAAAGTGGGATCTAACTTTTCATATTCTTTAGAATAAAATGTATTTACAGTTTCAACTTTAATGTTGGGGAAAATACACATCCTGAATTTTTCCATACCTCTTCCATAAATACTGTTGCCTTGTAATAGTTTTTATTTATAAAATTACTCATAAGGATATTTATTTTTTAAACATTTAATGCAAGATTTGCCTTAGTATTCAAAATACTGATTGACATTTCTCCTTATTTATTCTAAAAAAGGAATAAATCCCAAACAAAAATTGTGAGTAGAATTTTAACTTAATTAGGTGCATATGTCCAGTTTTGTTCTCTGCCTAAAGCCTAGGAGTATTTCCAACTTTGAGTTTATAGAATTATTACATTTACAAATGCAAAATGCAAACTTAGACTTACTTTAATATCAGAATGACATTAAACAACTTGGCTGAGTAGACACTAGGATTTTCTCCAAATGTTTCCAGATTATCATTTTTCTCATATTTTTCTCACAACTGGGCAGGAATAAGTCACTGAAAGGTAACCTCTAAGCATCACTCCCAGTTCCTCAGAGTGAGCACACTGGAAGGAAGGGAAGGACTGGTTCAAACAAGAGGCTGTTCTTAGCATCTTCAGGGCTCTCTCTTTGAAAAAACACATGACAAGCACATACTGAGACCAGCATCAGCGGAAAAACTCACTCAGGGTCTTTAAACCCATGAGAATGAGAAATATCCATGCACAAATTCTGCCCTCAGATCCTCCAGCAATGTTTTTATGGGACCAGTGACATACTGCATTAACCTTCAAGGGACTCAAGGCAGAGCATATAAGAATGCTGAAAAGGTCAGACCTTCACACCATAATTATTACCAAAAACTTCATAGGCTACTTTCAGTGTTAAAAATTTTCTAATTATTCACACTTATAAAAACATCTAACAGCATTAAGGGGGAAATGACTGTCTCTTCCAGTTTTTACTTAATTGGGCAATACTACTTCATGCTTGTTTGTAAATAAGCAGAATATGCTTATTGCATTCTTTTTCTACCATGAATTCTAAGTACAATGGTGACAAGAATAGTTTTATTAGGTCTGAGTATTTGAAAAAAGCCTTTACATTTCTCTGACGGCATAAAAACAGAAACCTGGAAAATAATTTAGAGAGTACATGGATTTTCTATCATCCATCCATCTATCTATCTCTCTGTCTATCTATCTATTCATCCCTCTGTGTTGGGAGCCATGTGGTTTGAGTTGGTTTTGTTTTAATGAACTTTTTCTATTCTCATTTAGAAGACCTCTTATTTTACAGGACCTCCTGACACTAGTTTAAATTCCTTCCCTCTTCTTTATCCAATACTCTCAACAAACTGGGCTTGCCTCTGCAGAGTGTTATAAAGCTGCACCCAGGTTTTCATGTTAGATTATACTTTCCACACACCCAGGATACAAGCAGTAGGGATGCAATTTATATCACTAATATCCAAGAAATGGCAGGAAGTAAATCTGTTTGACTTCTTGGATCCTTGTGGACCAAGATGTATTTTAAAATGGAATTTTAAACTAGAATAACATGGTTACTATATCTTGAAAGCCAATTTGGGCTTTTCCAAGGGTAAGAAAGGCGAGGAGAGAGGGGAAAAACATAACAAAACTCAACATGTATTGCCATTATAATTTAAAGAACACATGGACTTTATATAGAGATGAAACCTGCTAGTCAATTGCATTCATGTATGTTTGTATCTACATCTATACAGTATTTGCTTTAAATAAATTACAATCTATTGAATAAGATAGACACTATGTCAAAAAGTATGAAGAGAAGCTGGGCATGGGAAGAAAAGTGTCAAATTTCACTTAGGGCATTCAGGGAGGCTTCTGAGAGGAGGTGAAATGTTTGCTGACTAAGATTTTGAAAGGTGAAAGCAGAAGTGGAAGACATTAATTAGCTGACCTTCTTCAACAAAAGTCGCACTTGGCTACAGGGAAATTATTCTGTTCTGGCTCTTGAGTGCCCCCACAATGGTCATCACTAGACCAGGTGCATGAAATGCTGCCACTATTGTCAGTTCTGGAAAAATTACTGCTCCTGTCTGTGAAGGTAAGAAAGAAGAATTACAGTACTTGCTATTTATATAATATAAGAGCAATTCTTATCAGATTGGAGCTACAAGAAGAAAAATTTAATATTTGTAATGTTTATATAGAGATTTATCTCTGAGATGCTCCTCTCATATACATTATTTCCTGGCATAATCTAATATTTGCTAGGAATCTTCTTCATGTTCAATACTTTTTAGAACTGTAATAAATAATCCAATTCAATTTAAAAAATAATAATGTTTTCCTCCAAATTCTAATAATCCTGTGATACAATCTGTCCCCAGTTGTGGTTACAAGTAATAATTTCCCTTCCCTTTCAATTTCTTTGTCAAGTTCTTTTCTTTGTCCCATTAATTTTTTATATGTGGTCTTTTGGTTCAACAAGGTCACAGGAGGTTGCTTGAGTTCTTTAGAATCAGTTTCATGAGATCTTTTCAATTTATTTATTTAATGTTCCAGATATTATTCTTATGAAAAATTACATGAAACAACTAATGGACATCATTGCTGACTAGGTCAGATGTTTCACTTGTACATTTAAACTCAATTGCAATAAATCTACTGCTATCTATTTTACTTTTCATGGTGCTAGAGGGGTAGCTATTGGGGAGGCTGTGTGGCTCATACATAGAAAAGCCATTTGCAACAGCTTTTCTGAAGTGAATTTACTTTCTAAGAAGATGAACCCTTAATTTGAGATAAATCATTGCTATGGGTATTTGCATTAATGAATTCATGACTTAGGGAGGTAAATATTTGCTGTGATCATATTTGGATTGTACAGTCAGTCTTCCAAAATATTCATGTGTCAAAGTTAATATAGGCTATATAGTTTTTCTTGACGACCATTTCTCAGACCACCATTCCTCAGTTCCCCCTGTCCAAGAATGCCCTACAAGTCTTATAGGCAGTTGTTTATCATTTCAGGTATAGTTTTGGGGTTTAGGTATTTTCCAGACTTCTACTATGCCCTCTCGCTCTTGACAGCTATAGCCAGAAGATAAACATGTAACCTAAATATGGACGATGAGACTGAGATCTAAAATCTTAAGTGTGTGACACAAATGACTGACAGGGCAGTGATGCTACTGCTGAAGGTGGTGACAGTGTCAGTGGGAACAGCGGGGCTAGTAACCACATCTCACCAGCTCTGGTTCTGGCTCAGTAGCCATCCTTGTCTCTTCTGTGTGTTTACATTTCAGTTTTCTGTGTTTTACTATTTCTGTGAGTCCTTATAAATCTACACCCTTTTAAATTTTGATATTTTACTTGAAATAGCTAAAGATAGTTTAACTGGTTGGTAACTAAGAACCCAGATAGAGGGAATATCATTATAATAGCAAATCCAGAGGCAATAAGGAATAATATAAACATCTGTTGCACTGCTGGGGGGATTAAAAATCACCTGTTAGAAGTGCAATATAAAAGTACAATCTATTTTTGATCACTATTTAAAATAGAATGAGTATAAAGTAAGTATAGAGTATATTATAGTCTTGTATCTGTGTTATTTTCCCATTTTTCATTATGCTGTGATATGTGAAATAACTTCTTGTTTTTAGGAAGTATACATGAAAGTATTTAGGAGTAAAATGACACTGTGTCTATAACTTGCTCTTAAAAAATTCAGTAAAAAAGAGTATAAATAGGTAAGAGGGAGGAGGGAGGTAGTTAGATGATAGATGATAGCTAGCAGTAGAATAAAGCAAATGTAGCAAAATTTTAACATTTGGAGATTTGGATATCTGATAATTCTTTGTATTATTATTATTATTACTAATATTTCTATAAGTCTGAAATATTATCAAAATAAAAAAAGTTAAAAACCCTTAAAATTGTAGTGCTTTTTATATCCTTCTAATCACCTTCCCATTTTTTCACAACTGAGGAAACACCTCTGAAAAGTTAGCAATTCACTCAAGGTCACATTGATTGACAAGACGGGTGTGAAAACAAGGATGGAGCAGAGAGTCTCATTGATGTTCGAAATGAGGAATTCCAACAGGAATCAGGTATTCCATATAGAAAAGCTAAGAAAAGTTGGATTGAAGATGGATCCATTATGACAAGAAAGAGTCTGGAGAGCTCCACATGAGGAGCTGGAAGAAGGGTAGTTGTCAGGGGTTGCAGGGTATCACAGAGAGAAATGAAACTCATTAAGATCCAAATGTATACATTTTAATCAATTTACTCTGCATTGTGAATGGAAGCTACAGATGTCAATGTCATTTATAGAAAGAGGGGTCGTAATATTGATCTTAGAGTCTTGAACAAGTTACCTCTTTGGTCTGTTTTCATAGCAGTAAAATAGAGTTAACAACGCCTCCTGGGTTTTAGCGAAGGTTAAATAAATAAAGGTAAAGTGCTTAAAATAATATCTAGCACCTATTAAGTGCTCAATAAATCCTAAGTGTCTCATGCACATTAGTTATTAGCTAATAAACTATTAGCTCTGATGTAGAGAAATACATTTGTGTGTGTAGTCTTCTTTCTTTCAAAATATGTAGTTTTTTTAATATACATTTGTATACCTCAATATATGTATAACAGAGTGAGTACTGAAAATTTTAAGTCAGTCCATGAGTACTAGAAAAGGTGTGAACCATGCCCTAAACAATAAGAACTGAAGTGGTCTAGTGGGCACACAGTGACCAGTGTGTTACATAAAGAAGATGGACTAACCAAAATGACTCAGGAATAAAATTGAATATGCATAGCTTCATTTCTTATCTCTTGGAATATGTTTCTCTGAATTACCTTATTAATTATGGCAGGGATGAGACATACTGAAATAAATGAACTAATGTAGAAGAGCCTATGTTCCAACAGGGTTCTAGGTTCTGGGTATTCAACAGTGAACAAGAAAAGTTCCTGCCTTCATGATTTATCTTCTAGTTAGATAGGCAAAAAATAAAGTAATAAAAATACAATGTAATCATAATAGAAATACAGTGTCATATAGTAGTAAGTTCTATTAAGAAAGCTACAATGGTAAAGAAATCAAAGGTGACAGAGGGTAATTTTGCAGAATGGAGAAGAAAAGGCCTCTATGAAGATGTGACATTTAAGCAGACATGAAAGAAGGGAGGAGTGAGTCATGTGGAAGAGTTCCAGGAAAGGGGTTTGGGGGAAAGCATGGAAGCATGGATTAATTACCTTGTTGTGTTTGGATGACAAGAAAACCACGTGTTTCCAGTGCAGAAAGGAAGGAAATGACTCAGAGAATAAGGAGAGTAAGTTGGAGAGATACATATTAGCCATGGTACGTAAATCCTGGTAGGTCCTGCTAAGGAGTTGGGCTTTTATTCTTGTTGAGCACAGGACAAATAGACATTGGTATGAGTTTTTAAGAGACAGCCTTGGCTGGTTCATGAAGACTCAACTGTGGGGAGGCAAGATGGAAAGCAGGCCATGCTGAACTGGCTTGGGCAAGGTGACTATAGTAATGTCCCAAAGGGATCAGACACTGGAAATTCTTAGAAGGTACAAGTGATGAAATTGATGTGGAATGTGAACAAAAGATGGAGTAAAATGTAATCTTAGATTTTTAGTTAAACAGTGATACCTTTTTCTGAGATAAGGAACATTTTAATAAAGGGAAATATTTGATGACAGAAATCAAAACCTCTGGATATGTGAAATTAGATAGGCTTCCTAAATGTCTAGGTGAGAACTGTAAAGAACTGAGAAAAGTCTGTACACAGAAGCAGTCGGAACTGCTCTCAAAAAGGGGGATCTTTCACTGTGCCTAGCGCTGCTAATTGAGTAAAAAGATGGGAACTACAATTGATTGCCAGCATCAGAAAAAAGACAAAAATCCTGCTTGGAATAATGAAAATCCTGATTGACAGATTAATAAGGACAGACGTCTTATTGGAGTGATTTAGGAGAGAATAGGAAGTAAGGTGGAATAGACAGATTAGATAGATAGATAGATATTTCTTTTTAGCAGTTGTAAAAGAGGAGCAGAGTCAGGAGGGGCACTTGATGTCTATAATTTTTTTTAGATATTACATGTTTGCATGTTTACAAGTTGATGGAGACACTTAGTAGAGAAAAAAATTGATTCAGACATAAGGCAGGATAACTACCAATAAAATTCCCTGAATAAGAGAAAGAAAACAGAAGAGAAGTTCTTAGAAGCAGGACATTTCATCCATTTTAACAGGAGGAAAGACAGAATACATGTTCAGACAGTAAGAAATACAGCAGTGAACATGTATGAAGTCAACGTCATAGATAAGTGTCACAAAATGTTGAGAAACAAAAGCAAGTAACAAAAATGCATATGGTATCAAATCAAGGAAAATAAACAATATATTGTACAGATGCAATCTTAAGTGATACTATTTTTCTGAAAAGTGAGGGCATGGTAAAAACAATTACAGGATAATGGTGATAGGTTTGAGCAGAGTGTAGAGGTATCTTCAGTTTTACTAGCAAAATGTACTTCATAAGATGGAGGTAGGATCATAGGTCTTCATTTGTATGGTTCTTAGTTTAGATACCTTGTTGTATTAAGTAATATACAACAACTTTAAAGAGTTCAACTAGGATTTCAAAGTGGCTAATCTTGAGAACATGCCATGTGACTCTAACATACAGAAGGTGTCCCTGTTGGATTCTGAAAGTCAATCACTGTATCAACAAGAATTCTGTGCTTCAAGTAATTCATAAGTGGAACATTTTTAATACATTTAGCTTTGCTGATATATGATCAATCCACTTCAAGCTTTTATCTTTATCCCAAATCATATTTGTTTAGAAAGATGATTTTCCACTCCTAAAATATAGCTGACTAGCTCTATTTCCTAATTAAAAGTCTGAGATACCATAATAATAACTAACTTCACTTTATACTTCACTTTATACTACATATTCACTACAAGCACTTTGTTCCATTCTTAATAAACATATCCTGGCAAAGTCATAATAATAATGATATGGAATCTGCTTATATAAAATTGAGAATAAATTCTCCTTTTCATGCCTCTGTCCACAGCTCCAGCGTTTATAATCTCTACAGCTCCGTAATGTTTCACTGTCCTTCATATCTCTCCTTCCATGCAAGATCAGAATCATCACCTTACTACACCCACATAGCCTTTCCTCTTTCTTCTTCCTTTATCCTGGCCTAGAAATGATGAAACCTAGTTAAACCCAACTCTGGGTCTACTCCATGGCTCTAGCAGGGTATGACTGATGAAAACTATGCAAATAAGCACCCCTGTATTTTCCTGTTCTGATAGTTTCACTATCCTCATCTCCAAGATGAACTATTACATCCTCTATTTTCTCTGCTCAAATATATTATTTTACTAAGAAAAGTGATTGGAAGTCTTTTTTTTAATCATTAAATTTGTTCACCTATCCGTTCCTTTGCCTTTTTCCCCTGGGTTCTGCCAGTCTGTTTCATCTTCTAATGTCTAGCTAATTCTCGCTTAAGTGTGTACTTTTCACCTTCTTGGAGGTGATTTAACAGGTAATGGTTTGATCACCTGGTAATAATTTTTCTAGCCATATTCTAGACAGATGACAAGTACTGCATTTTTCCATTTCATATGTATGTTTATTTTTGCCTTACATTATTTTATTCTTGATATGTGCAAACCCCCCTTTCTTACTTTTTACTGAGTAAGTCAGATTCCCTGTTAAGAGAGGGAAGAGGCCTAGGTTGCTGTCCACACTTTACTACCCTTTATTTCATTACCAGACTGTTTACCACAAGTATGGTTACTTTATATGATCATTGTATAGCCTTATTCCTATGTTTTCCTGATACAAACTATTCAGTAACTCTTGAGCTGAACCAAGCCATTTCCTATACTAATTTTGGTAGGGGGAGAGGGTGGGAATGACAGGGTAAAGATTTTGCTCTTCAAAAGATTTCTTTCCTTCTACAAGTATATTTGTTGTTAGTACTTCTAGAGATCTGATGCCAATGGAAATTCAGCATTAATTCTATGTAGTTCTTTAATCCTATGTAATTTTTATATAATTTTGACAGCATTTACATATTTCTCATTGCATAAATCGTGTTTCCAATTTTTCAAGAAAAAAATGTTTGTAACAGTATCACATATGTTTCAGTTGTCCATCATTATAAATCAACCTCAGCATAGACTAGGAGTTAGAATTCTCCGTTCCTTTAATATTATTTCAGGAGAGGAAAAGCAAAAGTGTTAACAGTTACATTGATCTAAAATTTATTGCTCCTCTTTTATGTCTTAATTTGATGCTAAACTTTTAAATTTGTAGCTATTCTCCTCACATATAACCACGTGAGAAAACACATTTCTGAGTAAGTCTTAACCTTTATCAAACTTTTAAATCAAATTTTTATTACCATTTAGTTAGGAATATTTAATATATCATTTTGATTGTTTTTCCCATCATACATTATATATATTTTAAAATTTAAACATTTTTAAGTTTTATCTTTTTTATTAATGACTTCCATCTTAATTACACTGTGATCACAGAACTCTATGCTATTATTTGGAAGTATTGAAACTATGCATACATACATATATATTATATACATTTATACAAATAAATACCTAGTATATAGTCAAATTTAGTAAAATTTCTACGTGTGATTGAGGAAAAAGAATACTGATAATCCTGCTAGGTGCAAGGTTCTATATATGGCATTAAATTAATACTTATTAGTACTTGTGTTGTTCAACTCTTCTATATCTTTACATGTAGTTTTTGTCTGTGTGACCTATGAATTATTGAGAAAAATTTGTTAATTTTTTCAAAAAATGATGGTGGATTTTTCTCCTCTACTTCCTTTTTTCTTCTGTATTTTGAAACTGTTATTTGTTGCAGGTATGTTTAGAATTATTTTATTCTTCTGAAAATTGTGCTCTTTATTATGTAATCATCTCTATGTTCCATGAATTTTGTATTAAAAATTTATTCATTTGGATAAATATAATTATCATAACTTGTGTGTTTTCTTCTATTATAAGTTAGTAGTGTTTTATTTTCAGCGGTCCCATGTTCTTATGCTTTAGGTATGTCTCTTGTTTTCCAAAGACTATTTCTCTTAACTAATAATTTTAACTAATTATTTTAACTAATGATTTTAGTCTATCATACTTAACATGGTTAGTGATAAAACTTGCTTCTACAATCTGTGTTATGCATTCTATTTGTTTAATTTTTCCTTGGTTTTTCCACTCGACCATTTAATTTTTAGATTAATTACATTTGTAAAGTATTTACATTTCCCCATGTTTTCCTTCCACTGACTTAGAAATTAAACACAATTTCTAATCTTTTTCTTATTACCCTTGAAATTAATATATACATATAAACATATATTTTCCAAAATACTAAAGTAAATAAATACCTGATCTGTCTCCTGAAAATCTAACTGTATTTTAACACCTATCACACATAAAAACTCACATGACTTCTGTTCAATATTTATTTTTCTAAATTCATAAATATTGAAAATATACTCATATTTACATATGTATACCAGTTTCTTTGCAATGCATTTCCTTATTCCTTATTGCACCTGAACTTTTTCTGATATTATTATTTTTCCTAAGGAAAAAAATTTAAAGTTACTTTAGAAAACATTAGTTTATGATAAACACATTCAGTTTTACTGAAAATATCCCTTCTGTCCTTAAAATGATTTTGTTGTGCAAATAATTTTAATTTGACAATTACGTCTTCTCATTCTTTTAACATATTATTCCACTATTTTCAAGATTTTATCTTTGCTAATAAGAAGTTTATTGTTCCTTATTATTTCTTTTTAGGAAACTGTGTTTCATTCTAATTATTTTTAATTTTTTTTCTTCCCATGGTTTCTGTGAGAATTTCTTGTTGTATATGAATCTACATGAGGGTTTCATTTCATATATCTGACTTGATGTTTATTGTACTTCCTTTACCTGTAGAGTTTCATCAATTCTAAAAAATTTTCACAGAAGTGATTTAAAGTAAAGTCAATTAAATTTGTGTTTTAAGATCCTTCACTTGCACTGGTGATTTTCAAAATTCTGAAGAGGATCCAGTGTTGTGCTAAATTGTAAATTTTTAAAATAAGTTATTTTAGTATTAAGTGAACTTATCTGAAATCATTTTATGTTTCCACTCCAATTTTAGTTAGTGTTGAATAGTACTAGAGAAACTAAAGACATTTTGGATTTCTGGCTTTGGGAAAGTTAACATTTAATTTGGATTCAGTGGAATATATTTATGCAGTTTACAATCACTCCTTTGTACTGGTAAGTTATTTATAGTCATTGATTTATCCTAGAGTAATTGTAGTTTCTAGAAGATGCCCTATTGCCTGCCATAGCTACTCAACTGGCCTCATGACGCAAAGGTATAGGATCCAACTAAAATCCATAATATAGCATTACAATGAGGATGTTGATGATAAATGGTTATGAGGATCTTCAGTTTGAAAAATAATTGAGAATGTAATTCCAAGATGGCAAAATGTTAAGATCTCAGGCTCCCACCTCCCCACAGAACAATCAGAAAGCATCTATTTAGCTATAGCAATCTGTAAAAGAAAAGAAAAAAAACAGGAACTGCATCTCCACAGACCATGGCAACATTCTCTTCCATAAAAGGTAGGCAAAGCTAACCACATCACAGTTCTGAGACTCGTAGCAGTGGGAAAAGTCAAACAGAGACAACATGCCCCCAGAGCTAAAGGACTATCTCTAGCAGCAGTGAACACTCCTGAGCTGACTTGCAGCCACTGAAGTGAGGAAGAGGGGATCTTGGTGCAGGGTGGAAAGAGGACTAGTGCCCCAGGAAATGGAGGCACACCTCCCAAAGCAGTCAGCATGGAAGGCTACTAGTATGGGGAAGTTCCTGAGGGGAAGTACCCACTCTCTCCACTACTAGCACACCCCTGCTGCAGGATCAGCCCTCCTGAAATTTCACCCCCAGGCCTTGTTACCACCCTCTACTGGGATTGCAGCTTCTTTGGAAGACTGAGTCTCCCAGAAGGGAGAGACTAACTATAGCTACCAGTCAGCTCTACTCTATGGGATGAGTTGGAACTGTGGCCTGCTTGCTGATTTGGGGCCCAAAATTCTAGAGAAAAATTATGCATCCCCCACACAAACTCCAAATCTATATACTAGACTCTCAGGGCTCACCATAGAGCTTCAAAAATCTGAACTGTGGTTATATTACACAACTAAAGTCAATTCAGTGTTCAAACCAAGATTCAGGCCTACTCTGCATTCAACATGCTAACACAAGGCCATTACTTCAGAGATGTGGAATGCATAGAAATAAACACAGAATGTCAGACACACTGAGACACACAGAAATATACATAAAATAATGGATCTAAATAAAACCCCAGGGGAAAATATGAATGCAACAGACTTACTGCAAACTACCTGTGAAGTCTTTAAAGTAACTGATAATCATACTCACTGAAAATAATGGAGGGATATAAAGAGAACCAAAACAAAGAAAGAAGATAAGAGGCAGTTCAAAACAGAAGTGAAGGAGCTAAAAAACACAATAGCTGAAATAAAGAACTCAAGAGAGGGTTTTCAACAGTAGGCTTAAGGAAGCTCCCAATAGAATGAGTGAGCTAGAAGATAGGGCAGTGGCATGTACTCAAGCAGACAAGAAAAAAGAAAACAGAATGAAAAAAAAAAAAATAAAGACATCATACAAGACCTGTGGGATAACATTAAGAGGAGCAATATTTGTATCATAGGGGTCCCAGAAGAAGAGAGAGAAAGTGTATTTGAAGAATAATAGTGAGAATTTCAGTAACCTTAGGAATAAAGCAGGCCTCTAGACCCGGGAAGCTCAAAAGAGTTCCAAAAAAAGAAAACTAAATTAGACCTATACCAAGACATATCATCATTAAAATGTCAAAAAATACAAGGTAAAGAGAGAATCTTAAAAGCAGCTAGTGAAAAATTAGTTACATACAAAGGAGCGAGCCCCCATAAGATTGTCAGGGGAAACTCTATAGGCCAGAAGGCATTCAAAGTGCTGAAAGAAAGGATTTTTAACCAAGAATACTCTACCTTGCTAGATTATCACTTAGAATTGAAGAAATAATTTAAAAATTTTTCAGATAATTGAAATGAAAGAAATTCATCACCACAAAGTCAACTTTACAAAAAAAATACTAAATGAAGTCCTATAAAGTGTAAAGCAATCCAACTTAAAATCAGCAAGAGAGCAAAAAAAAAAAAAAAAGTGGGGATGAAAAGAGAAAGTAAATGTAGACAGTTAGAATGAGCTCCTGATTAATTTGTTTTCAAAGAAAAATAGGAAATAAGAATAGAGATGGTACTATAAAACTCAGGGTAACTTCAAAATGTGTCCCCAAATAAAAAGCAAAGAAGAAAACAAAAATGAAAATCAAACAGCATAAATGCTTTCAAATCACCTAAGAAGAGAAAGAGAAGAACAAAGGTACTTCCTGCACAATTCCTAGAGAACAATTAATAAAACTGCAATAAAGAGTAATATATCAATAATCACCCCAAATGTTAATGGACTGAACTCACCAATCAAAAGGCACAGAGTAGCTGAATGAATGAAAAAACATAACCCAACTATCTTCTGCTTTCAGAAAATTCACCTTTTTTTCAAAAGATAAACATAGGCTCAAAGTCAACGACTGGAAGCCAGTGCTACAGATGAATGGTAACAACAACAAAAGAGCAGGGACAGCTATATTATATCAGAAAAAATAGACTTCCAACTAAAGAGGATAACAAAAAAACAGAGATATATGTTATATTAAAGGGGGTCAATTCAACAAGAAGATACAAGGCTTATAAATAAGTGTGTACCAAATAAAAGAGCATAAAGTATCTAAAACAAGTATTAACAGAGTGGGAGACATCCAGAGCAAATCAATAGTAGTAGGAGACTTCAACATGCCACATAACAATGGAAAGATCAACTAGGTAAAAATTTAACAGGGAAATAACAGCTTTAAATGACAAATTTGAGCAAATAGATCTAATAGACATATACGAAACACTTCATCCAAAGACCACAGAAATCACATTGTCTTCAAGTGTGCACAGAACAGTCTCAAGATTACACCATGTATTGGAAAACAAAATATGTCTCAACAAATTTACCAAACTAAAATCATACCAAGCATCTTCTCTGATCGCAATGAATTAAAATTAGATTCAACAACAAAAAGAAAACCGGAAGATTTAAAAATATTTGGAAGAAAAAAAAAGTGCTTCTGAATTATTCTTGGGTAAAAGCGGAAATCAAAGAGAAACTTTAAAAATACTTCAAGACCAATGAAAATGAAGACATGAGTTACCAGAATCTATTGAATGCAGTAAAAGTAGTACTAAGAGGGAAGTTCATTGCAATCCAGGCCACCTCAAGAAATGCAACAACAGAAAAACAGACAATCCAATAAAAATAATGGGCAGAAGAACTGCATAGACAATTTCTCAAAAGAGGACATACAGATGACCAACAAGCCCATGAAAAGACATTCCTCCTCACTTGTTACTAGGAACATTAAAATCAAAACAATAATGACATATCACCTTACACCTGCGAGATTAGTTATTATCCAAAGTTCTGAAAACAAGTGTTTACAAAGATGTGGAGAAAAGGGAACACTCTTAGAAAGTTGGTGGGAGTACAAATTAGTACAACCCTTATGGAATATAGTACAGAGATTTCTCAAAATATTGAATTTGGAAATCCTGTATATCCCATCATCCCGCTTC
This sequence comes from Solenodon paradoxus, assembly GCA_004363575.1. Taxonomy (NCBI): domain Eukaryota; kingdom Metazoa; phylum Chordata; class Mammalia; order Eulipotyphla; family Solenodontidae; genus Solenodon; species Solenodon paradoxus. The sequence continues at coordinate 221,999 of RJWH01000636.1, read as the reverse complement.
TAAGTATTTGCTCAAAAGACACAAAAACACTAATCCACAGAGATATATTTATTGCAACATTATTTACAATAGCAAAATATTGGAAATTACCTAAGTGCCCATTGTCAGATGAATGGATAAAAAAGATTTGGTAAATATACACAATGGAGTATTGCACAGCCCTTAGAAAAGAAGAAATCCTGTCATTTGAATCGACATGGATGGAATTAGATGAGATTATACTAACTAAAATAAATCAAAAGAAAAAATATGAATACCAAATGATCTCACTCATGTGGAATGTGAAGAGACAAAGCAAAGGAACATACTAAACAAAACGAACCCTTCAACATTGTCAGTAGAACTCAGGTTACCAGTAGGGAATGGTGTTGGGGGTTTGAGCAAGTGATGGGGATATTCAATGAACAATGATGTAGAACCCTGGGTAATTTGGTGGTATCCAAGATGTATTGACATATATTTGAGGAATGAGAAATTGTAAATGTGGGTTTATATTATTTTGTAAAGCAAATACCTCAACAAATAATAAATTTAAAAAATTACTGAAATGCTCTGAAATCTTATGTCTCAAAAATAAGCTTCAGGTTCCACAAATTTCAATCTACCTACTGACTATATTCTGAGACTCTAATTACACACTCATTAGGATTTCACAAATAATTCATCATGTACTTTAACAACTCCATCATCTTTTCATTGCTTTGTCTTTCTATGCTGTGGTACATTCTCTCTAGACATCTTAAATTCACAAATTTTACCTTTGCATAGGTCTAATCTGTTGTTTGACCTTTTAATTATTTTCAACTTTTATTGTTAAATGTTGCTATTTATAAATATTCAATTACTTTTAATTTTCATGGTCATCTTCTTATAGTTTTGTTGCTTATTTTTGTGATTCCATTTATACTTAAACATCTCATGATTGATTATATCTTATGTCTGATCATTCAATATTTGAAGTCCTTACAAGTTTATAACTAGCACATTGTTTCTGTTGAAAACCCCTCATGATGGCTTTTGTCTTGTGTGTTTGATGACCTTTGATTGTGAGCTTATATTTGATTGATTTTAGAGATTGAGATTCCTGAAGTCTTAACTTGGAAATACTTTTTTCCAAGAGGAATTTCTTTTTCTTCCTCCAAAATCCAAGGTTACCATCAATCTGAGATTTCTTTAACTCTCTCCAAAGATCCGGATTTCATGACCTCGAGTATTGAAGTCAGCATTTGTGTTAACCTATGCTCCCTTGGCACTTTAAGTTCATTATTTTTACATTGTGTATTTGAGGATTATTGGCCCTTTGAGTTTTTTCTTTAGTTCCTGAAAATCTTAAAAATACTCTATGACATCTGTTTTGATCCAGGACCTTATTGTGTTATATACAAGGATACTTCAGAGTACATACCACTAAACTTTCTGCAGGAGTCTTCCAGAAGTAAGTTTTTTTCATTATTTTTTAAGCTGTTTCTCAAAATTAAGGACAGTATATTTCTTATGATAATAAGGGTATTTATTAATAAGTTATACAGACACTAATCACAGACTGATGAAACTGAAAAAGAATTTAGAAGTAATTTACCCAATATCCCTAATGCTTTAGTCCTTTAACATTCTGTTTGACCTGTTTGATTTATCAAAGTATTACTTAGATGAATTAGCATTACCTAGAATATCCATTCTGCAAAGAAAGGACTCAATATTTGATGCTCAGCTTAAAGAAAACTCAAATACTCAGTAATTTGGACACATTTTCTTAGAAAATTATTTCATTTCTCATCTTAGTGTCATTCATCTAGAATTAGTTCTTCCTTTAGTTAGATTGTTATAGATTTCAAAATTAATTATGGGTCAGGAATTCTATCCAGATATTCTTAAAAGGATGTGATTTTGATTGCAACTGAAATGAAATGCATCTTTTATGAAAAGATACATCTTTTAAATGAAGTTAGTCTGTGGCAAAATAATGGGAAATATGAAAGTTATTTGAAGATTTTAATCAATGGTTTCCATTTACTTTGAAATTATGTCTCCAGAACAAAATACATGCAAAGAGTAATATAAGCAATTAATTTCCACTAACATGTTATTAAGTCATATTAACAAATTAGCAGAGCATTTCATCTGAAAACTGGTGTCTGTATATGTATATTTTTGCATTTATGATATATCAAACTCAACTGTAGTCTCATGCTTCATAGAAAGTAGCATGGACAGATGAATCATAAGGGGGACTCCATTTGCCTGTTCAAAAGGGTTTGTAGCAATTCTAACTTTATCATGTTACTTTGCATCAAAAACCATCAATCTATTAACCATGCACTCAAAAAATGAAAATAAATGTGTTTTAACCAAAATATGAGAGTAACTTTGTCTTTTCAAATATCCTTTTGGAAGTTTACTTCAAGAATGGTAAGTTTGGATGCTTGGAAAATAAAGTTAGTTATTAAGATACAACCCTTTTACCTAGCATGATTTTGAAAATCAGATGCCACAAGAAAGATTTCTCCACAGAAGTAAATTACAACATTAAAACTTCTTGTTCAATGTGTCAATTCATTTTAAGGATTGTACTAAGTTGGAATAGGTGTTTCTTCTCAAAACTAAAGCTCTGTAGAAATAAATATGATCAAAAGTTAAATCTAGGAAGTACTCAAATAGAAAATCTAATTTAAATATAAAAATATATGGTAATAATTATTTTATGGTACTATTCAGTCTTAATGAGATGACAGCCTAGGCTATGATCAATGCTATAAGGAGATATGTGGAGCATATATTCAGAAATGTAATTATAATATCTATTCACAGAGCATTAAAAATATGCATGTTCTTTTGAGCCAATAAACTTACTTCTAGAATAATATTCTTTATAAATAGTAAGATTAAGTATGAGTTTAAGTATTTATACCTTTGGCATTTTCTAATTTGTATGTGATTACTAAATAAAAATTCAACAAGTTTAACGTTCGCTCATAGAATGTGTCTCATTATGTACAGAGCATCCACATCAGCCTGATTATTTGCCCTTAAGACATTGAAATGCCATCGCATATGACTTCCAAAACAGTGTAATCACTGTTACTGATAAACTTGCTACTCTTAGTGTTAGATGTTCAGAGACAGATACATCATGGATAAGACAGAGGACTTGTCTAACAACCTCTGATGAGTCTTCTAATTTTAAAATAATTCTTATCTTATAAAAATTTTCTCCATAAATTACAAAAGGACTTCTGTGTGAGCAGATCAGTCCATTGAGGTTAGAGCATTCAACATTTTCCTGTATCTTTATAAAATTTGCCACATCTACCTCAACAAACTTCTCATGGGTTAAATAAGTAAAATCAAATAATGAAAAGTCAAGCACAATAAAAAGAAAGCAGGAAAAAGTACATTAAACAATCCCAAAGTGCAACTTATATAAGTAATATAAAATATTAGGTAAAATTATATGTGATATGTAAGTAAAACAAACATTACAAAAGTAGTAAGTGAACATCTTTTAATAGAAAATTCATAATTGGTATTTTGTAAGTTTGTTGTATTTGGACTTTTTCTGTTTTATCTGAATTTTAAGTGTGGAATATATTATTATTTGTGTCTGTTTTCTGTTATGTGTTGTCTGTGTTTTAACTGTATTTTGCATGTGTGGCATGGTCATTGAGTATGTGTGTAGAATACATTAATTAGTGTGTTACATATTTTTGTGTGTTGCATCTGTTGAGTGTTCTGTGTGAGTTTTAGTCGTGTGTGTACTGTATTGTGCATGCTGTGTGTGTGTGTATCTATATGTGTGCCAGGGGAGCTGGAACAAATAATGACTTCAGATGCAAAACCATAAAAAGGAAAAGAAGATGCCAATACTCGACTACCTATCACATATTTAAGAAGCATATGCATCCACAGAAACTACATATATCATTAATAGTAAAATGATTTCACAATCATTAATGTGTTTCCCTACAATCCTCTAGTAAAGGTATTTTTCACAAAATCACTTGAAAAGAAGATGTAACAGTTCAATATATCTAAAAAAAAGGCTCATGACTAAATGTGCCTAAATAAATACATATACATATATATATAAATATATACCCTCATATGTATAGATAGATGACTTTAAGTAACAAAGCTGATATTAAAGTTGTATTTTATCAGTCCTCACCAAATGCTAGAAATACCATAACACACTATGTTTCCTATTCTGGATATTTTTTCGCAAACATTTTATAATGTCTGCTAATAAGGCATTTAAAAAAATTATCCTTGAATGGTTTTAATCACTTTATATATTAACATTCCCTTCTCTGGCAGATGTAAGACCAGCAGAAAAATACGCTGAATAAATGCTATACATGAAATGCTCTATCCTTAGTTCAAACCATTATAATTAGTACAGCCTGGTGGAGTAGTGGCTGGGTCCAAAGCCTCCGGCCAAGTGCAATCCATGTACACCCAAAGACCAGGAATCCAGCGCTGGGGTGAGGGAAAAGCAACCAAAACGAAGAACTAAATAAAAAGTGCTCCTTCCTCCTCTCTTTTCCTGCCTGCTTGCCTACTAGCCTTCATTTCTGCCTGTACTTTTCCATAAAATAAAACAAAAACAAAAACCTATAATTAGGACTTGGATGTGTGTGTGTGTGTGTGTGTCTGTGTGTGTCTGCGTGTGTGCGCACACACACTTGCCTTTAGTTTTGTTTTCTTTTTCTACTGCATCTTCAAATGCTGTCAAGATATCTTTAAAGAATACAAGTAAGATCACCCTTCTTCCCAGGTTAAAATTCCTTGGTTGTCCTTACTGCCCTAGCAAGAAATCTTGTGACTTTGGTAGAACTTTTTAACAGGGCCTGGAAACCACCAATTTTGAATGTTGAATATTGATTTAGTATCAAGTATATTTTCACTTTCATTTCTTACTGAGTGCCCCTTCTTTCAACATTGTGTTTCAACCATACTGTCATTATTCAACATTCAAAATTACCAGACTCTCATACCATTTTAACTTGTTCACAATTTCCTCTTCCCAAAGTGCCATACCTTCCCTGTGTACCTGAAGAAAATTTCATCATGCTCGTAAAGAATTCTTAGGCTCTTCAATATTCTATAATCTGTCATACTACTCCAAACAACATATTACACTTATTCACTTATACATGTATTACTTCCTTTTAGTTTGAAAGGTTCCTAAGAACAAGCACTACCTCAAATGCATGTCTGTATTTCCAGTGCGTAGTAGCACAGGGTATAGTATATAAATGACTAATGAAGAGCGTAACACATGGTGCTGATTTTCAGGGGTTGGCAAAATATGTTCCACCAAACAGATATAGTTCACTGCCTATTCATGCCAATAAAGTCATATTGGAATACAACCCCGACTACTAATTTATAGCTACTTTCATGCTACAGAGATGAGTAACTTTAACAGAGATGAAATGGCCTACAAAGCCCAAAATATTGACTACCTGTCCCTTTACAGAAGTTTGTCATCCCCAAGCTTGGAATATTTTAAGGATCTTAAAGTCCTGCTTTGATTATATAATTTTTGGTAACAGTTGGGGCTATTAAAATCACATAAAATGCAAAAATCATATTTAGAATATTTTGTATTATATTCACAAGTATCAGAAAAGATGCATTAATGATGCTTAATTAAAATATTTTTGCTGTAAATCTATTATCTTAGTGATTACAGATAAGACAGCAAAGAATAAAACTCAAGTAAGTATGAATACATTTTTATTATGAAAATCAAAGAGTATATTCTTTAATCAGGAACATTTAAGGAGTAATAGATATCTGAGTTTTCAAAAAAATAACAGCATATTTGAATATACTTAAACACACATTTGGATAACAAATTAATCAAATATATGGATACATTCCAGTTACCTCAGAAAGAATATGTATTCTTGTGATTTAGCATTAGCTAACTAAATAATGCATTTAGATTTTATTATGAAGACAAAATGTATTTTCTACCAAATGATAGTCAAATTCTTTCCTTCTTTTAGTAGGAGTAATATTTTGTATTTTGATATCTTCTAATGTATTTTGATTTACAATCTTGTTTTATTATTATCAAGTACAGATATTGTCATTGTCTTATTCAAAAAGTTCACACTGCCTCAGCTTCCATAGGACTTCATTGCATTGACTAGCACAGTATTAAGTATTTCTTTGTATAGCATCCAGAAATGGAGTGGAAAAATCTAGAAGAAAAGGAAAATAAGTCTATTATTTTCCTTGGTTTTGTAATACACAACTTATATCATTGCATTAAACACTATGATTGTTTTCTAAAATTAATAACCCTCTCCTCTATATCAGCTACCATAAATATGCTGAATGGTACTTATTTAATTAAAATAAATTTCACATAAATTATCTTTGCAAATATTTTAACAGGTCTTCATACTCTGGGAGCTAATTGGAGATGTGCTTAGGGTAGCATAAAACCAGGGTTAGGAGTCATTTAGAAGTTGAATCTATCACATATATCATTCTTTCTAATTGCCACTAATTTAAATATATTCTTGAATAAAGAATATATTTCCTGTCATTAAGCCCAAATTTGTGCTTTCCTGACACTTTATCTTAAGTAGGGAGTATGATAATATAATAGTAATTTACATGACAAAAACAGTAACAACTAAATAGTAAACAAAATTCAAGTCCAGAATCCTTTTAAGGTATAACTTTCACAATGCTAAACAATTACTATATTAATGTATCAAAAAAGGGGTAAACATAAATAAGATAATCAGTCTATGTGCTATCAATATAACACAATATAGTGACAGTTTTTAGAGACAAGAAGTAATATCTGAGGGTAGTTACGAATTATTACGAAATTTCTTCTGTTTTCTCATGATGATGAAATATTTAAAGGACAAGAATTTTCACTGCTTCTTCTTAACATGCATGCTGTATAAAAGGAAATTTCAAAATGGAACATTTCAATGGTTTAGTTTGTTTTCATGGGAAACCTCAAAACTAATAGCAAGATAATTCCTTCTCTAATGATATTCTCAGATTTACATTGTAGTCATGTTATTCAGGCCAAAATACTGTGAGGATTTTTATACTGGTTATATAGAGAGTACAATCAGAATCTTTTCAAATTTTTATATTACTATTTTTATATATTCTATTAATTTATGAGAGGTAGATACTCTCGCTTTATGGATTTGCATCTCACTTTTGTTCTATCATTTTGTGCTTTATATATTTATCATGTTATTAGTTGCATATAAATTTAGAATTCATTTTTCATGGTATATACAGTGTGTATCAACATTAAGTGTCTGTTAGTCATGATACTTCTGTCCTAAAATCTAACATGTAAGAAACTTTTATTTATATTCTGCTTTCTTAGGTAACTGCTTTCATGGTATTTATCTTTTCATTCTTTTGCTATCCATCATACAATGACATAAGTAACATGGCTATCACTCAGTTGTAAAAATATTTCTATTGCATTTAATGTAAGTACAGATATATTTGGTTATAGCTACAATCTTAATACTTGTAATGTCCATTTTATTTTACATTTTTCATATTATGTTATTTCTCTTCTGGATTCATCTGTTTTTATTATTCTATCTTTTCTATTTATTGGCTAATTAACAATACAATCTCTCTTACTTTAATTATTATCTATAGATTATAAAACACTTATCATATGACAGTCCAATATAAATTATTAATTTTACCAGTTCCAAAAGACAATGGGCCTAGAACATTTCAACTTCATGTGTTACTTTACCCTTTTCTTTAATATTGTTATGTATTTTAATAATGTGATATATTTTGACCCCTACATGACAGTGCTATTGTTTTGTTCAGAGAAAATTAATATATACTTGTCCAAATATTTTCACTTTCGTTACTTTTCTTTCCTTGCTGAAGTCTTATTTCAACTGTGATTTTTTTCTTCTTGAAGTCCTCCTTTTGTATTTCAGTTAATATAGATCTGAGGGAGATGACATATTTTTAGTTTTGTTTGACTATACATGTCTTTATTTTACTATTTTAACAGATATTTTCATTGAGTATAAATTTCTAGGTTGACAGAATTTTCCCTTCAGCACTTTAAAGCCATCATATTATTTTTCAGGTTCCATTATTTCTTTGAGAGGTCAGTCTTATTGTTGCTTCTTTGAGAGTAATATGACTTTTTCTTTCTGGCTGCCATCAATATCTTCCCTTTGCTTTGGTATTTCAACAGTTCCAATATGGGGTAGGCGTAGTTTTACTAGTAATTTGATTTGTATTCATACTTCTTAAATGTGAGGCTTTAAGAAGTATGGGAAATTGTTTCCTTTATATATTGTTTTTGTCCTTCTCTTCTGTAATTCCAAATATATCTATGTTACATATTTTCATGTTGTCTCCTATGAACATTATCATCTTTTCTGTCTTTTTGATTCTTTATCCTTTACATACTTCATCCTGGATATCTTCTAATGACATGTTCTTGGAAACTGATGCTCTCTGTTTCTAATACTTCCATAACTAGGTTCTTCAATTTTATTATTTTTTAATTCTATATTTTTCATTTGACTTTTATGTAAATTATATTTGTCGGAAGAATTTTTCCATTTTGTCATTAAAATTGTGTTATTTTAAAGTGTGTATTTATAACTCCAATAAATTTGCCTTTTGTCCTAATTTTCTTTCTCAGTATGTATGGTCATTTTATTGAAAACCAAACATTTTATATCAATAAATTATTGATGATTTTATCTTATTCCAGAGAGCTTTTTACTCTATCTTCTGCAAAATTATCTTGATCTAGTCAGAAGTCAAACCTAGTTTTGAATTTTTATAAATCTTTGTCTACCTCTGGTTTATACTAATTCTTTGGTGATAGTTTTTTCTTAGAAATCTCAAGTATGCCTGATGAATGCTGAACAATTATTTTTTATTTTCTCAGAATCATGAAACTGCTAAGTATTCACTTTGTTTGTCAGTAGTTCTCACTCAGCTTCCTAGCCTCTTTCTTCATGTCACTCAAGAATTCAGAATTATGAAGTGTCAGACACTTTTTTATGCCATATTATCAGCTCTTGGGAAATGGCACCCACCTGGCTTCACAGCACCCGCCTGGCTTTAGCAAATGCTAGGCTTATGCAACCAGTGACTCCCAGAACCACTGGCTTTGCCCTGGATGGTCCTAAACCAGTGCCTGCCAGAATTCAGGTATCCAGACCTCTGTCATCCACCCTACTCTGATCAAGAATCAGCACAAAGTAGGCTTCAGTTCCCATGAATAGCCATTAAACCCACACCCCCACCCACAGGCCCACGCTGCTGTGTCCTGGAACCAGCAAATGATAGGTTTCAGATCCATTGATGCCCAAGCTCACCCTGCAGTGGTTGGAACAAGTGCTCCCTAGGTCTCAGGTCTAGTGGGTCATCAACCCCAACCCTGCCCAATCACAACCAGGAACAAGCACCCACTAGACCTCAAGACCTACAGACACTCATGGCGTCTCAAGATAGACACAGACACAGAGATTTTAAAACACATAACAGGGGTACCAGAGAGCTGTACTTGTGAACTACACCTGGGCTGCCTGGTAAATTCCCATTCTGGGGAGCTATAAAGTCTGCAAGCATCACCTGTAACAGATTAAGTGACCCATCACAAGAAGGCATCCTAGAGAGCAGAACTGGTACTACCCCCACTAAAACAGAGCGGCTGGCATCTACCACATCATCATACAGATAAGAAGAAATCTGAAGTAAAAGAGAAGGAAAGTCATTATGCTAAATCAAAGTAGAAAAGAAATTCATGCCAAAATCTAAGTCACCAAACACAAATGAAAAAACAAAACCAACCAACCAACAAACAAAAAAATACCATGAATGGCCCCCCCAAAGGTGAAGATACCAGGAGTAAACAAAAGAAGAACTCTACTGATATGGGCTGGGACAATCTAACAAACAAAGTGTTCGAAAATAAGTTATAAAAAAATGGAATGAGATGCAGGAGGCACATACAACTACCCAAAGGCTATAGGAAGACTTCAGAAAAGAAATGACAGCTCAAAGGGAATATGTCATCAAGGAGACTCAGGCCATGAAAATGATTCTAGCAGAAATACTAGAGATTAAGGATACAGTGAAGGAATTGAAAATTAACATTGAAGTTTTATAAATAGACTCAATCTCACAGGGAAACATAAGAAATTGAAGACAAGATACCAAAGGCACTACTAAAGGAAAAGGAGGTGGGGGGAAGATTAAGGAAAAGTGAAGAAATTCTATAAAAAATATAGAGCACTCTGAGAAGAACAAACATAGCAATTATAGATATCCTGGAAGGAGAGGAGTGAAAGAAAGGAAAAGAAAACTTATTTAATAAAGGAATAGCAGAGAATTTCCTACATCTGTTACAAAAAAATAACCACAGACATTCAAGAAGCAGAGAGAACACTGACATATCTAAATGTAAACAGACCTAGTCCAAGACATATCATAGTAACACTAGAAAAAGTCAGGCTATCATCAGATTTCTCAACAGTAACCCTATAGGCCAGGAATGGAACAATTTATTCAAAATAGTAAAAGATAAAAAATATAAATCAAGAATACTCTATGCTAAAAAATTATCATTCAAGTATGATAGAAAATAAAGATCTTCAATGACAAACAAAAATCAATGGATTTTTCTATCACCGAATGTGCCATATTCAAGATATCTTGAAAGGGTTCCACCACAGGAAAAATGAAAACAAAGATTTACAAAGCCTTAAGAATGGTGATAAACAGAAAAGCAATGCAGTAAAACAGAGATGGGACCAAGAAGGGAGAACAACAACAACAAAAAAAACACTCAAGAGGGAAAGAAATACATTTATTCTGTACAAATATATAAAAATAATATGACATCAGCTCATAAAAGACTATCCTAGAGCAGTACAGTTAGAGACAATACATGGGGCAGGCACAAAGCCTAATTCTAAAGCTATACATAGCCAGGAAGTAGACAAAACTGACATAATAGCCACTGAAAACCATCCAAAGATTTAAAAAAAAAAAAAAAAAAAAAAAAAAAAAAAAAAAAAAAAAAAAAAAAAAAAAAAAAAAAAAAAAAAAAAAAAACACAGGAAATGAAGTAATGGGCCCAGAAACCAAAGGCTCAAATCACAGTAATAAAGCCCTTTATTTTAGTCATTACTCTTAAGTGTGAATATACCGATCTTTTAATCAAAAGACCTAGAGTGACTGTATGCATCCAAAAACAGGTCCCATCAATTATTATGCCTACAAGAAACACTTATCAGATCCAAAGATATACATAAACTAAAACTCAAGAACTATGGAAAAATTTATCAAAGCAACAGTGATGACAGGAATCAGGAATTGCTATACTGATATCAACAAGATAAACTTCCAACTAAAATTGGTTTCGTGAGGCAAGAATAAACAATATATTATGGTCAAAAGAATAATCCATCAAGAAGAAATAATGATCATCAACATTATGCACCCAGTGCTGGACCATATAAATATATAAAACAAATACTGACAGAGCTAAAGGCAGACATTGACAATAACACGTTAATAACAAGGGACTTCAACACTCTACTTACATCAATAGATAGACCACCCAAGCAGAAAATCAACAAAGAAATAAGGACCCTACTTGAAGCAATAGATCACATGGACCAAGCCAACATATACAGGGTGTTGTACCTGTGCTCCCCCACCAAAAAAAAAAAAACACATTCTTTTCAAATGTAGATGAAACATCCTCAAGGACAGACCATATACCAGGACACACAACAAAACTCAGAAAATTGAGCAAGATTGAAATTATGGAACAGATCTTCTCTGACTACAATGGGGTAAAATTAGAAATGAACTAAAAGAACAAAACTGGAAGACCCTCAATGATGTAGAGATCAAACAACATGCTTCTGAGCAATCTTGAATCATCACTGAAATTAAAGATGAAATTAAGACTTATCAGGAAACAAATTAAAATTTGGAGATGAGCTATCAGAATATATGGGATATGGCAAAAGCAATTCTCAGAGGAAAGTTTATAGCCTTATAGGTGCACAATAGAAATCAAGAAAGAGTCTAAATAAATATTTAAACACAAACCTGAGGAAGTAGAAAAGTAAGAAAAATCAAAACTGAAAATAATAAAAATTACAGCAGAAATACAGTTGAAAATGAACAAACAAAATCTATCCAAATAGTCAATGAATTCAAGAACTGGTTCTTTCAATAAATAAGCAAAATTGATATACCCCCTAGCTAGACTCACTAAGAAAGAAGGAAAGTCCTAATAACATCAGAAATAAAAGAGATGAGATTACAACGGACATCACAGAAACACAAAGGATTATAAACACTTATATGCTAACAAATTCATCAATCATAAAGAAATGGAAATATTTCTAGAATCCTACAACTTTCTAAAACTGAAACAGGAGGACACAATTTAAACAGTTTAATCACAAGAGCACAACTGAAGTAATAATAAAAAATCCCCAAAATAACAGCCCAAGTCCACATGACTTCACTAGTACATTTTACCAAACATCAAAGAAGATATATTCCCCATCCTCTTAAACTGTTCCATAAAAGTGAAGAGGAGGGAGAACTCCCAAATGCATTCTATGAGACCAATATTACCCTGATTCTAATATTAGACACAGACAGCACCAAAAAAGAAAACTATAGATTGATATTACTGATGGATATAGATGCAGAAATCCTCAACAAAATCCTGGCAAATAGAATTCAAAAGCACAACAAAAAATGATACACTAAAATCAAATGGGACTTATTCCAGGGATGCAAGAAGTCTCAACATACACAATCAATGTAATATATCACATCGACAAATAAAAAAAATCATTCGATCACTTTTATAGATTCAGGAAAAACATTTGACGAGATTCAACACCCATCATGATAAAAAAAAAAAAAACCTTAGCAAAAAAGGAATAGAAGGCACATACTAAATATAATAAAATTTATGACAAATGCACAGTCAACATCATAATCAATGGTAAAAAAACCAAGAGCCTTTCCCCTAAGATCTGGAGCAAGACCAAGTTGCCCAGTATCACCACTACTATTCAACATATCCCGGAAGTCTTGGTCAGGAAAATAGGCAAGGAAAGCACATTAACGGAATTGAAATTACAAAAGAAGTTGTGAAACTATCATTATTTGCAGCTGACATTATATTATTATGTCTAGAAAATTCTAGACTCCAAAAAAATGCTAGAAACAATAAATGAATACAACAAAGCGGCAACATATAAATCAACACATAAAAATCAATAGCATTTCTATATGTAATCAATAAAGTAGAGGAAAAGAAAGGAAAAAATTATATTAACATTAGTACAAGGAAAGATCAAATACCTGATAATAAACTTAACAAAGGAGGGGAAAGACATCTATAAATACAGAATCTTGACAAAATAAATAGAAAAAGACACAGAGAGAAAAATACTCAATGTTCATGATTTGGAAGAATTAATATAGTAAAAATGGCCATTCTACTCAAAGCAATGTATAGGTTCAATATAATTCCAGGAACATTTTTCAAAAAAAGAGCAAACAATACTAAAGTATTTATGAAATCACAAAGGCCTTGAATAATCAGAGCTGTCTTAAGAGAAAAGAAGAGCAGTAGAAGAATCACATGCTCCAACTTCAAACTATATGATAGAACAGTCATCAACAAAACAATATGGTACTGGAACAAAAAACAGACACATCAGATCAGTGGAATCAAATTGAGAGCACAAGAATGGAGTCACACCATTATGGACAGTTAATTTATGACAAACATGACAAGAGTTACTACAAAGTAAGTAACGTCTATTCAACAAATGATGTTGGGAAAACTGGAAAGACATCTGAAAAAAAAAAAAGTAACTAGACTACTTATCACCTTCCACAAATGTTAACTCAAAATGGATCAAAAACCTGAACACAAGACCCAAAGTCATAAGATATCTAGAAGAAAATGTGGGGAAAACACTGAAGACTTCAATCTCAAAGATGTCTTTGGGGAAATAAGAGCTACAGCAAAAGAAACCAAAGTAAAATTAAGCAACTGGTACTAAATCAAACTAAAAAGCTTCTGCATAGCAAAAGATAGCACCACTAAAACAAAAAGTCACCCCATAGAACTAGACAAGATATTCACAAAATTTACATCAGATAAGAGTTTAATCTCTAAAATTTATGGAGGTCATATACCTCAACAATAAAAAGGTAGATGGCCCACTCAAAAAAAAAAAAACAATAGGCAAAAGAATTGTAGAAACACCTATCTAAAGATATCTTACAGATGGCTTACAGAGACCTGAACAAATATTCTACATTATTTATCATCATAAATATCCAAATAAAAAATACAGTGAGATATACTACCTCACACCATTGAGAATGGCCTATATCAAAAAGGCTGGAAATAGCAGGTGTTGGGGTGGGGGGACTGGATAAAAAGGAACCCTCCTACACTATTGGTGGGAATCTCTTTGGAAAACAGTATAGAGACTCCTCAGACAAATAAAGAAGATCCACCATTTGACCTAGCAATCCCTCTCCTGGGCATATACCCAGAGGATACAAAATCTCTAATGAGAAAAAATATTTGTGCCCCTATGTTCATAGCAGCACAGTTCACAACATCTAAGACATGGAAACAACCAACATGCCTATCAGCAGATGATGGAATAAAGAAGCTGTGGTATATATACCCAATGGAATTCTACGCAGCTATTAAAAAGGATGAAATTGTGCCCTGTGCAACAATCTGAGTGAAACTGAGGGGTATCATGCTAAGCAAAATAAGTAATAAATAAAAAAATACAGAATGGATTCACTTATATGTGAAATATAATGAAAAATGAAGATAAAAATCCCAACAAGGTAACAGGACACAGGACTTTTATTACTGGGGATGTTGGGATAGGAGGAGGAAAAGAAAAAGGGGAAAAAGTGATGGTAAATGCCCTGGAACTCTAGTGGTGGGTATGATGTGAAATAGAGACTGAGATGTAATTTCAATATCCTAAAATGAATACAGCATTGGGAACAACATAAAAAATAAATAGTAGTATTAAATTTTTTTCAACTATTCAATTAATGATTTGGCAATGGCAGCATTGCTCTATGATCATATTTTCTACTGGGAAATTCCTCCTCCCAGTTCCAGAAATAACATTCCTTCCATTTGTCCATTCACGTTGAGAAGTGGTAATGGTTTTACATTGTTTCTGTTTTCAGGATATTTTATGCTCTGCTGTTGATTACTCATGAACATACCTCTTAAAACTGCCCCCATTTAAGTATCTTCAGTTAAATTTATTAGGTAGCTTAGTCTTTCTTTCATGGACCTGAGAGAGTAAGTGATCCAAAAAGGAAAGAACTGTTGCTTTGAGGTTTACTCTCTCAAAGATCAATAAAATTATACAAAAGGTATACTTTAACTGTATGCTTTAAGGTATTGAAAGAATTTTTTTATTCCTAGAATTTATAAGTAAAAGGTTTCCTCAAGTGAAATTAGAGGAATTTTATATACATTTTCTTTTGCTTGAATTAGTCAATGGAGCCTAAGCACTGATTTGAATAACATAGCTCAATCTTCTCTACATCAGCTTCTTTTGATAAATAATTGGAACTGTATACAGAGCCATTCTCACCAATATACTTACAGATTATTAGGCATTGTTTTATCAAGGGCAGTGTCCGTAAACCTTAAAAAAAGCCAATCAAAATATGTTGCATGAATGTCATATTCCCATCTCTCCAGATAAAAATCTTGAGGTCAGTCAAAACGCTCTACAATTTGTTACCTACTGATAAAGCCACTTCCATATGAAAACTTTTATACTGCCCTTGAAATTTCAATGTTCTGTCCATCACACCAGACTGATTTTTAAAATAAGATATATGTCATACTTTGTAAGAATTTGTGATCTAAAAAACTAGATAGTAATAATTAATAGAAATCAGGATATGATTAATATTTAAATTATTCAGTATTGACTAACTAGAGAAGGTCAACGAATATGAAATGGATTTGAATATGGATAAATGTTAATGCGGGTCATTTCTACCTGGTTGAGAATTAGTGTGAATACATCTTGACCAAAGCCAGTTAGAAATTTCAGTAGCAAAACTGTGGTTTAAAAAGAATTAATAATCCTATGTCTAGCCATTCGACAAGTCCTTTGAGCCTCACTTCCTCTCATTTGATCTAATACTTCATAGGACATTTTTTGCTAGAGAAATGAACTCTTACACATGGACTGCCTCAGGTTAGTTCTCTTCTATTAAATCTTAGGAAGAGGAGTGAGCATGAAAGGGTTTCTAGGATTAGCAAAGTAAAGTTCTGAAGTTCCATTGTTTTTGACTTCTACCCTTCTGATACAAGTCTGTCTATTTCATCAGAGAGTATGCTGGTGGAAAGGAAGAGAAGATGTGATGAGAGAAACCAGTTCCATGGTGCTCAAATCATCCACTTAGGTCTAAAGGTGAAAATGCATACAAGGAGATTCCTTCCTGGGACCAAAAACAGAAAAACTTTGTGAGAAGTGATGTTCTCTGGGATTCAGAAGGCCCAAAGCGGCAGCAGCAGTATCCATCTGCTACCCCTAAGGAGTTTTGGAAAGTTCAGAAAATCATTGTTTCTGAACCTGGGACTTGAACACCCAGACATATCTGAACAATGGTGGCAGTAAGATCTTCTTGAAGAGAAGTATATCTCTGATTATGACAATTCTGTCTTGGTGCTGGAGATAATCAGAGCAATCTGCAGAGTGGGGAATCACCCCAAACCATACAATTAATCATATTAGCTAACATTAATTAAGCACTATCCTGAGAAATTTATTCTTCTTCCGTCATTTAATTTTTACTGTAATCTCATGTAGTAGGTACTATTATAATAAATGAGAAGCAGAATACTGGTTCAGATGGTTACCACTTTGGGGCTATATAACCATAGGAAGCTAACCAATCTATGGTCAAATTTCTTCTTCTATTTAAATGGAGACAATGATAGCAGCAACAATAATGATAAAAATAATGATAGCAAGTCACTTAACACATTAATTCCATCCAGTAATGACACACAATAATTTTTGTCAGAAATTTAACCCAAAATGCATTTATATCACTCATTTTCCTATGGAGATAGATTCAATGAGATGAGGAAAGAAGGGGGATTTCTCTCCAGCACTTCCAAATGGGGGCAGAGGGTGGGGAAAAAAGTTTTCCTGTACAATACCCTGTTCAGTTATCAAATGCCTAGAAATCACCCAGAAAATTTTCTTATGTTGTTTTTGTAATGGATAAAGTGAAAGGTAACAATGATGCCAAGTATTTTCTCAAAGGAAAGGTAGGCATCAGTTTTCAAAGTAGTGAGTTTAAAAAGGCAGCTCTGTGTTGAACTTATGAATTCCCACTCACAGTCTTGCCCCTAGGAAACCCCCTTGACCGTTTGGCATCCCTTGGAGGACATGGAAATGTCAGCCAGCAGCCCGAGGTCATTAATGCTGATACGGATTTCATTCTACTTCCAAAAATCTTAGTGACGTTTCCAGCTTTCTCCTGCATGCATCACATGTCCATCAGCAACACAACATGCATCTGGGTATAACTCATAGCAGAGAGATTGAGAATAGGTCATATTTAAATTGTTCACTCCACACTGACAAATGACACAGGACTCCTATGGGTGTACATTTGACACTCTCATGAATACAAAATGAATTTATTATGATTAGTGCTTTCACCTAGAATATGACATTAATTCATAATGATTGATGGGCTACTTAAAATAAAGTAGTAACCTTTTCCTAAGGTGGCTAGGTGACCCCACATCCACTTCATTAGTAATATTCCCTAAGCTGTATTTATGTAAATGGAAAAAATATCATAAGTCTACTTTATTCCTTATAGCAAGCATAATTCTCAATGTAACTATATCTTACACAAACCAAAATACAATTTTATTTAATTCTAGAGTATTTGACACAGTTTTATTTTCCCTCTTGGAAAATAAGTGCACTTGAAACTATAAAATGTTCCCAAATTGTCATTAAAAATATGCAATAGTCAAATTAAAATCATATTAAGAAGAGCTATTTACACTCCTTGTCAAAAACTACTGTTTAGTTTCACCTTGGATAAATCAATGGTGAGTCTTGATCACATATTAAAATTATATTTTCATTGATGTATATATTATATGTTTATGAAAAGATAAAAACCACAGGTTATTTAATATGAATTCTTTATCATTCATTTGAATTAAAATATATGAGAAAAGGGAATCTCAAACCTCTAAATTTATACAGTTGATTTTTATTTATTGTTGAATAAACAGGGACAAGGTTCTAAATGTTTCAGAATAATGCACACAATAACCAACTGGCAAACCACCATTGGGTCTCATTGCTTTTCTACTAGTCTTTTCTGCATGGTACATCTAATAGCCTACAACTGACCTATTCAAGTTGTACTAACATGTGTCCCTTTTTCTATTATGATTTGAAACTAATGAATAAAGTGAAGATTACCTGAAAAGTCAAACACAAGACATGACACACTGAAATATAACAACATGATACACAAGATATCAACAAGGACAAAAAGAACTGACCTGCTTTAATTGTATTCTGCCTAAAATCATAAAGCTTATAGCTCATTTCATTTATATCACCATTAACAGACATTCTCCATTTCTTGCCTAGGATATGAACTTAGGTTTTAAAACTGAGTTGGAGAAGTGGAATACGCAAGTTACTAAAAGCACATGTGCCAGTTAGCACAACCAAATTTGGGGGGAAAACATATTTGTTCCTTAGCAAAGCTGCATAGATTCAGAGCTGGAAACAGCCACTCCATCGACTCTCTATCTTTGATGTGATTGGACCTTGAGAAGATAATTTAACATTGTTGTACCTTAGTTTCTTTTCATTTAAAATTATAATATCCACCTGTTTAATTCCCCAGAATTGTGTTGAGAAGAAAATAAACTTTTGTAGGCACAAGTATTCTCAAAAAAGACAAAGTATAAAAAAATTATAAAATGTTATTTAACTTCTTCATGTTGTGTATCGTAGCAATCTAACTTACCAGAAGCAATGCTGACTCATTCAAGTTAATATTTATTGAGAGTTTTCCATGTGTACTAGGAATACAACGTAAAATTGTTCATGGCTAAAAGAAAAGTGAAGAAATACATATTAAAAACTGCATTACAAATAATATAGATAGGAAAGTAGCAGTAATAAGTGAACTATAGATAATTACCTATAAAAGTTGGACAGAGTAGCAGAAAGACTTGCAGCAGAAAGTTCTCTAAAGCTAGGCCTTAAAGGATGACAGGATTCAGACTTGAGGAAAAGATGAGGAAGCAACTATTCTAACTAGAGAAGTAGTTTAAGACTAGGCACCATATTCACCCTTCCCCTAAACAGGGAAATTTCAAGTCATTTCATTTAGCTCTGGTTTTAGGTAAATGAGAGAGATTGGGGAAAATATTCATTAGTAATAGTTATTGAATGCCTGGTATGTGCCAAGCACTGTTCAATATACTAGGGAAAGACAATGACCAAACCAGACTAAACATGGGCTTGGGAAACCACATTCTTGTGGTTATAAATATATACCGCAATTGTCTCTAGACCATGACCTCTTTCCACAAAATCATTCTCTATGATTAGTTCCCTTTTCCCAGGGTAGCCAAAGCAAGTAAACACACAGACATACAAATACGTGTACAAACACAATTCATTTAGACTCCTGATTTTAGAGAATCCTCAAAAATATCCAGGATATGGAATAGTGATGGCATTTGAGGGAACGGCATTTCTAAAAAGTCAGTAGAGAAATAATAAGAGGATGGGCCCAAAAGAAGGTTAAGAAAAGGCATTTCCTCAATGGTTTTCAACAATGGATGCACCTTAGAATCATCTGGTGAACTTTCACAAAATACTCTGTATGTCGGGACCAACTCCAGAATAATCATACCAGATCCTCTGGAGATTGGATCCGGACACAATTATTTATTTTTAAAGATCTTCAGGCAATTCAAATGTGCAGGTAGATGAAAAATCTTCAAAATAATCACTTAGCTATCTAATTTTTTTCAACTTAACTTTATAGTTTAGGTAAGTGAGCACATAATGTGCATTAATGACTACATTTTTGTTATTACCCCTTCAGAAAATCATAGAAATTTGGAGATGAAAAAGGTATTCATTTTGAAAACAGATGAAAGACAGCCTGAGAAAGTAAAACTGACATTCATAAAAATTATTTGGAGGTAGCGCTGAAGTTAAGTGGGTAGAAGTTGAAATGCAAATATGGTTTCCTAGATTTGAATCTTGACTCTTCAGTTGACTTTGTGATTTTCTCTTCCGCTTGAATTTTAATTTTCTCATCTACAAAAGTGAAATATGATATAATATAAAACCTCTTCCTCTTACCTTTCAGGGCTCCAAACAGTATTGATGAAAGTGTATTATAATTAAAAAGTTCTAAAACAAGTTTGAATGTTTATGTTTCTAGTAGTTGAAGTAACAGCAGCAAATAAAATACTCTGATGAACAATGTCCAAAGTAGTGTCTCTACTATGCATTTAGACATGACAAATAAACCAACCCAATTAGAGGTAGAGTCCCTAATTAGTCATTTCCTTTCAATGCAGAATATTAGTCCTAACTTTTGCTAGTCAAGATTCCTCTGTAGAAGCCTTACTGGAAATCCTTATTAAAAATGGCAGAAAATCAAAATGAATCAGCTGTTAACAATCAGATCAGATTATGCTAATTTAGTTTGAAAACAAATACGACGGTGGAGGAGGAAAGGAGACAAAGGGAGAAGAGAAAGCCTTAACAATTTATGAAGAAAGCAGTAAATCTCAGTGACAGAAGATAAACTTCTTGGGCACCAAACAATGAAAATGGTGTTGATCTATGGGTCCACAGATGTGGCTCCAGGGTGTAATCTGTCCAGCTGCTCAATATCAGGACAGCCACATGGGCACCACCTCAGGGAAGATAAATAGGAAACCTCTTAGTCAGGGAGATAAACACAATTGCTGCTGCTAGTTCTTACATGGGACACCTGTTGATTGTCACTGTTGTACAGAGCAAGTGCACAGAAATATTTTGAGGCACAGAGAGTAAAAGACCTGGCAAAAGGTAAAGGAGTGCAGAGAGACAGAGCTTTCCTTCTATCACTTGTCTCCAAGTAGAGAAGCTGGATTTCATTAGATATCGTCATGGTGCAAGTTTAGAAGACACAGAATAATTGTAAAATATTCTTGTGATTAGTATACACAAACTATCACTCAGGGTTAGGGAATATCAGAAATATGAAAGTCTGGATAGAAAAAATGGAAGTGGGGCATTGGTATCTCAGCCATTCCCTAGGTCCACTCCATTAGAACCAACAGGAATCAAGCTTCATGCAGAAGGCCAGTTCTTATATGAGCAGGCAGAAGGGAGGGGGTGAAGAGGACGTGGAAGCAAACTTGTTTTAAAAAGAAATTCTTTGGATTTCTCATGTTTTCAGTTAAGCAATATGCCCAATTCAAGAAACAATCTTGTTTAAGAGCAAACCCTTGCCATTGTTTTAATTATTAAAGGGAGCACATTATTATTCATTATGTGCATATTTATTCAGCAATTACAACATGCAGGCACAATTCTAGGTGCCATGAAGAAGAAGGAAAATCAGATGCAGAAACAACAAAGAGCTTACAGTGTACTAAGAGAAATGACGCTACATTAAAAGGAGCCATGCACAGTAGAAAATGCATGCCTAAATAAAAAAGTGCCATGTACAGTATAAAAGAGGGAGAAAGATTCCTTCCAAGAAGATTTGATCAAGAAAGGTTAAAGCTGCTTTTATTTTCCTCTCACTTTTGTGATGACCCAAAATTGATTCTTTCTCATTAAAATCCCCTTGAATATCTTTCAGTGGACTAAACAACTTTAAGTTAATTTTCAAGAAATTTGATATGCTGTCTCTAGTTTCAACAGGAGCACCACTCTAAGACTAAGGGTCTGGAATGGTGTCCAGCCTGAGGCAGTCCTGGGTCATTTCTGATCCTGTTTATACCTAGCAGACAGATTTACTACAGGCTCCATATATTTGCTGCCATAATTATGAATACCTTGACATTATATACAAAGCTGCTGTGTGGGGGTGCCTTTGTGTTTTTTTCATTGTTTTCATCAAACTGTTTCAAGCCAGGAGTTAGTTTGAGGCAGTCCTAAGATCTGGAGTGTAGTAGTAGGTCAGCTGAGGGTGACCTGGAGCCAAGGGACTCCCCTGGACCTAGACTGAAATGGAATCAAGTTGTCAGGAGCCAAGTTTCCTCTCAATAAAGGTATTTTTTTTTCCCTTGGCTTAGTATTGAGAAGATTTCCTTGGCAAGCTGGTGCTTTCACCTTTTCCTAAGAAGAATATATGTATTGAAATAGTAATATCATTCTCAGATCATATAATATGTATGTGTTGAAATGGTAATACGGGTCTCAGATCACATGACATTCAGATACACTACTAGTTCTAAATCAAAATGGTGAAAGCCATTGAATTTGAAATATGATCCTAGTCTTTCTCTAACAAAGTTGGCAACCATTCACCAGTGGATTTTTTCAGAGTTCTACAAAGTGGGTGTTGATAGTACCCAAAGTAGGCATTAATATTCTTTACTGGAACAGAATGAATGGGAAGGAAGAAAGCTAAAAACTTTGTCTGGTGTAATTATAGTTTAATGTGCTTTATTACATCCCTGGATTGACTTGTATAAGGCACAAGAAACCAGTCAATTTCAAGGGAACAAAAACCAAAATACTTAAAACCAACTATTTAAACTGTGTGTAGATAATCACTGCTTGACTGACTGAATTTTTCATGTTCTAACCAGATGTTTTGGCATTTTGTAGACACAGTTTGAATAATTTCATCTACATTCTATCAATCCTAAATTAAACTGACAATGTGTTTGTGTTTAGCAACATTTTCTACAGTTGATAACTTTGTAAACAAGTAGATGGTTGGCCCAGCTTTCTAAAATACAGGCATTTTTCAAAGTAAATTGGTTGTTCTGAATTTAAAAAAAAAACAGACAGCTTCCTCATTTTCAAATATCACAGATATCACAGAACTAAACTGGCTACCTCCTTTTTTGTTTCCTGGACCCACTGTTCAACCTATCACTTAAATGATACATAAATTTATTTTAAATCACTTACTTCCATTTAGGTGTCTATCAAGAAAAATGGAAATGTCTATTCCAAAGTTATCAAAAATTTCCTGATAGCAATTTTTTTATTTAATTAAAAAAGAGAGAGAAAAAATCAAATCATGTCACAGGCAGGTGGAAGGACACCGCAGGCAGGACTGTGTTTTCCAATGGCATCCTGCAAGATAATGAGTCCATGTCTATGGAAATTGATTCATTAATATTTCATCGAGGCAGCTTCAGAGCGATTCAAGAACCAGCTCCCAGGAATTCAATCAGTAAATTCTATGAATTGTTGAGCTTAAAATACCAGGGGGGCAAAAATATACATATACTTGGCATGTGTGCATATTTATACATACTGATGTGACACATATAAGCACATGAATACAGGTATACACATTAAAACACAGCACATGTAAGAAACTGTCATTTCCAGGATTAAACTGGGCTCAACTGTCTATATGCTTTACTTGGGGAGAAATTCCAAATAAAATATGAATTATTCTGTTCAATATCAGTCTCCTGTTAAGCACCTGACTTGGAAAACAAGTTAACAAAAAATGTCAGCCACAGCTTGTTCACCGGTAATCACACATTTATCAACAGAGTCCCTTCCATCAATTAACAGCTTATAAAGATGGCTCCCAAGGACCCATGCTGAGACTGGAAAAAGAGGAGGGCAAATGTTTCATTGGGGAAGGGCTGCTGGTTTGGGGCAGAGCCACCAATTTACCACGTGATATAGACATCGAGAAGGGCCAGTTCAGGAAACAGATTCAAATTATCATGTAGGTTAAGTAATTGGTCTATGGGTGTCCCTAAACACCAACCTATAAATAATTTTATTTTCATTTTGGATCAATGTCTTCTAGCCCTTGTCTAACTAACCTGTATTGATGTCTTTTTAATTAAACCATGCGTGATATGCTCACTGGGTGGTGGGGCATACTGAGTGTGCATGCTAGGAATTCCAGATAAGGTAATTATGCTATTTGTCACTGTCATGATTAATGTGTGACAGCTGTTATGACAGCTGTGCCACTGTTTTGTCACAATACTCTGTTCATCCATAACAAAATTAGCTGTCGCACTCAAAGGTACACACTTGCTGCTATTTCTTTCTGAAGTCAACAATGAGAAAATCGAGAGGGAATATTACATGAACTCTGTGACAAACAAGAAAAATGACATCTTTATTTTTTTCTTTAAATGATGATATAACCTGCCCATATTGGAAATGCAGATCGCTCACCTCTAGCAAACAAGCTGTCAAAAGAAGCCAATCCGCCACTAATCTAGCTAACAAGGTCTCAGTATGTGAGGGGCTTGCTTCATGATTTGAATCTGCCTTGTCAGGCAAGCCTTTTAGATGTTGCCCAAATTAGCATTGGCTGGAACTGTTACTGCCTGTCAAGGTGGAAATCTGCAAATGCAGAGTTATAATAGGAAGTGGGAGACTGACTCACCCTTTCCTTTGGGCGTCAGTCAAGTGGAGCTAAATAGGTGGCTCTGCCTCCATCTCCCTCAAGACAGCTGTCCCTCCCTCCTCCTGAGCCCCTGCATCCTTAACTGGGAAAATGCTTTCAGGAGCTGACTCCAAAGAGACATGTAAATTGTCAGATGGAGGTAGTTATTAATGTTAACCAATATTGTTTCTTACAGAGCCCTAAAACTGGACTATAATGCCATGGGAGACACTGATGTGAAGAGACAGATGGCTACAATAACAGCATCATCATTCTATAGCTTTGGGTGAAGTGGATACTGCATATGTTCCGTAAATTTAAAAGAAAAAAACCCACATAGATGTCTATCCATAATGAAAAAGAAACAGTATAACATCAGAGACCCTGAGTGCAGTAGAAAGAAAATATATCATGTCATATATGCATATCTAAGTGAACATGATACTGGATGTCTTAAAATGTAAAAGGAGAACAACTACGGCTGTTATTATTTCACAAAAAAAGATTAGCTTGACCCACTGACAATATATTTAAACTTGCCGATAACTTCACCAGAAAAAATAATGTATACTTTTAACAAGGGTTCCATTTCAGTCAGGCCAATCTGCACTATTTCTCTCAGGCCTCTTCGCTAAGAACAATCCTGGAACAGAAGACTGAATTATTTGAAGCAATTATAATGATTACAAAGGAACTATAACCACCTGCTGCTGCCTATTGGTAGTCATCAGTTAATGAAGGATTTAATTAGACTATTTATCAACAGCAAATGACCAAAACTACTTTCGATTCATCCCTGATTTCTTTATGAGGGAAAAGTAAACTCTTCGAAAGTTCAAATAATTAAAAAATACTAAAAAAATAATCTGGAGGCCTGCTTAATAGATTGCATATCAGAACAACTATGCTCCATTCAACTGTTCTCATCCATTTTCTCTGCAGCAGGTATTTGAACATTTGATGATTGCTTTCACTTTTGATGTATCTCCTTTCTCCCTCAAAGGAGAGCAAAAGCATTTGTTCTCATGTGTTACATCAAGCATACAGCACTTAGCTACTAGATCATGACCAGAGAGTTGAGATGAAGGAAGAAGCAATGGCTTTTTCCATGAGATGAATGTTCATGTATCCTTGATATTTAGAGAAAGCATCTTTTTTTTAACCTGTTTCCATTTGTCCTGAGAACTGCCTGATGAAAAATGCACATCCACAAGGTCCACCTCCAAAGTCAAGTCTTCCATGAAGCCTTTGCTGTAATTTGTCCCCTTGCCTTTATTTGAACTCCCATAGCACTGACTGCTAGTTTTAGGCACCAATTGCATTTGATTTCATCGTTACCTTTCCTTACCCATGGGCTCCCAGGGATCAGAAAACACTGTTTATGGGTCTTTTAATTCCTCAGAGAATCTAGCATTCTATCGTACATACAGTAGGACCTCATGCTTATATTTATGCAGTAAATCAATTATTGCACATTTGAACGTGGAGAGAAGAATATGTGCATTGTACTCTATGCATTCAGGTGATCTGTAGGAGCTTAGGAACAATTTAATGTGCACAATTTTTATAAGTTAACATGAAATATTTAAATAGACAAAGGCTCCCAAGTGATACTAATTTTTAGTATCCATTTTAGACCATTTTTAATATCAACTGCTATACCCAGGAGGGATGTCAGATAATGGGACACCTGAAATAACCACAGTAAAAAAGGTACCTAATTAAAGGGGGGTGTTCCAATCACACAGATAACTTATTCTTGTCTAAAGTTAGAGAGGTCTATAAAAATCTCTCCATAAACTTGAGAAGACACTCATAGACATTCATAGGAAATACCAAGCAGAATACAATTTTTGCAGGAGTTTTGTGGGAGGCAATTTTTGCAGAAGGCAATTACACTGGAGGATAATTGCACTTCCAGTGTTCCACAGGTCTGAGAAATTAGCAATTAAAGCACAGAAATGGCTAAAGCAATAGATATATAGTAGTTGGGTTGTGTGAAGCAATGGTAAGCTGAAACTTAGAACTCTGCAATTACGAGATAAACTCTAGTACCAAGACCCTAAAACAGCAGGATGAGATGGGGATAGGGAAGTCCGAAGATGATGCATAATCAGCAACAAGTAGGAAGAGGACCCAATTCAGTGTATCAGACTCCATAAGACCTAGTTAAGAACCCACTAGAGCTTTAATTGAACTTACTTTTTAATTCTGTTTTTAGTTAACTATTTAGTAACCTGAATATTTTATCTCATGGCTGAGGCTGTTTCTTTAGAGATGTAATTTAACCATTATTATTTAAAAATATAACTCAACCCATATTATTTATTAGTGAAGGGGCACTGAATTTATCATTTCTGGGAATTCAATAGGGCAATATCATATTAGTTGCTGAATAATGACTTTTTCTCTTATATATATCAGCCCTTACCCTTGTGCCCTGAGACTTAATGTAATGGATTCCTCACTGATTCAAGAACATAAGAGAATTTTTTAAATGGCATTATGCATCTGTTTTCTTGGTTTTCATTTTTAAGCTATAGACAGGATACCTTCATGATGAGTTAATCTAATGAAACACAGTAAAACTTTGCAAACTACCAAAACTCACATACCACTACTATAACCTCATCCTCAACAAAAAATACGATTAAACAAGTCATTAACAAAGCCTTTTCAGAAAGCTTTGCTACGATCACATGGCGTCTCAGTGACAGTAAAATATCTGTTAAAGTTGTGAGGCAAAAACTAAAAGGCTAAAAAGACTAAAGAAACTGAGCAGGCAACCCAGTTGCCTGGCTTGAGATATGCTGCTATTCTGTCCCTCGATAATGAAATGACTTTCTAAAGCTGCCCTTTTAATAAATAACAAGCTGACCTTTTAACACTTCTAATAACTCTTCTCGTTCTGGGGACTCTGTTTCCACTTGCTAATGAGAGTCTTCTCTTCTTACCTTTCGAGCATCACTGCTCAGTCTCCCAACTAGCCCAGTGGTTCTCAGACTTCCTTGTATCTTGGAATCATCTAGGCAGCTTTTAAAAAATGCTGATGCATAGGTATATTCTGATTTAATTGGTATAGGATAGAGCTTAGGCCCTGAGATTTGTAGAAACTCCACAGAGGATTCTATCATACAGACAAGGTTGAAAACCATTGCTAAAGCTGAATGCCTCCTTACTATTAACGTGCATACAAATCATTTGGTAATTTTGTTATACTGCAGATTTTGAGTCAGTGAGCCTGGGTGTGGCCAGAGACTCTGCAAATCCAACAAGTTTCTAGGTGATGCTGATGCTCCTGGTCTGTGGTCACACTTGAATAGCCAGATATGATTGAGTCTCACTTCCCCAAGTCTACATCTACGTGAGGGTCTGTATGTGGGATTCATCGTGATGATTAAGTGGAAAGATTTATGTTCATAATCATAGTCCAACAATCTTTTCAAATTATACCTCAGTAAATCTAAGTGCCCATGGTAACAGATACGATTAAAGTAAGGATAATAAGTGGAAAGAAAAATACTTTAAAAAAAATGAAGATGCATAGATGTACATTTACATTCATATTTTCATCAGAAATGGTTTGTTTTCATAATGAGCTGTTACTTCTTTTTTTAAAATTCAGTTACAAACACAAATTCTTCCCTCACACATATACAGGACATTATAATACATTTATTATTTTATTTGATTCTGAGCATGTCAATTTTTTAGCATTACATGACAGTTTGGTTGCATTATAAAGCAGAAAACTAACCCAATGGTGTATTGGTATGGATTCTTAGAATAATCCTGCCCAGACAGGCTGTTTCTTTAAAATAAATAGTACCTGAAATAAGACATTCTTTTTATGATCACCAGATTTCTCTTAATTATTAGAAGTCTATATGCATTAAATATAAAGCTGGCTATAAAACTGAATTTCAAAAAAAAAAAAAAAGACCAGTGTTAAAATTTTGGCATCACCCTGTTGAAATTTCAGAATTCAGTGAATTTTAAAGAGCTAACATTATAACTGACATGTTTTCTAATTGGGGTTTGAGGGGGGAAAGGGGGTGGGGACAAGGAAAATTAGGAGACCTATGGGGAAATATGTTCATCCAATCACCACTTCATGAAATAACAAAAAGAAACACCTCCCATATTTTCCCATTCCCCCACAGCAACGTTACCCGTTCTCTAGAATTCTGTGACTCAGATCTGATCCACTGCCTGCTGTTGTATGGTTCATAAGATACAAATAATTTTGATTTTTTTTAATGATGGGGGAATCAGAAGAAGAAGAAGAATATTCCATGATAGGTGCAAGTTACACAAAATTCAAATTTCAGTGTCCATACACAAAGTTTGATTGTGACATGGCAGTGCTCACATCTTTTTGTGTATTGTCTAAGGCTGTTTTCTGCTGCAACAGCACAATGGAGAATTTGAAACAGACATCACGTGGCCCACAAAGTCTAAGATATTTATTATCTGCTCCATCAGAAAGAAAGTTTACAGACCCCTCCTTGAGATACACTCACACTCCTTCCTTCTTACTTCACATTTGAAATGTGCTTTGGCCAATTAGGTTCTCTAGATTTGACCCTCTATTCGTGTATGCATGTGCCAACCACACACACACACACACACACACACGCACACACACGCACACACACGCACACACACACATTTTGTCTTGCTTTATTTTGCCTTCTCACATCTGATCTGAAAATCAGGAAGTCTGAGCAACATCTACTTCAGAACCAATTCTCTTTCCTTTTCCTGGACAGAAGAATGAAGTTCTTCAAGAAGGGAACTGAAGCTTGAAGGCAGAGAGAATCACCTTTCCCTTCTGCATGCTGCCTTTGCTGGCCCAGCTCCTGGAAGCTGGGGTCTCTAACATATGCTACAACTTTTCTCCCAGGCTTTCTGTGTGGATAGCATTACAAACAGGAACAGACCCTTCTCTTGTTGCAATTTTCTGTCAAAAAGCTCTGTGGCCAGAAATAGAAAAATTTTAAATCTCTGAGCACATATGAGAGGAAATCAGGATAACCTACCCAGTCTACAGAAAGCATTTTTTAAATTTAAATAACAAGCAGCCAGAGTACCAGCCTTGATGAAGAACAAGAATTTCTATGTTCCTGTCCCATAGGAAATGGCATTGTAAAAAATAAAAAACAAAAACCCTCTGGACCTGCATAAAAGGGAAAGGAAGAGAAAAAAGAAATGAAAGAAATGCCTCAAGCTTTCATGTTATTTCTAAGAGTTTGTAGATGGAGTTGTACTGATGATATAAATATATTAATGGCTATAAATTTCACAAGGGACATTCATTTTGCAAAGATATTCTGGAGATATGATTTAATGACTCTAGAGACAAAGACATAAAGACTCCAAGACTTGGACACCTTCACCAGCTTCGTGGGAAAATGGTAGGAGAGTGAAAAATCAAAATTCGAATCTTGTTTGTTAAAAGATACAATGTCATGGACGTAACCCATAAAATTTTTTGTCTCAATTCCCTCAATTTTAAAAGAAGGAATCACTGCTTCTCCAGCTTGCCTCAAGGGGCTGTACTAAGATGTGAATGTGATAATATATGTTAAGTGATTTTTGTTGAGTGTAGAAAACTAATTCTTTTTAAGATCCTGTTTTTATCACCACTTATCCTATGTCCTGAGTTTATCTCACTGCTCAATTAATCAGTTTCCTTTTAATGCCCCCCAAAACAGAACTTTTAAATTTATCTCTATGTCCTCTGTATCATAGCAGAACATTTATCTCCTGGTGTCTGAAAAAAAAAATTAATAAAGAAGTTGGACCCAGCATGAAGATTCTCAGGGCAGTTGCTCCTAATGGGCAGAGGTAGCTGGGACCTGACTGGATGAATTACTCCGTAAGCCACCATGTTCCCAGAAAAACACAATGGCAAACATCTTCTGGAAACAACACAAAACCCATTTATACTGTTCTCCAAACTCTTCCACTGGAAAGAGGCATCTGTAGTCTCATTTTGCAGCATTTCTCAAATGAGTTGAAATCAAGAGAAATCAAGCAAAAGTAATAATATGCACTTGATATAGCGACCTAGAGTCCTAACAACCGCAAAGTACTATTCATGGCCATTAATTGCTATTTCCATTGGAATCAGTGGGGGTTTTTTATTTTGTTTCATTTTAGTTGTTATTTATTTTGAAGTAGAGAAAAGCACATACTCACTATCAGATAGGAAGAAACTATAGACAACTGTTTGTATTATAGTATTTTGTTCTCTATAAAGTATGAGCAGGTATCATAACCAATTTTTTTTATAAAGAAAATTGCCTTCCACCAGTAAATAGTACTTTCAAAATATTATGGGGAGTTCATGAGGCTTTAATTCTGGAAGGTTTATACAGGTTTGTAATCTGTTCCCTGAATGTTGTGGAACTATTCACTCAGTCAGAAATTAACTAAATATATACCAAGTACCTCATGTGTGCGGGGCCCTTATTGCTGCTGGGGCCTAACTGAGGAGCATCATGGCCTCTTACATCTAACAACTATGGAACTTCCACCCAGAAGAAATTACTATCATTGATCCGCCCTACTGATCAAAGGGGCCCCGAAAAACCTGGGATATATTATTCTCTGTACTCTTGGTTCTCCGAGCCCCCTTGATACAAGGAGAGAGGGAAGCTAAATTCATTATATACTAAAGAATAATGTTTGTGTCCTAAATGACTTGTTTTACTTTATGGCTGCAAATTTGTAACACCTAGAAAATAAACAATCCTATTGCTATTACAGTAATAGTGCTAAAACAAATACTAAATTCTGTCAGACGTGTCTCATGCAAAAAACCTTAATGTCCAATAATGGAGAAGTGAGAAAATAAAATATGGTATGGTTCTCTCAGTGCCTTGTGGGAGAGTTTAAGACAGAGAAAGTTGGTAATAAAAGTGCCTGGGTAATAGTAACTTGCTTCTCCAGCCTGGAGGTACAAAAAGAGTCACGTCCTTTTTTTATTATTCTAATTAATCACTTACAAAAACACTTGCCTATTTTGGCAGGCAGTTTGGTATCCCATATCACCCCCAATCAAAGGAAGGAGGGAGAGAGGGAAGAAGGAAGGAAGAAGGGAGGCAGGGGAAAGGAGGGGAAGGGGGGAAAAGGAAGGGAGAGGAAGGGAGAAGAGGGAGGGAGGAGAGGGGAAGGAAAAGGAGAGAAGGAGGGGGAGGGCAAAGGAAGGAAAGGGAGGGGAAGGGAGGTGGGGAAGAAGGAAGGAAGGAACGAAGGAAGGAACGAAGGAATGAAGGAACAAAGGAAGGAAGGAAGAGTTATCAAGCCACTTACCACTATGGGCAACCAGAGCTTAATCTTCATGGGGGACTTTAAAAGATAACATAGAACACACTACAGAATTATCTCAACTAAATGACCAGGAAACGAGGTACATATCCATCAACATCCTTTTGTTATTAGTTGGGGCTTGTTCCAGGAACATTACCTTTTCAGAACTGGCTGTCCTTCCTATCCACGAAAAAGACGTCTGACTGATCCTTGCTATAATAATCTTTAGCATGGAGTAAATGCCAAGGAGATATGACCAGAACACTGACCTTATCTACTATGGTGCCCAGATAGGGCAGCTTCATCTGGGTTAACACACAGAATGTTCACTTCCACGCATATTACCTACAAATCTACGACTTCAGTATTATTATCAGCCCCATTTTTTAAATGATTAAACTTCGAAAAAGGAGGTGAGATGATTTGTCCAAGGTCACGCAAGTGGAAATTGAAGTCTGATTACAGTCTACACCCTTAACCATCTGGATCTGCCAGCTCTGCTCTGGCAATGACTGGTTAGCTCACATGAAGAGCAGTTAAGGACTTTCCTTCTCCTTACGGCTCTCAGAGAAAAGCTGGTGGCTCATTCCTCCTCAGTTCTCACTGACTCCAGTGAGAGTAGCCTTTGGTTTCTGTTGACCTTGTTACCAAAGAACAGTCAAATCACAGAGTCAGCATCAGAAAGCGAACTCCTTGTAAGAGAGTTGTTTCTTTATCACTTGCCTCCCACACTCTGTCTATACAGAAACATCTAGATTTCCTAGAATTTCCATTTAGAATCCAGATAGTGTAGCAGTCATTTTTGAGACACCATAATTTTCACTAACACCATATTTTGCTGTGTGTAATGCACTCTTTTTTGCCCAAATTCGTGAAGGAAAAATAAGGATGTGCATTATACATGGGTAGTACTAATTCTGTAACTATATAAATGTTTTAAATTCTTTTATGTATGCTTATGAGTTAAAAGTGTAACTCTAGAAATCAATACTGATTATCTGTAGGCAAAATACTATTCTGGAATACGATAATCTGTTTCACTGAACTTAAAACGAACTTGCAGTGATAGCAATTTCAGCCAATAATTCAATGAAATGAAATGAAGAGTAAGGGACTTGACATGATGAGATAGGGGATGCCGACTTTGTTACCATGGAGTGAGCAGCGCTATATTTCTTTTCATTTAGGTGGGAACTAGCAATGTAGCTGACATTTTTACAAAAATACAGACACTGCAAGCTTTAAGTTAACAGTTACTAAATATACTAAAGAGCATGGCCACAGAGCTTGGAGAGACACTGTGAACCTCCTCCCACAGAGAGTGTCATCAGATGATGGAGGCAGCAGGAAGGAAAGCTTCTGGTATCTTGTATCAGTTCCGGTGTTTTGTAATTTTTGTTACATAAAATTTCTTGTACCATAAATATGTTAAAAACAAATGCTCAAATTCCCTTATAAAACAAATATAAGTAGTAAATATAAACAAATAAAACTGAATTAAAATATTAAAATGAAAGATGTTTTTTCCTGAAAGTTTGGACCAAAAACATCGGTGCACATTACACACGGAGGCATAAACATGGCAAGATACAGTTGTTTCTATTCTGTCAGTCTTTGCACCTGTCTCTCCACAATGCTGGAAGAGCCTAGGATGGAATCATTTTGACCAGGGACTGTGCAAAGTCACAATTTAGATCAACGTCAACTGACTATGTAACTGTCATGAACACAGCATTGGGTAGGTGACAAATAAGCTACTTGGAGAGACTCTTTCATTCTTTCAGGCCACTGAGGCATTAAAACCTCGATGAGCCTCTACCAGGCAATATTATAAATGCTTGGAAGACTTCAGTTTTGCCTAATTTTAGGAAAATCATTTACTCCAGGTAACTTAATTAGAATTAAAGCATACTAAGCTTCTTTAAGACTAGAATCATAGTCTGCATATGAGTTTGGTGAACACAATTTGGAATTGATTCTAATAGGTTTAGACACTAAGCACTCTCTCTGTCAATTCTTTCCAAATAAACAGAGAATATGAACATAAGAAATCAATCAAAATAATGTGAAACACCTTTAATCACCTTGGATGGGGTTTCAGAATGGGCCTGTTTCTTTATTGTCTTATATTACTCTGGCCATTGTCATAGTCTTCCAGAGACAGACTAAAAAGCAGAATGGACTCACATTTCTTTAGCAAAGTAGCAGGGTAGGACATAATTACATTTAATTCTTTCCCATTTCAAGAACATTATGGAAACAATTCAATTCCCAACTCTTTTGAGCAGTAACATAAGTATATACATACAAAACAAAAACAAACAATACAGCAAAATTTGGAGGATGTATCAGATGTTTCCTTTCTGCATTTTTAATTCAATAAATCGCTCTCTGTTGTAGTTTTCCTAGACATCCTGAAAACTTCTTTCACATTTCCCATGTGGGTGAGTACAGAAGCAACATAATGCCAAGTTTGGAGGCTTCATGCATTTCTTCATTATTTTTAGGTATGGACATGGAACTGTGTCTTCACTGTCTGGGACAAGGAAAGTTCTCAATATATGCTTTTTAAAAACATTTTCCAGGCATAGTGGAAAACAGTAGGAAAAATATAGAGCTCATGGTCAGACAGATCTGACTCTTCCAATTTCAATTCAGCTGCTACAATTTTCCAGCCATTGCCACTTAATGTGTCTGATATTAACGACAGTCTCATAAAGTTATGGGCGTGTTTGAGACAGCTGGTCCTAACAGTTCGTGAGAAACGAATCTTTTTAAAATTCTACACATAGTGATATGACATTGGTAGAGAAACTGGCTATAGGAACTTTTTAAAAAAGGAAAGGTGCAGCAGGATTGAAGGAGAATAGGAAAGCAGGCAGAAAGAGAGAGGAGGAGGCACTTATTTTATTTCTTTTAGTTGTTCACATTGGTTGTTACCCAAGAAGCCGGGTCCTGAACCCAGGACCTTGGGTATATGTAGGACTGCTCCTAGGCCAGTAGGCCACCAGGGTGCACTCACCCATGGGAATATTTATGCCATAGAAATTGACAGAAACTACAGATTTGGGGTCTCCCCGCCAATGTCTGGTTTACTAGCTCTTACTGAAAACCAGATAATGCTGTAAAATGTTTAACAGTACCCAACTCTTATCCTTTCCCTTCCTTGTCTTGAAAAGTTTGCAAAGCTACCTTACTTCTATATCTAGAAGAGTGAAGTAATGATTTCACTTCATAATCAGTCATTTGTTATAAGGCTTTGTCCTTGCTGATTCTTTCGACAATCATACAAGGCTGTGTGAGGGTGACCTTGATTAGAATACCAAATAAAATTCCTCTCTAGTCTGCTGAAGAAGATTGTTACAATCTCTGATTTTCGCTTAAGCCAAGATAATAAATACTGCCTGTGGGCTTTTGAATTGCCTGATGCAACTGGAGTTGGCACCAGAGGGACTGGTGATGCCATTCTAAAGTGACATCACCAAGAAGTTTGCCTTTAACCAAAGGACTCGCTTAATCAGAAATCACACCACCTTGCTGCAACAGTTGGGAAAGTTGGTGCTCTTCCAATAGACATAAAGATGCTACTAAAATTATTTGACAGTGCAATTCAACATATCACGCTAGACAAAAATGAAATCTGTGACACAGAAGTTATCATAGGTTTGTGGAGTGAAACCAAATTCGACACCAGAAGGTGCTGCACTTGGAAGCTTGTAATAAACTATCTAATATGCAGGGGAAGTGGCAGGAATGGTAGGATAAAGGTTTCAGGGGTTTTCTGTCACTTAGGGACAAAGGGGAGGTTTCTTCAGGAAATCCAGTTTCCGTCTTGTTACATAGAATAATCAATGGCAACTTGAATTCTTCCTATATATGACAGTATGATAATTCCTCTTATCATCTCTAGAAAGTACTAGAGCTAGTATACAGCTTAAATTGAACCTCAGAGCAGTTTTTTTATTGTAGTAATTTACTCTATACATTAAAATAATTTCCTATGTACAGTTTCCGATTTCTTAGATATATTTAAACACACACCATGCCCTCCATCTAATTACCAAGTGTTTTTCCCCATTGTCCAGTGGGCTCCACCACCATTTGCCCCTGCCAATTCCATTCTCTTTTGGTAATCTCAGTTCTGTTGAAAATGTTACAGGGTTGGTTAAGTTTCATCTGTTTCATTGTTTTGTCTATTCACATTCCACCTATGAGTGAAGTCATCTGGTCTCTATCTTTCTTCTTTTTACTTATTTCACTTAGCATAATTCCCTCTAGTTACATCCATGTTGAGTCAAGTGACAGGGTTTCATCTCTTCTAAGGGCTGTGTAGTGTTCCATTGTATATATATCACATCTTCTTTATCCATCCATCTGATATTGGGCACTTAGTTAATTTTCCAGTTCTTAGCTATTGTGAATAGCACGGCAGTAAACAAGGGAATACATGCATCTCTGTGAATGGGTGCTTTCGTATCTTTTGGGTAGATGCCCAGAAGTAGAATGATGGGATCATATGGGATTTCCATCTTCAGTTTTTTGAGGAATCTCCAAACTGTTTTCCTTAGCGGTTCCACCAATCTGCACTCCCACCAACAGTGCAAAAGTGTTCCCTTTTCTCCGCATCTTCACCAGCATTTGTTGTTTCCAAACTTTTGGATAATAGCCAGTCTTTCAGGTATAAAGTGATATCTCATTGTTGTTTAATTTGCATTTCCCTGATAGCCAGTGAGTAGGAACATAATTTCATATGCCTGCTGGCCATCTGTATATCCTCTTCAGAAAAGTGTCTCTCCAATTCCTCCTCCCATTTTTTGATTGCCTGCTCTTTTCTTGCTGAGTTTTATGAGTTCTTTGTATATTTTAAATACCAAGCCTTTATTGGAAATATCAAATGCAGATATCTTCTCCCAGTTAGTAGTTTTCCTACTGGTTTTGGTGATGTTTTCTTTTGTTGTGAAGAAGCTCTTTAGTTTGATATAGTCCCAGTTGTTTATTTTTCTTTTTGTTTCCCTTGAGGTGGAGTTGAGCCCCCAAAGGCTTTTCTACAACTGATGTCGTGGAAACTCTTTCTTATGTTGTCTTCTAAGAAATTTATGGTTTCTGGTCTTATGTCGAAGTCTCTAATCCATTTTGAGTTAATTTTTGTGAATGGTGTTAGAGAGTGGTCTAGCTTCATTCTTTTACATGTGGCTGTCCAGTTTTCCCAACACCATTTGTTGAAGAGATTTTTCTTTTTCCATTGTGTGATTTTGGCTCCTTTGTTTTATATTAACTGACTATGTGAGTAGGCCAGTTTCTGGTGGTTCAGTTCTATTCCACTGATCTGTGCCTCTGTTATTATTCCAATACCATACTACTGTGATCACTAATGTTTTGTAATATAGTCCAAAGTCTGGATGTGTGATCCCTCTAGATTCATTCTTTTTTCTAATGATAGCTTTGGTTATTCAAGGTCTTTTGTTGTTCCATACAAATTTTAAGATTTTTTTGTTCTATTTCCTGGAAATAAGCTCATGGGATTTTAATGAGGATTGCATTAAACCTACATATTGCTTTGGGTAAGATGGCCGTTTTAATGCTCTTGATTCTTCCCAGCCACAAGCACCGATGTCTTTCCATTTCTTTGTGTCCTTATCTATTTCATTTAAGAAGGACTTGTAGTTTCCGTTGTATAGAACTTTTACTTCCTTTGTTAGGTATATGCCCAGGTATTTCACTTGTTTAACTTCTGTTTTAAATGGTGTGATTTTCGTGATTTTGCTTTCTTCTAGCGTGTTGTTTTCATATAACAATGCAACCGATTTTTGTGCATTGATTTCGTATCCTGACAACTATATTCATTGATGAGTTCTAGAAGTTTTTTGATCGACTTTTTGGGATTTTCAATATATATATAAAATCATGTCATCTGCAAATAATGAGTTTTACCTCCTCCTTTCCAATTTGGATTCCTTTTACTACATTTTCTTGCCTAATTGCTCTGGCTAAGTCCTCAAGTACAATAGAAGAGGAAATGCTTTCAATTTTTCACCATTGACCATGATGTTGGCTCTGGGTTTTCATATATTGATTTTATTATGTTGAGGTATGAACCTTCTATTCCCATCATATGGAGGATTTTTATCATAAATGGTTGTTGCATCTTGTCAAAAGCTTTCTCTATATCTATTGATATGATCATGTGGTTTTTCTCTTTGATTTTATTGATATGGTATATGATATTGATAGATTTACATATGTTGAAGCATCCTTGAATCCCTGGGATGAATCTCACCTGGTCATGATGGATGATCTCTGATGCATTGTTGAATTTGAATTGCTAATATTTTGTTGAGAATTATTGTATGTATGTTCATTAGAGATATAGGTCTGTAATTTTCTTTCTTGATGATATCTCTGTCAGCTTTTGGTATCAGTGTAATGTTAGCCTCATAAAAGTATTTGGAAGAGTTCCCTGTTATTCAATATTTTGGAAGAGCTTGAGAATAAGTGTTAATTATTCTCTGAAGGTTTGGTAGAAATCATTGAAGAAGTCATCTGGCCCTGGACTTTCCTTGGGCGGGGGAGGCCCTTTAATTTTTTAATTTCTTTGCTTGTGATTGTTCTGTTCAGGTTTTCCAATTCTTCTGGGTTCTGTCTTGGTAGACTATATTTTTCTAGAAATCTGTCCATGTCCTGAAGGTTGTCCATTTTGTTGGCATAGAGTTGTTGATAGTAGTCCCTTATGATGTTTTTAATTCCTGTGGTATCTGTTGAAATTTCTCCCCTTTCACTTATGATTCTAGTTATGAGAGTTTTCTCCCTTTTTTTCTTCATGAGTCTAGCCAATGGCGTGTCAATTTTGTTTATTTTTGCAAAGGACCAACTTTTGGTTTCATTGATCTTCTGGATTGTCCTTTTGTTTTCTACTTCATTTATTTCTGCTTGAATTTTGCTTGTTTCCTTTCTTCCAATCTTTGTAAATTTGTTGAGAGACCTTTTGTGTCCCAGCATATGATTTACCCTTGAGAATGTTCCATGAGCACTAGAGAAGAAACTGAAATCTGTAGTCGCTGGGTGAAGTGATCAGTATATGCCTGTAATACCTATCTGTTCCAGATGGTCTTTTAAAGTGGAATTTCCCTATTAATATTCTGCCTGGTTTATCTGTCCATTGTTACAAGCATGGTGTTGAAGTCCCCCACTATTACTATGTTGCTATCAATGTCTCCCTTCAGATCTAATAATACTTGCTTCATATATTTTGATGCTCTTTCATTTGGTGCATATATGTTAATCAGCATTATGTCTTCCTACTGGATTGATCCTTTAATCATTATAGTGTCCATCTCTGTCTTTTGTTATGTTTTTTAGATGAAAGTCTGTTTTATCTGATATGGGTATAGCTGTTCCTGCTCTTTCATTGTTGCCATTTGACTAGAATTGTCTTCCAGTCATTGACTTTGAGCCTTCGTTTATCTTTTGGAAGAAGGTCGGTTTTCCAAATGTATCAAAATGTTGGATTATACTTTTTAATCCATTCAGCCACTCTACATCGTTTAATTCATGCGTTTAGTCCATTAACATTTAGGGCGATTATTGATATATAGCTGCTTAGTGTCATTTTATAGTTTGTCCTTTGTATGTTGCTCCAGATGATAACTTTGTTCTCTTTCTCTTTTTAGGTTGAATGAGTACAGTTATGTTTTATTGATTTTGCCTTTTGATTTTCTTCTTCACTTACTCCCTGGGGATATATTTTGAGGTTACCCTGAAGTTAGCATTCACAGTTCTATGTTTACTATCTAATTTTATTTGAAATCAAATTACCCTTCCACTCATTCTAACCACATTTTTGTTCTCTTCTCTTCCTCCCCATTTTTAATATTTGCTGTCATAATGTTTTTGTGTGATTTCTTTATGTTTTACAGAGCATCCTTTAACATTTTTTGCAAAGATGGTTCTATGGTGATAAATTCCTTTAACTTTTGCTTGTCAGAAAAGGTTTTTATCATTCCTTCAGTTCTGAATGATAATCTTGCTGGATATAGTAACCTAGGT
This sequence comes from Solenodon paradoxus, assembly GCA_004363575.1. Classification (NCBI taxonomy): domain Eukaryota; kingdom Metazoa; phylum Chordata; class Mammalia; order Eulipotyphla; family Solenodontidae; genus Solenodon; species Solenodon paradoxus. The sequence continues at coordinate 181,910 of RJWH01000636.1, read as the reverse complement.
TAAAACTCCTTTTCTTTCAGCACTTTGAATATATTATGTAATTCCTTCTTGGCCTGTAGTTTCATTTGAGAAGTCCACTGACAATCTTATTGGGGTTCCTCTGTATATGACACATTTTCTCTGGTTGCTTTTAATAGTCTTTCTTTATCTTGCATTTTTGACATTTTGATGATGATGTGCCTAGGTATATTTGTGTTTGGGTTTCTTTTATTAGGAACTCTGTGAGTTTCCTGGATCTGGAGGCTTACTTCATCCTTCAGTGGGGAAGTTCTCATCTATTATTTCTTCAAAAATGATTTCTGTCCTCTTTTCTCTTTCTCTGGGACCCATATTATGCAAATGTTGTTCCTTTTGATGTTAACTCAGAGGTCTCAAATGCTGTTTGATTCTCTGAATTTTTTATCTCTTTGCTGGTTTGCTTGATTGAGTTGCTCTGTCCTATCTTCCAGATCACTGATTTTGTTGGAAGCTTTATTTATCCCATTCTTGACTCCCTCTGTTGAGTTCTTTAATTCAGCCATCTGTCTCTTACCTGTTTGAAGTCTTGTTTTAATTTTTCTCTTTGCTTCCTGACATTCTTGTTTATGGCCTCTACTGGTTTCTGGATTCCCATGAGTATGTCAATCACCATTACCCTAAATTCCTCTTCAGGTAATTTACATACATCAGCCGTATTCAATTTTCCCCTGGGTTTTTGATTGAATCCATCATTTCATGTACATTTCTCTGTGTCTTTGCCCTATTTGGTACTCTGTTTATATTTCTGAGGGTTTGGTTTCCATGAGCTTGTGTAGATTTGACTTGCTAGTGGGTAGCATTGTGGTTTGGTCCTGTCTGGGACTGCCTTCTCACTGTAATCCTGGGGTGTGGAATCCGATGGGCAGGATGTCCAGTGGGTGAGATACGTGGTGGGTGGGATATCTATTCAGTGGACCCCAGGCTCCAGTGTGAAATGGTTGTGGGAGGGGTTCGAGCTGGGAATTTCTTGACTGACTTCCAGTTATGGCTGCACCCAGAGCAATTTCACCATGTAGATGCCAGCTCAGCTCCTGGTGCATTGGCTCTCCTTTCACCCCATCCCAGGTTGGCCCTCTGTGTCTCCGTGTCTCAACCTCACTGGGCCCATCTCTTGCTACCTCTGAAGCTGGTCCCCAAATCCCTAGCCTCTGCCCCACCACACAGCCGGAGACTCCCAAGATGGCTCCCAAATCCAAATCTGTGACTTAGCTGAGAGTCCTGCTGGGTGCCCTCACCCACCATTAGTCGTCAACTGTTCTGTTACCAGTTGAAGTGCCAGTTGTTTCTTGATGCTTGTCTCAGGAAAATAGGTGTTTTCTTGGTTTGTTATTTTCGGTGTCTGTGGGGAGCAACCTAAAAATGCTATCAAATCATCATCCGGAAGTCGATCTCTCAGAGCAGTTTTGAAGTCATTCTGGTCATCAGTAATCTAACACCTTATATTAGGAAAAAATGTCGTAGTTGTTGTGAAGATTAGTCCATGTTTTAATTCTGCCATGCACATTGACATTGGGCATGCTCCTTGGTTTCTCTAAAAATCAAACTTTCATCTTTATTGCAGATTTTCATACAGGATCATATACTGAAAATATGTCCTATGTAGTAAATCTGTGCCAAATGTAAAATGTCATTGCCCTTGGGACATTCTTGGTCACATCATAACAAAAATAAAAGCTCTTTATTGCAAAACCTCTAATTTGGAATTAATAGGAAGCTAAACCATACATCTCAGAAATCATACTTTAATGTTAAACCATGGAGCAATGACAAAACAAACAAACAAAATTCCTAGTAGACTTTGAAATCAAGCAGAACCTATACTATTACAAGTTTCAACGACATGCTAGCTATAATGACCTTAGGCAATGTATTTACTTGTCTGAACCTATTTCCCCTTCTTTTAAATGAGGAGTATGTTAGAACCTAGATTATTATGCTGCTATGTTAAATGAAAGAATGCATATACAAGTGATTAGGACCATAGATCTCAATAGATGTTAAGATATTTTTACTTTTCTTGCTGCTATTGTGAAATTACCCAGAGAGAAAAATGCTGCTCTCACTGAAGATGATTCCCAAGAGTAAGTTAAAAGAATTTGATATGGAGTTACAGATTCTCAAGCTCAAGAATTTAAATTAATGGCCTCTGGTGGTAGCTAGCTTTGGACTGTAACAGTAAAGCAAATCAGATTTATTTTCCTCAGGCTCTTCCTTTTAAAGATTCTTATAGTTAAACTTCAAGTGATGCTAGTAGGAAGACAACTGTATTTGTGTCCAAGTTCCCCTGGGAGAGGGGATTAAAGGTGAGATTCTGTCCATTGTACCTTCTGGGACTTTGTTGCATGGATTTTGAAACCGAGAGTTGGAAAGATGAACTTCAGCAACCAAGGCAAGCATGGGGCTGATTTTACTGTGCAGAGCTAAAAAGCATAAAAAGGAGGAAAGGAAATTTTAAATTTCAGGCAAAGGGAAACCAGGCAAGAAAAGGACAGGCCACAATATTAAGTCCAGGAAAGTACACTGTAGACTAGAAAGAGATTCCAGAGGTAAAAAAAGCTTGTATGCTCCTGTGGACAGGCAGAAAAAAACAAGGAGTTCAACAGGTCGCATTTGAAGATAACAGCAGGGTAGCTTTTAAAGGTAACTATGCCCCTGGATGAGGAAACTGTTAAAAATAACTTATTTTGTTTTGAGGTTGGTGGTAAGAAACATTAGAAAATTATGAGTTTTTTCTTCACCTAAGAGGGGGAAATTAGCTATTCTTAAGAAGATAAAATATGTTTTTGAATGTAGGAATAGAAATTGAGTTATCTCAGAAGTCCTAGTATTTATTAATATGTAATCTAGACCTTTCTGCATCCAAGATTCTCCCATGTTAAAATACTTTAGAAGATAGGTAAGTCAATTAGGACTTTAGAATAGCAATTAGAAGTGATCACAGACTTAGAAAAGTGTTTGCCAGCTCTGAGGGTGGGGAAAATAGGGAGGGGCTGGCAAAAGGGTATAAACTTTCAGCTTGAAGATGAATAAGGTCTGAGACTCTGTTGTAAAACATGGCGACTTAGTTGATAACTTTGTATCATATAACCGAATTTGCTAAGAGCAAAACTTAAATGGTCTCACCAAAATAAATGAACAAATAAATAAATTGATAGATATATTAATAAGAATAAAAGGCAAGAAATGCTCTCACAATGTATCTGTACAGTAAATTATTTTTTAAAGTGAACAGAATTTTCAAAACACCAAAAGCACCTCAAGGCCTAAAATAAATCAATGTATAATGCCTAACAAACTATAAGGACTAGTTACTATTATTTCTTTTTAAACTTAAAAATAAATAAATAAAAGCTCAAAAGCTGTTAACAACCAAACAAAATTTCAACTTATTTCCTAATGTCAACCTTGACTCCTTTTCCTAAGAATAAGAATTTTTAAAAACAAAAAACAAAGAAAAAACCCCATTATCAGGAGTCAAATAAGCAACTCTAACTATTTCCAATGTACAGGGCATTAATTCAGTGAGTCTGAAATAACCCTTGTTTTGTTCATAGCAATGACAATGCTCATTAACAAAATGTGTAACAGCAAGATGAATTTAGAAGAGAACACTCTGACTTGAGGCTAAAGTTTATGACAGAATCATTTTTCTCTTGCAATTTTCCGAGATTTCCTTGATTTATTCAAACTCTCCATGATAAGACTATAGATTTATTTGGCATATTTCAATGTTTTAACTAATAATCTCTCATAAAATCGGTAATGCCTTAAAAGGCAGGGGCAGTACACTTTATTAACTATTAATTACTCTTTTTTCTTAAACATAAGCATTCTGCTTTCTTCTTAATTAAACAAAGTCAAATCCATGTTTTGGTGAAATGTTAACTGCTTTGCAATTACAATTGTTTGATCAAATAATGTAATTTGCTCTATGGATTCTTTTTTACTATCATGTTGTTGAATTCTGTTTATGAGGAAAAAAAGAAAATCTAGAATAATGGAATATTTGAGCTATGAAGGATTTGAGAGTTCATCTTTCCAATTCTCTATTTCAAAGTAAATAAAACAAAGTCTGAGAGAAGAAAATGACTTACCCAAAATCTCAAAGCTATTGAATAAAGAAACAATGTGCCAAGTAAGGGTGAACCATAATTAAATTATAACCATTGTTACACACTAATATAGCAATTAGTATTTGTGAGGTTTTACCATGGTAGTATTATGTTTTCTAATCATAATGGAATTAAACTAGAAATAAGTTGCAAAAAAGTAGAAAAATCAACAAATGTTTAAAGCTTATGAATTATATATGTATATAAGAATATATATACATACACACATGTATATGCCAAAGAAAAGAAAATATTTGGGGTAAAATGAAAATAAAAATAAGACAAATGAAAATTTGTAGAATACAGCTAAAGTATCTATTTGAAGAAAAAAGCTTAAAATCTATTATCTAATTAAATGCTAGAAAAAGCTATAAAAGTAGTAAACTAAATATCAAAAAAGTATAGGACAGACAATAACAGGGAAAAACAAAAAAATAAATGAAGTAGGAAATAAACATATCATTTAGAAGGTCAGGAAACAATAGTTAGCTTCTTTGAAAAGAATGATAATATTTATGAGCATCTTATCAAAAGTGATAAGAAGATAAAAAAATAACAAATACCAGAAATGAAAAATGGGACACCATTATAATCTCTACGGAATTAAAGAGATAATAAGGGAATACTATGAAAAACTTTATTCCAATAATTTTGAAAATTAATAAATTTCTACAACACATAAAAAGAGAACATTTGAATAAATTCACATTAATGCAAGAAATTGAATATGTAATAAAATTCTTCATAATATTTTAAAGAAATAACACCTATTATATATAAATTCTTCCTGTGACAAATAAAAGAGCAAATATTTCCAACCAAATCTGGTAAGAACAAAGGGATCAATAAAGTGTCCAATCTCTTTCTTGAATCTAGGTCCAAAATCCTAATTAAAATATTAGCAAGTCAAATCGAACCAAGTCTCATAAAGATGGGTAATATTTCACAATGAACTCAAGGTTGTTTAATATATATGATGAAGAACTGGGGAGGAATGGAGCAACTGGAATTCTCTTACATTATGTGTAGAAATGTAAATTGTTACAAAAACTTGGGAAAAATTTGCAGTTATGCATACTAGAGTATCCATGACCCAACAATGTCCCTTGTTAGTATATGCACAAAGAAATTCATGTATATGTTCACCAAAAATAATATAAAGCAATGTTCAGAGCAACATCATTCACAGTAGTCTCCAAACTGGAAACAATCAAATATCCATCAATAGCAGAATGGATTAACAAAGTATAGTGTTTTTACACAAAGAAATACAATTATCCAACACATTGTTCAATCTTAGAATAATTACTTTGAACAGAGGAAGCCAATGCAAAAGACTGTGTTAAAATGATGCAATTTATATGAAATTCAAAACAGCCCAAATTAATTGAACTAACTGAATTCAGAATAGTGTCTACCTTTGGGTAGATAAAGGAGTGACAGGGAAGGCTTCTGAAGTACTGTAATGTTTTATAATCTGATCTGGGTGACAGTTAAAAGCGTGTACCTACTTTGTCAAAATGTATCAAACTATACACTTAAAATGTGTGTTCTTTTCTGTATTCTGTGTGCATATTATAATTTAAATTTAAAAAATTGAGGACATTCTTTTGTAGCTTCAGATGTAGACTTGAGATGCTGACATGTGGACCACATAAAGCCCAAGTTACTCACCTGCGGAGTTACAGGGTTCTGAGAGCAAGCACCACCAGAACTAAGGAAGCCAGAATGATGCCCCAGAGAGAAGAATCGGAATATATGGCAATGTTGGTCTTGCTAAAACCTGACAGGCAGCATGTACACTCAGGACACACAGGCCGGTGGAGATAAAGGGGTTACTCTACCCTCAGAACACTTGTGATTTTGCTAGTCACTTGGAACTAGGCTTCCTTAGGCCACCAGGAAATTAAAGATAAAAGCTGCTGAAATTAAGATAAAACGGGAGAAGTGTTTCTTTCCATTCTTCTTGATATTGAATTACATTGCAAAAAGGGGAAAAAAACAAACATTGGTATTTTAAAGTAAAAGAAAAAAAGCCTGGTTTATAAAGGGGAAAATTGCAAACAAGTAATAAAAATTAAAGGATGAAAATTAAATAGTAAGCATGAGAAAAAGCAGAATATTATAACCAAGAATTTTTTTAAGTGTTTTGCAAGCACTGTATTTAAGAGGACTAACATCAAGAAAAAATTGTGTGCACTTAAAGTAATAACGGGGAATTAGAGACAATAGAAAAGGAAATAACAGAGACACTAAACAATTACTTGCAGCTGTCTTTACAAATATGAAAGACTAGAGATTCACCCCATTTGGGGATCAGATTTCTTCCACTGAAAGCATGAGAATTAGGAAGTAGGAAGATAATCATGGTACTGCTGATAAAGATAGGGTATCTTTCATCGGATAAATCCAAGCCAGAAGTATAAGAGAAAAATGTGAAAGAAAAAGCTAAAGTTTGGGAGATTCACTTTTGAATTTGTGTTATTTTCATAAAAAGCAAGGAATTTAGAGTGACTATAATACCTACATGGAATGATCTTCTGCTTTGAGAAAGGTAACAACCCAGATAGGCCGTTTAAATTTGGTGAAAAGAGAACATTTAGCAAAGATGTGATCAGAAAAGAAATAACACGTGTACCGTGTTTTTTGATATATGAAATGAACTATTAGATTAGAATCTACTCTGAAATTCTTATCTGAAAATGATAAAAACAAAAAACAAACATACAGGCATAATCGCAACTAAGCAAAGATAAAGAGGATACTCCTGGTCCTACCCCATTGTTCTGAAACTTTAGTTTGATTTATTTTAAACTGCTTTGATTTAACGATCTCTAAGGAATTGTTTTACCCACAGTTAAATGCTGGAAGTAAAATTAAGCCTTTGGGGGAAGCTTTTTTGAAGGTTTAACATGCTCTACAAGGTCTCACTATCAGCTTCAATCTCTACATTTCTTTCCTTTAACAACAGTAAGAGATGTAAGGCAAACAATGCCCAGCCTTTATTTTTTCAGTGGGGATATCTGCTGAGAGCACTCATCTCTCTCTGGGGCTTTGTTTCCAGTTCTTACATTGATTCATTCTTGGCTTTACTCAGATTTCCCTCTTTCTGTCTTTTTCTGCCCACCTTTAAATGAAAATAGTAAAACTGGCTCACAATAGAGAAATTCTTGAAAGACAGTGGTTAAAATTGTCTTCGATTTGTTCTTTGCAGTTTGTTAATAAAAATATTTATTTTTTGCAGAATTTGTATCATTTATTTTTTATTTGTTTTAGAATTATAGCAATCTGATAATAAAGTTGCCTTGTTGAGAACTAAGTCTTAGAATGTATGGAAATAACCTATTTTATTATTCATTGGAAGCAAGTGTTCAAGACTTCGCAAGTGAAATAGAAATCACCATACCCCCACCTCTCATCTCAGTCATAAATACACACACATGCACACACATAACACACACAATTTCCTAATTTTCTAATTCAACAATTATGCTTAACATGTGAATAGTGAATTGCTGGGCCTCAATTTCTAATAAAATGTTAAATATGTAAAGCATAATTTATTCTATCAAAAATGTTTATTCCATTCTTGGGAAACTCAATCTAGACGAGTAATGATAAGAATTGTTATGACTAGGAGTATAAAGACTAATTGAATAATGAGTACAGATGTAGAAACAAATACACAAATACATTTGGGAAATTAATTGAAATATGGCATTTTCATCAATGGAGAAAAGCAGGATTACCTATATATGAGATTAAAATAACTGGAGTCCTATTTGGAAAAGTGAAAATTGAATACCAATTTTATTCTTTATAACAAAATAAGTTCCAGCTATATCAAAGATTTAAATGTGAAAAAAATGAATCTTTAAACATTCTCAGCAAAAGTAAAAATAAAGTTATCAAAATCTTAGAAAAGAGGTTTTCCTGACGAGGACACGTAAAACACATTTCTAAAAAGAACAATACATTTAGTGTATAAAAAATTTACATTTCTATACAACGAAAATAAAAATAGAACAACAGATAATGCCAAAAGAGAAAATATTTTTACAATAAATATGATATAACCATGTTTTTCTTAAAAGAAATAAAGATTATTTCACCAATATGTAGACCATAACAAAAGAAAATTAATGAACAGACAAATCTCAACAAAATACACAAGATATAAGACTGGCTACTAGGTAGTGATGGGGAGGGAACGAGGAAGAGTCAGAAGGTCATAATTAGCAAAGTATATGATGATTGAATGAAATCAACCATAATAAAATGAAATAATGTGCTACTCTTCTATTCAAATGATTATTGTTACAAATCATCTGAATTTTCTCACCTTGATAAACTTTTGAGAGTTTAATCGTATCTTAGAAGTTCAACTTGGCCATGGAATTTGGGTAGTACCAACATCATTATTTTACCTAACTCTAACCTTACGGTACAATATTAGGCTCCATGAAGAGGCATGTGATACCCAAATCTGAACACTACTCTAAATTTCCTTGATTTTGTGGGTTTTGCTCAGATGAAACTTCAATTATTTTTTCTGTATTAATTTATTTTTCTGTATTAAATTATATAAATTATTAATTAATTGACTAATTAATGATTAATTTTCCAGTTTAATGCTTAAGGGATATTCTTCTAGCTATATCCTTTAGAGTGAGTCATTGCTCAAGTCATGTTCAACTTTTTGGAGAAAACATTTGAAAATATACCATGGGTATAAGTTCACATGTGGCTCTTAGGGAAAAAACAAGATGACAACTCACCTCACTTCTGTGATTGAATTAACTCAGAGAGGAATGGGAAGGAAGGATGGAAATGAGTTGTAAACCACAATCTGAGCTGTGCGCAGTTACATTATAGCATCAGTATTTCCACTCAAGCTAGTAAATGGCTATACCCAGATATGTGAGCCCTTTCTGATGAGATATAAATCAGTCCAAACAGTCATTTAATTCTCTCTTGCAATGAATCTAAACCATATCTTTTCCCCCTAGTCTAACTTCTAGTTCTCATTCCATTTTTAGCTCAGTGATCCAAGATCAATTTTTAAGGGATTTGATTCAGTTTCCTGGTCCTGAAACTTGAAAAAATATAAAAAATAAGTTAAAATTATACATCCTCATAACTGGTTGAGTGAAGTTTGCCAGAGGATAAGAGAGTACAGGAGTTTATCTCACCTAACTGGGCCACAGAAGAAGTTTAGAGAATGTGTGCGTGCGTGTGTGTGTGTATCAGTTAGCTATTACAGCACACAAAAGCATCCCTACACTTTATGCCTTAAGACATTAAACACTTATTTCCCTTAAGTATATAGGAGGACTGGCCTCTTGGTTTTCTTGTCAGGTAATTCTGCTAGGATCAGTCATATATCTGTGGTGAGCTGGTTCTTGGATAGGCCCTCAGCTGGTCTTGGTTAGGCTCCCTCCCGTGTCTAGCATTGGCTGGCCATTACCCACTTTAGGATGGTCTCAGTAAGTTATGTTTCATATGGTTTCTTCTGCAGACTGGCCCAGGTAGAGGCAGTGTCCAAAAGAAAGCAGAAACAGATAGGCCTCCTGAGGTTTGGGCTCAAAATTGTCATATCATTGCTTTAACTGAAATTCTACAATCCAAGGCAAGTCACCAGGGCAGTTCAGGTTCAATAAATGAAACAAGAGACTTCATCCCAGAGGGCAAGTATCAGAGAGTGTTGTTCATACATACAGGCTGGAGTGAAAAACTAGGGGCATCTTTGCAATCAATTTATAATACGATTTTATTTCTTTCATTTTCCAGTTAAAACCCAAGTCATTCTGAGCACGTCCAGAGGGTCAATCCAGCATCCAGGGCAAGGGTAGAGTGCCATCATGTTTATGTCCACCATGAGCAGAACTCACGATGAGTGACTCCTCCTCAAATTATAAAAGCTTCATTAAGTCCAGTGGAGTCACTCTTTCTCTTTCCATCCTGCCATATTGTCTTACTGTACTTCCAGCACGTTGAACCATGCCTGGCTCAGACGCTCACTAAATACTGAGCGAATGAATGAATGAATGAAAGGAAGCATTGTATAGGAGGTCCTCCCAATAGTCAGATGAGAAAGTGAATCACACTCAACATAAACCAGGTCAAATAGCAATGAAGTGGTGCAAAACAGGTAAGAGAAATTCACCCGGAAAAGAAGCTTGGAGACCAAAGTCAAATGATAGCGGTAATGGTAATTTTGAAGTTCTCTTGTTGCTAGCTTGGTCATGCTGGGAATATTTAAACAGATCATGGCATTGTAGATCGGGAGGAACAAATCCACTGGAGCAGGAAAAACAGATGATGCAGCTCAATGTCCTGGACAGCAGTTGACTCCAGCTGACTGAGGATGAAGGGACAGGATGACCCCCTCTGAAGTGAACCTGGGATATGTCTGACGTACTGGTCCAGGAGTTCTGGGATGCTCCGACTCACAACTACATGGAGATTTGTCAGTTAATGTCAGAGTCCTAGCCACCAGGTAGGGTTTAGGGCTAGACTTGTGACAAAGAACTGCAGCCAGCTGTGAGGAGAAGAAAGCTAACGCAAGAGATTGGCCCTGGGAATATGAACACAGCAAAGAGAGAAGCTGATGGCAGCCATCCACCAAGGGAGGGCCCAGGAGAAAGGAATGGTTAGTGCATCAGGTTTGCCCTGGTTCCTTGAGGCCACGCACCTATTTGACTCTCTTGTCCTTTAGAAAGCAGAGATATGTTTTATCCCATCAGTAAAATCTGCATTGCTGGGATGACAGGACTCACTTTCTGCAGGGCGCATAACAACTTTCCGACATGTTGTCAGAATGTGTCAGGTTGAGTTACTGTGATTCTATTTCACGAGGACGTGACACACGGCGCCATTGCCGGCGATTCAGACATTTCCTGTCAATGCCTGCCACTCACAAATGGATGTGTAATCAAACCCAAGTCACGGGGAGGCTTTTTGCAGGAGAGTTGCTTCCAAGTTTTACTTTTAATACCTTAGGTTTTGTGTTACTGATATTAAATAAAAACTCTTTGCAATGAATTTTAAACGAGGTAAAAGCTCTCACCAGAGATTTGTTAAAAGCAGATCAACAGCTGTTCTCTTTTCCCCCCTTTTTAGTAGAAGGGCTTTAAATTATATATTAACCAAAAAGGTAAACAGAATAAAATAGGCAATTAAATATTAATGGAAGATGTAGTGGAATTGTCCTGTGCTGCACTTAAAACAGCCTGAATGATTGAGCTGTGAATTGCTCTCCCTGAGGTATTGAAATATTCATCAGTGCTATTTAATAAATGTTCATATTCGTAGGCACTCATGTTTACACTACAGCACTTGCAAGAGAGTGCTTACTAAAGAAAACATGCTAATGGAAGGTGAACTTACCTGTACAGTGAGTCACCTTAAATTATACAGAGTGCGCCGCTGAGGAGATGGGGAAATCTCTCCTCTGACAAATGAGAAGCTTGCATAAGAGAGGAGTGTCTTTTGTTAAGAGAAAGGCTGGGGACAGCACACAGAGGCGTTGTGGCACCAAGACTATTTTGAGGTTTTTAAAAATTTATCTGGTTTGCGTTTTAAAAATGTTTAACCTTTCCTGCCTGAAGCAGAGCTTCATTCCAATACTATTACTGTAAACTGCCTACCTTATGGGAAGGGAGGCAAGAGATAGCACAAAGAGAATGCAGTGGAAAACCTTTAAACAACGGGGGTAAAAGGGTTCCAGGTGACAGTGGAACCAACACAAAGACACACAGCATTTACGGGTAGAGGTCGACACAGTCTCTTATCACTTCCTCTCCATGACATTTATTTAGTCATTCTTTCCCAAGAACTGCAGATACTGTATCTCCTCAAGTGGGGAGTGTTATTGTTCTCATAAGTTAAACAGGATCAAGGCCAATCAATACCTTGGAATTGGCTGATCTCTGGGGATGATACTAAGATTCACTAAAGCAGAGGAGGAAAGGGGCCATAGTGTGGCAGCTGGATTGTTGATGAATGGAATGTTCTAAAAGGAACATGCTCTTTCAGCTTAGACATCTGCTTACTGAAAAATCAGTCACCCAAGTTCAGCAGCTTCATACACATGTGCTGGATCAGGGTTAAATGAATGCTTCCTTTGCCATGGCCCTTTATCATCTTTTATGATTATCCAGAAAAAAATAGTAACTTGAGTAATGTTTATTTAATGAGAAAAGAGAACCTCAGAATTACAAACACAGCCCTACAGAGTATTATAGGTTGACATACTGGTCTCAATATTCACTGTCCTGTAATAGTTTCATACTTCCATTCCTGTTTCATGGCTTTAGAATGAGTAAAATATATTCTCACACCTTGATGGGGAGCTTGGCCACATAACTTGCTTTGGTTAATGGGATGGACACAGCATGAAAAAAATACATGAAATGTTCATGTACAATAGACTTGCTCTCTTGTATCCCAGTCTTATGTCATGAGAAGAAAATGTCTCCAGTATCTGCTGCTAGTCCAAGGAAGACTAGGGACACTGCGGTTCAAGCCCAAGTGAATTCATATAGATCGGTGAACTCTAATCAGCATATGAATGAACAAGAAGCTAATTTCAGATGCCACTGAATGTGAGGTTTGTTACAGTGTTGTTATACCAATTCAGAGAGGATCATCTAAATCATCTCTAGACAATGGGCAACTACTGATTTTGTTTTTCTGTTTATTAGTATGTTTTAAGAAGGGGATCGTTTGTGAATGAAACATTTAAATTGAAACACTGCAGCATTCCTTACTTTCTCTTTCTTCTTCAACATAAGTCATACTTCTAACAGACCACAGAGAACTTCCCATCTGATGATATCATTCCCTTCTCTAAGTCACTTCAATAAACAAATACTTATCAATGGTTGTCCATTGGTCATAAATACTTCAAAATGACCTTCCGTAATCTTGAAAATCTGTCCCCATCTATAACTCTCGCTATTTTTCCTCACTTTCCATTTTATGACATTCTCAGATAACTTTTAACTATGAGTTTTTTTTCAAATGTTGCTCAATTTACCTAACACACTATGCTCTGTGATTCACTGTCTAGCATCCTCTAAGTTACAATGCCATCATGCATCATTACTCCTTTTAAACAGTGATATGGCTTTTAAAAAGCATTTATCCCATTCTATTACAAATATTTATTGTCCAGCACACATCCCCCATTATACTAATATGTCTTTAAAAGCAGGAACAAAAGGGCTAGTACATAGTAGATGCTGAATGAATAACTACAATAGTATAGTCAGGCAAGACTTGTTAAATTAATTCTTTTTGAATAGCAGATGATTCTTTTTTTCTGTTATGCCTTGGAATTGAAGAAAATTAGTAGCAATATAATATATGAATACGGAACTACTTAGGGACAGAATAGAAATAAATAAGTTCTTTGGGAGTTAATATATAAATAAAGCAGTCATTAGAGACTGGATCTTCTTTTCATTTTCATAAATAACTTGAAGAGTGAGTATAGAAAAATACCAAAGTTTATAGATGCAACGTAGGATTTTCTAGTTGTAGGATTTCACATTGGTAGGGAGAAGCCAGCAGAGAACTTTGAGGCTAAGTAAATATGAAAATTGCAGGTGAAAGATGTCAAAAACCCCAGTAACCCATTTGTCCATCAATGGTGAATATATAAACAAAATGTGGTACTTCCACACAGTATAACATTATTCATCCATAAAGAATTAATTACTGACACAAGTCATAACAACATAAACTTGAAAACATGCTAAGAGAAAGAAAGTCCGTCACAAAGGATAAAATATTAGGTGGGTTCATTTATACGACTTCTGTAAGAAGCAAAGAGAGACAGAAAGCAGACTGTTGTTGCTCAGGACTAAGGAATATAAGAATATTGCTAAAGGATACAGGGTTTCCTTTCTGAGATGATGAAAATCCTGTAAAATTAATTATGGTGATGGTTGCACAACTGTGAATATACTAGTGGTGAACTACATGCTTTGTGAATTCTATATCAACAGTTATCACCAAAAATAATCTTTGATTATCTTTGAAAAATAACTCAAATTTTATTCAGAAGAAATATAGGCTCTGAGTTCCATTACAGCCCAATAAAAGGACTTAGATTGCATCATTCAACATGGATTGAACCTTAGATGGGTTCCGAAATATGACAAGAAACTGCTACAGATCGACAAACACAGAAAATACCGAAAACAACCAGGATGTGGACTTAATACCCAACTCAGCATGTTAAACGACTTATTTTGCTACCATTGCTGTCACGATAACTCTAATTGCCACACTAAAACCAGCTGTTAAGCACTGAGATTGTACTATGAGTTCAACTCTGATAAAAAAAAAAGTCTTACAAACCATAAAACGTAATTAAGATGTAATGCCCACTCCATTTTTAAAAAGGAAACCCAGGAAAGATTTTTTAAAGTTTTTATAAAAATTGGATCCATCAGGATGACTCCCAAATCACAATTTTGGTATTTCTATTGGATCACTGTCTCACACTATCATGTAAATTTTCTTCATTTAAAAAAAAAAAAACAGATTCAGTAAGCTGATTCACTGTTGAGTGTAAATACATAAGACGAGTTATGAATTTTAGAACGGCTACTAGATAGTACCCTTGTTAAGATCCTGAGGCATAATACAAACAGGAAATGCTATGACTTAATTAAGAGAAACCAAATGAATACAGGGGAACACTACCACTACCAATAGGAAACCCAGGTTATATTTAACACTGATGATTAGTAAAAAGTACATATTTTATCTAAGCATTTGCTTTCTAATAATTTCCTTAATATACTTAAAGTATATTTTAAAATATATTTTAAAAACTAGAATTATATTTAGCTTTTTATAAAAATTATTTATATATAAAGGAAAATTAAATTTTAAATGCAGATTATTTCTGTTGAGAAACTTCTAAGAATCCTAGCTTGCTAGACCATAAGGTCATTGGTCAACTGATGCCAAATATATTCTCCTTAGCAAGGAAGAATATCATGAGTGCAAACTCATAAAGTAACAGCAAACATCACAGTCACATGTATGATTCAACCTCTGAACTTGATCACATGAGCACAAAGCTATCAATCAATATAGAATTGATTTTTCCAAGTTAGTTTTATTTTCTAATTTCTTCCTGATATATTTATAGGACACTTAATATTAAATAAGGACTGTTTTCAATGTTTTATAAATTAATCAGGTGTATGTTGAGTTTGATAACTAACTGGACATCAACTAAAGTTCTTATAGTCAGTGAGGCAGAACTCTCAGGACCAGTAATTTTACTGGTTAAGCACCAAAAGAATGAATGATTGCATTCTACAAATTACACATTAAACTTTATAATGAAGCCAAGTCCATTTTGAATTCTTAGTGAAACAGTGGGAGAAGGACATGACAAAGAACAAGAGAAAGAGTGACAAAGAAAGGGAATAATAACCAGCAGGCCTTTAGCCCCTTTCTCCATACTCCTACATGCCCTATTTATGTCCTTTAAAACTGATCCAACATTTGAAACACGCAGTCAGTCTTCCACTTCTCACCCTAGGCCTTTGAAGCAACCAGATATCTCAACAAAGATATCTTCCTCTAATAAGGTAGGTTCTAGTACTACAGAGCCTAGTCCTACACAGACGATAAATTTAGTCTTATTTAAGAAAGGAAAAGTGACTTTGTTTTCCAAGTGCTGTAATAAGAACACCTTGAGCGAAAGTATCAGTGTGAGGGCTGTAAAGCATTCAGGAGGAAATTAGCTGTTTTAAACCATGGAACTAATGTGAATCATTGCTAATAGCTGCTTATTTATCACCAGCATAAAAAGATAATTTGGCTAAGTTAATGAAGTAATTCCAGCTTTTAACTGAATGCTAGCTATTAATTGAATGTTATAGGGGCGGCAGTGGGGGAAGGGTGGAAAACTACCTGAAAGAGGGTGTGCAAGGGCAACCAGCTTCCATCCTAATAAATTGATGCTACTAGAAAATATTTGTTACAAAAATGTGGGGATATCAAACTCCTTGAGAAGATTCCTATGGAGAGAAAACTAAGATTCAGCACTTCTGTAAGAGCAAAAATGGGTTGGAAGAAGGAGGTGTGTGTGTGCAGGATGAGGTGGGGTGGGTGGGTGTGTGCAGTTTATTTTCTTTTGGTTTTTCCTTCCATCTCATTACAGATCAAAACACATTCCCAACAATAAAGTATATACATCGAAGAGAGTCAGACTTGATATTTAATACCAGTTAACACTTTCTATGTTGTGACTTTTAACTTATTGTTTAACTTTCTAAGTCTTCATTTCTACTGTCTTTAAAATGGGATAAAAATATCTCATTTAAAAGTAAACTGGTTTATTGAGGCATATGAATTTTATGGGGTATAAACAATAAACATTTTTTTCAATATATCCTTTCAAGTTTGCTCCATAGAGAACCAATGCTTCCTTCTGTGTAGTGACACCCTTAATGAAATTGTGGCAGATTTCACAATTTTCCAGTGATTTGGAGTTATATATAGTAGAGAGGAGACGTGGGGAGAGAGAGAGATACAGAGACAGGGAGAAAAGAGACATTCCATGTTGCTTCCGATTATGATAATCAGAGACCAAACCTCCTACCATCCAGCTATTTATAATGGACATGGACATGTATCTTGAAAAGAAATGTCTTCTGTCATTAACCCACTAAGGTTTTCTTTTTTTCTTTTTAAGAGGAAGAAGGAAGAGCCACCTTATTATTTAGTTGTATATAAATTATTTTATTTAATAGAATCTTAGGATATACTATTCTTATGCTAAATTCTATTTTATATAGCATGATTTCAAGATATTTACATCAAAAATTAAAAATACATGGTTTTCATGTTACTTAAATCAAAGTCCTAAGATACAGAAATAATTTTATTATTTCACAGTAAGACTAATATGATGAACAAAGAAACATAAAACATGCATGATCTAAATACACTAATTAAAAGACATATCATTTTTAAAAGACTCACTATCTATTGTCTATAAAAATGTATTATAAATAAAAAGACATCAAGAAATTAAAATAATTTTTAAAAATACCATGCTAATTTTAACCAAAGAATGTAGAAACACTGTGTTAATTTTGGACAAAGTAGACTGCAAAGTAAAGCAAGTTGTCCGGAATAAAGAAGGTCCTTATATGATGATGATGTGATCAATTCTTCAATAAGACATAATAACCCTTAATGTGCATACACCTAAAAACAGAGTCAAACTACATGAGGTAAAAACTGTTTAAAATACAAGGAGAAATAGATGAATCCACTATCATTGTTGGAGACCGAAATACCCCTCTCTTAGAAAAGGACAGATCAACCAGGTAAAAAATTAGAAAGGGCATAGCTGAATTCAATGAAACTATCAATCAACTAATTATACTGGATATCTATAGATAACTTCATTCAGCAGAAGCAGAATGCACATTCTCTCAAGCTCACAAGGAATATTCACCAAGACTGATCACAGTATAGGCTATAAAATACAACTTAATAAGTTTAAAACAGTATATACCATACAATATCTGAGCAGAGACAACTTCTTAAATAAAACAGTGGTCAAAGAAGAAGAGAAATAAAATTGATAAGTTTTGAGGAAGGCAAATTAAGTCAAAAAGAGAAAGAAAAGCTATGCTGTGTATTAGAAATAAAAGGAAAGACATCACAACAGATCTCACAGAAATTAGAAAGACAAAGGGATACTATGAAGAACTTTATATTTGGTATGCCCTGGTAGAGTAGAAGGTTAGGTCAATAGTCTCCAAAGGAGCATCCATCACAATATTCTGGGTGCCAGTCCCAGGTCTGGGGGGGAAACAATCAGTATGAACAAGTAAATAAGTAAAATATTATTTTTTCTCCTCTATTCCTGCCTACCTGCCTACTTGCCATTATTCTTTCCTACAGCTTTCCTTTAAAAAAACTTTTATACCCACAAATTTGACAACCTAGATGAAATGGATCAATTCTTAAAAAGATAAAATTTGCCAAAATTCACACAAAAATGAAATAGATATTTGAATAGACCTATGTGTAAGAAAATTGAATTGATAATCACCTTCCAGAATAAAATACAGGCAGATTGGTTCACCAGTAAATTCTTCCAAATATTTAAGCACAATTTATGTCAATTCTCTCCAATCACTTTCATATTATAGAACAGAAGTAATATTTATCAACTCATTCTATGAAACCAGAATTACCCTGACACCAAAATCAGACAAAGATATGGCAAAAAACAAACAACAACAAAAAAAACTACAGACAAATCTCTCTCATAAATATACATGCAAAGTCCTCAACAAAATATAAGCAAATCAAATCCAAAATGTATTTTAAAAATTAAGTGGAATTTATCCAAGATATACAAGACTTGTTCAACAATAAAAAATCAATTTTGTAACCCATCATATCAATAGACTAAAAATGAAAAATCACATGACCATATCAATAAATTCGGAAAAAGCATTTGACACAATATAGCACCCATTCAAGTTAAAACTCTCAATAAACTAGGAATAGAGGACTTAACAACATGATTTAAAGGTAAAAAAACTCTATAACTAAAAACATATTTAATGGTAAGAAACTTTAAGCTTCGTTGAAAGCATGGATGTCCACTCTCACCATGACTCTTTTTCAGTATTGTATTGGAAGTCCTAGTTAATGCAAAAAGACAATAAAGAAAAAGGTACACAGATTGAAAAGGTAAATGTAAGACTAGCAGATGTTAGCAGATGACATGATTACCTGTAAAAAATCAAAAATCCTAGAATTGATATGCAATGATAGCAAAGTTGCAGAAGTCAATTCCTTTTCTTTGTATCAACAGCAAACAAATGAAATTTGAAATCAAAACACAAAATAATTTATATTAGTAGCCCCCAAAATGAGATAGCTTGGTGTAATATAACAAAATAGGCACAAGATCTATAGAAGGAAAAGTACAAAACTGATGAAAACAGTCAAAGATGAACTAAGTAAATGGAGAGATGTTCTATGTTCATAGATAAGAAGATTCAACTTTGTCAAGATGTCAGTTCTTCTCGACTTGATCTGTATAGATTCTATGCACTCTCAATCAAAACCCCCAAAAGTTAGATTTGGATATTAATAAACTGTTCTAAAGTTTGTGAAGAGGCTAAAGATTCAGAATGGCCAACACAATAATGAAAAAAAATAAAGTTGCAGGAATGATACTACCCAATTTCATAACCTAGTATAAAGTAATAGTAATTAAGACAATATGATATTGTAGAAATAATACACAAGTAGTTCAAAAAGAAGAGAGAATCAGAAATAGATTCCCATAGAGTCAATTTATTTTTGACAAAGAAGTAATGGCAACACAAGGGAGCAAAGATAGTATCTTTGACAAATGTTGCGGGAACAACAGGACATCCATATGCAAAAAAAAAAAAAATTGTGTTTCTAGACAGACTTTAACACTCCTCACACAAATCAGCATAAAAAAAAAAAGGGTGTTCCATAGACCTAAATGTGAAAGATAAAATTATAAAACTCCTGGAAAATTACAGAGGAGAAAACATAGATGACCTTTGGTATGGTGATGATGTTTTAGATAAAAACTTAAGACAGAATTCATTAAAAAAATGATAAAGCCACAGAACAAGAGAAAATACTTTAAAAAGACACATCTGATAAAAGCTTATTATCTAAAGTATACAAAGAATTCTTAAAACGCAGCAATAAGAAAACAAACAACCTAATTTTTTTGTAAGAGGAAGAAAGGTAGGAAGAAGAGACTGAAGCATATTTATTTATTTGTTTGTTTGTTCATTTGGTTGTTCCCATAAGCCTGGGGTCATGAATCTGGGTTCCTGGCTTCTTACATGTTCCCAGCTCAGCTACCTGAGTCACTAGCATGCGCCAACAAACTGATTTTTAAAAT
The DNA here is from genome assembly GCA_004363575.1 of Solenodon paradoxus. Lineage (NCBI taxonomy): Eukaryota > Metazoa > Chordata > Mammalia > Eulipotyphla > Solenodontidae > Solenodon > Solenodon paradoxus. The sequence goes on along the minus strand of RJWH01000636.1, from coordinate 161,825 downwards.
AGGCCAAGACCTCACAGAAACCTCATCAAAGAAGATATGCAGATGGCAAATAAGCATCTGAAAAGACATGCCATATCTTCCACCACCAGAGAAAAACAAATTAAGACAAGATATGACTCACTATATGCCCATGTAATAGCCAAAAGCCATAACACTGACAACACCAAGTGCTGGTAAGGATGTGGAGTAACAAGAAACTCTCATTCGTTGGTAGTGGGAATGAAAAATGGTACAGTCACTTTGGAAGACAGTTTGGCAGCTACTTAAAAAAAAAAGAAAACATTGTCTTACTTACAATCCAGCAATTGTGTCCCCTGGTATTTATCCAAAGAAATTAAAAATATATTTTCACACAAAAACATGAACAAGGATTATTTATAGACGTTTTCTTCACAATTGCCAATATTTGGAAGTAACTTTCAGTAGGTGAATGAACACATATACCGTGGTATATCCAGACAATGGAATATTATTCAGCATTATAAAGAAATTGGCTATGAAGCCATGAAAAGACAGAGAGGAAACATCAATGCATATTACTAAGTGAAAGAAGCCTATCTGACAAGGTTATGTACTATTTGACTCCAAGATGATAATCCATAAGAGGGAAAACGATGGTGACAATAAAATCAAAAGGACAGTGGTTGCTCGAGGTAAAGGGAGAGAGAAGAGATGAAGAGGTAAGCACAGAGGATTTTTAGGGCAGTAACAATACTCTGTACGACTATATAGTAATGGATATATATGTACATATGTGTATGTATATATATATATAATAATACTTTTTTCCAAGACTGAACTGTAAGGCAAACTATGGACTTTGTGTAATCATGATGTGTCAATAATAGGTTGATCATCACCACTCTGGCGAGTGATGTTGATAATGGGTCTGTGGCTATGCACAGGTAAAGGTTGGAGGTAAATGAGATATCTTAGTATATTGATCTCAATTTTGTTGTTAACCTAAAATTACTCTAAAATATAAAGTCTTAATTTTAAAAAGTTAAAATAGATTAATATGCTAAAATAAAGAATGCAGACATCTACAAGAATAACCATTTGTCTCTGGTTCATAACAGCAAAAGAGTCTATTGGGGTTTTAAGGGTGAGGACTGTTCCCACTTTTACATCCCATCTAAATTGCAAATCATTTGAGAAACAGATTGAGAAATAAGAAGTCAGACTTACAGAAATTAAGATAGAATCTTTGTACTTAGATATGCCACTCAGCTCTCGGCACCATCCCAAAGTCTGGATTTCCAGGGGTTCATTGAAAGAATAGGACTGGTCCACAGGGTAGAATAGCTTAGTGAGAAATTCAGCCTTACATCCACTGAACCCTGAGAGTGGAGACAGAGACAGGTGTGGGCTCTGATCCTACTCACTGGGTACCTAACATGGAGGTAGGAGCAAGCACAGAAGCCAAGCAGAACTAATGAGAGAACCAAACACATCTCCAGATATCATCCCTTCATCGGGGAAAATGGTTCCTCTTCTCTCCTAATTGAAATAAGAGGCTGTACAGGGAAAAGGCCAGAAGAGTTCCTCCCAATCTTCTCCCTCTGGACAGTGCAAATTTCTTCCTTCTCTGGAAATGTTAAGTGTGTGAAGGTGAGTAGGGAGAAGATAAGTGCACTTTAGTTTATAGCAGAAGCAAATCTTAAAAGCCTGTAATTTCTTCTTTCTGAATGCCAAGTCAAATTGACCGCTTTCTTTTAATGGCAGTGGAGCAGGGCTGGCTCACTTCCCAAATATCCTTTCATATAAAGATACCCAGTGAATGACAACATTGCTTCCCTTCTTTCTACAGCAATAATTAGGATTCATTTATGGACATTCAACCAATAGCTCATAATTATGATGAGAGGGACTTAGAAATAAAAATACTTCTCTTAACAACAGTACTTTCCACGAAAATTTCACCAAAAACTTAAATTCCTTTTTAAAAGTGTAAATTAAAATGCTGGCTAAAATACACCCTTAATGAAAGTTTATAATGTCCTCTTATACCTTTCTGGATCCTTCCTTATAAGTGTAAAAATTTCTCAGTGCTAGTTCAGGCTCAGAATTTAGTGCTATAGATCTAAACTGTACTACACTATACTATACAGAGGCATACAAACTCAAAGCTGAATTCTGGTGCCTGTATCTGACACATAAAGAGAAAAATTAAAGAGAAAATTGAAGAGAAAACTAAAGAGAAAATTAAGCAATTCATAGCACAGTAAAATGGTGGCTTAACGACAGAAGCGTTTTCCTGACAAGGGCACTAGTCATTCTTAGATAAAAGTTATAAGAAAAGTAAGTGTTTACCCAAAAACATTCAGTTGAAATCCTAACCTTTTTAGAGTTGGGACACACAGAATTTAAAAGTGCTGAGTGATATTAGAGATTATCTAATGATGATTCTCAACTTGGGTGGGAGAGGGAGTGTCAATAAACACTGCACAGAATAGGAGACGGTATTGAAAGGAGTGTGTTATGAATGTGAATGGTATCATTGCAGAAGGACCAAAAATGTCCCAAACTCTCATTCTTCAGATTAGAAAACCATGGCACAGAGAAGGTGAGTTGCTACTTCAAGTCCCATGCTAACCTAAGTCAGAATTAGCCTTATTCTCCAGTGATTTAGGCCAGTGGTCTTTCCTCATGAGTCATTTATACTAAATACAAGATCTTCTATTATTGAATATATTGATACCTTTGTCCTGTTCAAACTGTTAAAGCTGTATATTTTCATATGAGGATGATTAAGAGCCAAAGCCTTTTACAATACTCAGAGACTGTCTTGTACTTGAGTAGGTAGAATTCCTCCAGATTTGGACGATCTCAATGTGCTGACAATATCTATTTGGGAGTACTACCCCTAACTGAATAATTTAAATGGCACTTCTAGCATCTTTCACTTCAGGAAACAAAGTTTTAATGTTATCTGGACTCCCCCTCAGTGTTCTTCTCATGGGAGGAAGGTAGCAAATACAGTGGTAAAGTCAGATTTACAGCAAAGGTCCTTGCCAAGAAGAAAGTCAATTAGTGTATAGAAATTTGAATCTTCAGTTCCTTTTACTTTTACCTCCAAATCATTTCTGTTCATGGAAAAACTGAAGAACCCAAGAAAAACATAAAGATTTTATATATTTATATATTTTAATATTTGACATAAAGGATAGAACTTATAATTAATTAGCAAAAATAAAGATTACGATCATCTTCTAGCCAAGAAGACACAAGTCCAAATTCAGCTGAACACTGCAGTTATTTTTTTAAATAGAATTTTTGTTTGCAAAAATGGCAATTAAATAAATTAAAAATAAAAAGCATCAAAATGTCTTTCAGTCATCTATTCACAGGAAAAGGAAATGCTGTAGCATGCTGTTCTAAGCCTTCTTTCTCCATTCTTTCTAAAAACAATAATTGAATGAGATAGCCATTATTAATTTAAATGATAAAAAATTTTACTTGAAATACAAAGAATTTCCCACTCTATACAAGTCCCATTTTCTGTCTTTTTCTTTACCTATATGCAGCTTAAAAATGAAATAAATACTAAAATATAAGGATTGAAATTTAATATCATCCCCCCAAATTCAGAGTACCAAACTAATAATACAGTCATTGATAACACCTGCTCTTGTTATTTGTATAGTACTTAATCATCTATTAAATACTTCCATTATATATATGAAATACTTCCATATATATATAAGAAACACTTCCATATATATAAACTTATGTAATACCTTCAATAGCATCTGTGTTTAGGAACAACAAGTATTCTAAAGAGGTAATGCATAGAGAAGGAAAACAAGACTTTGAGATTATATGACGTATCCAAAATAACAAAAATGGTTAAGGAGTCATTTGTCATTTTCCTTTCTTAAGCATCAGGCTTTGTGTACACCCACAGACGACCTTAGAATGTTGGCATTTCTGCCAAACAAATTTTACTAAACATGAGAAGAGAGATTTCAAAGAGTATGCAGTGCCCTTTGGATTTCTCTTTTGTGACCTAGGTAAATTAAATCAAAGCCATGAAAGAATATGAGAAGCAACAGCTCACTCTTGAACCCTCACTAAATAATAATCACTTGGGAGCTATTCCATGGGCAAAGCAAAGGAAATAACTTGTACTTGAAATTTTATAATGCTCTCTTTTGCTTTAATTAGGCTCACATATTTGAAGCCTCAGAGTTGTCACACAAGCCTTATGGCTTCGAACTTTAATCAACTCAAAATGGAAAGCCAGGGAAATATTTATACATAAGAGTGTCTGTCTAAAGGACTAGTAGCTGATAACACCCATACTTGTAAAGAAGTATATCATTTAATATCAGTGTTAAAAATCACACACACCAACACACATGCACACATACACATGAATCTTATTCAAAATGACAAGAAAAATGGCATTTAGTTTTTCTAATTCACTCCAAAATACTTTTAAGACTATGCTAATTTGTAATAAACTGAGACTTGAGCATGCAAGTTGTTATTCTTTCACCACATGAAAAAGGAGGTACTGATACCACAGAAGGAAGGTGTCTGGAATCCAAGCCAGTCTTTATTCTGTGCTAAATAGCTTTAGTCAATTCATTTTAGTTCTTTAAGGTTAAATCTTTATATATAAATTAAAGATAAGGAAAAGCATATTATGTATAGTAATTATAAAAAAGGAAGAGACGATTTGGTCTAAGAATCAACTATCTGATGATAAATTATGGTTCTGCCAATTATAAGCCAAATTATCTTAATTATATAATTAACTCCAGTGTGTCTTCATTTCCTCATTTTTGATAAGGTAATAATAGTATCTACTTCATAGGCAGTTTTAAATAAGTTATCATGGAGACCACTGAGTAAAATATCTCATAGCTGGTAATTTTTGAATGCCCACTACTAATTTATTTATATTTATAACATATTTTTATTCAAGTAATTTTATAACATTATATAGGTTTCAGATGTGCATCATTAAAAATCAACATCTGTATTAAGTAACTTAATTTCACCACTACAAGTGTAGTTTCAACCTTCACCATAAAATTGACCCCCTTTACTCAACTTACCCACACACCTTCTCCCTTCCCTTCTGGTAACAACTAATTTGGTCATGTAGTCTAAATATTAGGGTTTTTTTTGTTTAGTCCATTTGATTGTTTTGTTTCAGAAAAGTGCTTATAATTAAAAGTAGAAATTCTATATGCTCCAATAATTCCACTTCTGGGTATTTACTCAAAGAATTCAAAAAGCACTAATTCAAAGAAATAGACCATGTTTATCACATTATCCACACTAGTGAAGAGTTGTAAACAATCTAAGTCTTCAATAGATTATTGGACAAAGAAAGTAGAAAACTACTTGTCTTTTTTAAAAAGAGGTAAATCCTGATATTTGCAGCAACATGAATGGACCTAGAAAGTATTATGCTTAATGAAATAAGCCAAATGGATAAAGACAAACACCATATGATTTCACTCATCTATAGCTATTATTATTATTTGTATATAATACAATGTCTAGTTCAATAAATGCTTGCTGTTTGTTTTCACTCAGCAGATTTTTTTAAAACTATACATAGTAGTTTCTTTGCATTCATTGGTATTTCAAAAAATAACATAAGTTCTGTGCATTTGGGGACCATTATCCAATAGAAGATAATGGTATTCTAAAATACAAGTGTATTTCTTGAAATATGAGAGTGTCAGGCATTAGGTTGCATTAAATGCATTATGTAAATTTCTTGGTAGGAAACCAAACTGGTAAACATAATTCTGATATAGTGCAAATGCAGAAACCAATGAAGTTAGGAGCATCTTTTTAAACTAAATTTTATTCTGAATACTATTAGAAAACAGACATAGGTCCAGTCCATTCTGGTTATGAATCAAAATCTAACTTTCTCTATAGTTAGGACTATGAATTTAAAGAAACCTAAAACCAGGCTAATTTTTTTCTAGATAATTGAATACTTTTTGTATACCACATGCATTACATGCATGTCATTTTTTGTTTCAGGACACTATTAACTTTCAACCATGATCAGGAAACCAAAACAATTTTCCTCTAAAAGTATATGTTGCAATTGCCAACATATTATCTGCTCAAAAATTAAACAGAGATCAGGAAAATGTTCTTAATTCTAAATAGAGAGAAAAATTAGAGAATTCGGTAAACTAGTAATAAATAAATATTAAAAAAAACAATCTGGAGACTAAAAATATCAGAGTACACTGAGCTTATGATCAGTCTTCTACACAGATGGTACACTAGTGAGAATTTATAAAAGTAACCAAAGTTTTGGATGGGAAACCTATAGCCACTGCTGTTAGTTTCTGCTAACATCAGAGCTACTGGGTGCTTGTGAGATTTAGAAAATTTGTATTTTTTAAATACAAGCAAGTGCTCCTGTATTTCCAGAGTTATCTTAGCAAGACGATCCATCCTCAAATTACACAGCTTGTCTTAGATGTGTATTCATTGTGGAGATTTGTGTTTATTCCAGTGGTTCAGTTTAACAGCCAGCATTTTTAAAAGAAATCATTATTTTCAACATCATTTCATCACTCAACATCATGGCACTTTACTGCCTGATTTTCTCTTTGTATTTGTGTGACTTGCATAAAAATTCTTTAAAATATAGATTAGGGAAATGGTAGAATTAATCATACTTTTTTTAAACAACAATTTATAAAAATTTAATAAGTGCCAGGGTCTGATACTTAGCACTTTAACTTCCATAATCTTTTCCATCCTGACAACAACTCTAGCAGGAAAGCATGTTTTACAGAGAAAGATAAGGAATTGTCAAAATATTAGATCACATGGTCAGGCCCAACAGATAGTAACAGAGCTGTGTGTCTATAAACCTGAAGCCATTCCTTCAAATCTCTTTAAGAATGGTCTCCTAAAGATTTAATTTTGTACCATGGTAGGTTAAATCCTCTGTTCTGAAAGCAACAAAAAATGCTGAAAAGAAAAGAGGAAGGAATGACTTTTAATTACTGAGATGGCAAGAAAATTAGGGAGGTTTCAAAGGTCAATAATGAAAGAAAATCACTGTGGAGGGTAAAGAAACCGAAGCAGTTTTCACAAAGAGGACATGTACCCAATCCTGGGGAAATTGAGCTTCTGTTTCATTTATTTAAAATAAACATATTGAAGGGATATTACATCATAACATTATATAAGTTTAAGGCATACATCATAGTAAATTGACATTTATGTCAAATTAAGTTCACTACCATTCTAGCTTCCTTCACTATACAACTGATCCCAAGCTGCCTGTCTCTCATTTCCTGCAACAACAAATTTGCTTTCATTGACAAAAAAAGTCTATTTGTTTTTTCTTTGCTTGGTTTCTCTATTTACCACTTAGAGTGCTGTATGATGTCTGCCTTTTTCCTCTTACATATCTCTCTAAGCATAATTCCTTTGATGTCTGACCATATTGCTGCAAATGGCAGGATTTCATCTTGTTTAGATAGTATTCCATTGTGTAAATATACCACATCTTCTTTATCCACTCACCTGTCAACTCAGGCTGTATCCAGCGCTTGACTGTTACGAACAATACTGCAATGAACATGGAGGTACATGTATCTCGAGAAATCACATTATTGTGCTTTTAGGGTAGATATTCAGTAGAAGAATAAATGGATCAAATGGAATTTCCATTCTCAATTTTGTTAGGAATCTCCATACTGCTCTCCATAATGGTTGCACCATTTTATACTCCAATCAACAGTATATAAAACTTGCCTTTTCTCCACATTCTCACCAACATTTGTTTCCTATCTTTTAGATAATAGTCATTTCACAGGTAAGAGTTGATAGCTCATTGCTGTTTTGACTTGCATTTCCCTTATAACAAAAGCATTACATCTTTTCATATTGACCAACTATTTATCTATCTTAGGGAAGTTTCTGTTAAGATTTTCTGCCCATTTTTAATAGGATTTGTTTTTCTGTTGTTTCTGAGTTATCTATATATTTTGGATATTGACCCCTCATCTGATATGCAAATATCTTCTTCAATCTAGTAGGATGTCTTTTTGTTTTGATGAGAAAATTTCAGCTGTGCAGAATTTTTTTAGTTTGGTATAATCCTATTTGTTTTTTTTGGGTTTTATTTCTTTGGCATTAGAGATTTCAATGGAGTTCTTAAGGCAATGTTAAGTGTTTTGCTTATGTTTTCTTCCACATATTTTATGTTTTCAGGTCTTCCATCTAACTTTTTAATCCACTTTAACTCATTTTTGTGTAAAGTGTTAAGTGTGATCTAGTTGCAGCTTTTTACACATGGCTGTCCAGTTTTCCAAACACCACTTATTGAAGAGACTGTCCTTCCCCATTATATGCCCTTGACTCCTTTGTCATAAATTATTTGTCCACATTTCTGGGCTCTAAATTCTATTCCATGGATCTGTATGTCCGCTTCTATCCCAACACCAGGATGACTTCATTACTATTGCTTTGTAGTACAGTTTCATGTGAGAGAGCATGTCACCTCCATTCTTGTTCTTTTTTTTCTCAGTATTATTTTTTATTATTTGGAGTTCCTTGTAGGTTCAAATAAATGTTATGATCATTTTGTACTATTTTCCTGAAGAATGTCTTTGGTATTTTGATAGGGATTGCATTACATTTATTATTTTAAGTCATATATCCATTTTTAACAATGTTCTTCAAGACACTTAGCATGGAATATCTTTCCATTCCTTTGTGTCTTGTTTATTTCAATAATGATTTGTAGTTTTTAGACAGTCTTTCACATCTCTGGTTAAATTTATTCCAAGGTATTCTGTATTTTTTGATTCAATTATAAATGGGATCGTTTTCCTGAGTTCTCTTTCTGAAAGCTTGCTACTTGTCTATACAAATGCAACAGATTTTTTTAATATTAATTTTGTAGACTGCCACTTTGTATTTGTTGATTATTTCTAGCAGCTTTTTACTGGAGTCTTTGGAGTTCTCTCTATATATTACCACGTCATCTGCAAAAAGTGATAGTTTCATTTTTTCCTTTCCAATCTGGATAATCTTTATATCCTTTTCTTATTTAATTTAACTGGTCAGGATTTCCAACACTATTTTAAATAACAGTGGGGATAGTGATGCTGATCTTAGAAGAAAAGCTTTTTCACTTGGGTATGATGTTGGCTATGAGTCTGTCATAATAATCTTTAATGAGGTACATGCTGTCTATATCCATTTTCTGAAGTTTTTAACATAAAAGGAATTGTATCTTATCAAATTATTTTTCTATATCTATTGAGATGATCATATGATTTATGTCCTTGCTTTTATGGATAAATGTATAAGTTATTGATTTGCAAATGTTAAACCATTCTAGCATCCCTGGAGTAAATCCCACTTGATTGTGATATATGATTTTTTTCCCCTAAAGGCAAGGCGCAGGCAGCTATTAAGGCAGGCAGGCAGGTAGGCAGGAAGAGAGAGGAGAAAGAAGAACCTCATTTTATTTTTTGCAGTTGATCATCTTGGCTGTTCCCTCGGGTCTGGGACACATACTTGGGTTCTTGGGATGTACTTGGACTTCACTTGTCCAGAGGTGGCAGACCTAATGACTACTCCACTAGGGCATATCATGGTACGTGAATCTTTTAATGAGTTGGCGAATTCAGTATTTTGTTGAAGATTTTTGTATCAATATTCGTAAAAGTTTTTGGTCTCTAAATTTCTTTTTTGGTGATGTTTTTGTCTGGTTTTGGAATCAGAATATTGTTGACATTATAAAAAGCAGAAATTTTCCTTTTTCAATTTTTTGGAGTAGACTGAGAAGGTACTAATTCTTCTTTTTGGTAGAATTCACTAGTGAAACCATCTGGTGTAGAGCTTTTGTTTTGGGGGGAAATTTTTGACTATCGTTTCAATGTCTTGCTTATAATAGATCTATTCAGGTTTTATATTTATTGTGGCAGTGTTGAATGTTATGTCCATTTCTCCTAAGTTATCAAATTTGTTGTAATAAAGGTGTTCATAGTATTCTCTTATGGTATATTTCTGAAGTAGCCATTGTAATTTCTCCTCTTTCATTTCTGATTTATTTTTTCTTAATGAACGCAACTTTTAGAAACTTTATTTTCCATCAACTTTATTTCCATTTTCTGTTGAAGAATCTATTTAAGACCACAGTGGTGGTTCTATCCAGTTGGTGGCCTGGGAGGCAGGAGCTCTAGACCAGCCTTCAGTGGTGGGCTGAGTGCTCCAGTCAGTAGGGAGCTGCTAGATGGGCACAGAGGGTACCTTCATGACTTCAGACCAGTCATCAGGCTGAGTGGTGGGGAATCAGGAGCTGCAGCTGTAACTCCTAAAACTCCTGTAACTCCAGAAACTCCTGTAACACCCTGAAACTCCTCCTTGGTCACCATTTCAGCAGCAGCCTGCTCTGCATTTTCAATGTCTTCAGGATCTCTGTAGAAGTAGAGATCAAGAATGACCTTCCACAGGTGTTCCCAGGAGATGGTGTCACACATATGCAGAACTTTCTGAGTAAGCATCCACCACATGAGACCCACTGTTGTTGTATGGTATGGCAATGTCCACACAGTAAAGAGTAGCATCTGTGTTATATAGAGCAATGTTAGGCAGGTTAATATAGGATGCCTCTGCGTGAGGTTAGTGATACACCCTGGGATTCATAACTACCAGAACTCACGGTTCCCGGAAAGCTGCCTGGATCTGGTTGGTGAAGGTTCCAGAAGTGAAGCAGCCAATGATGGGAGGGGCTCCAGTGACTGCAGCAAACTTCAGCTCAGCTCGCTGGTCAGTATTTCTGGATGATATGACAAAGACATCAGCTGGGTTTTCAATGGCAACTGTGGCACAAGCTACCATCAAAAACGCTCCCAGGTTCTCTTCTAATGTATGATGTAGATACTATCATTCTTCCTTTTGTAGATATACTGTTCCATTTGGAAGTCAAGGTTGGTGCCACCTAAGTGGTTCTGACTGCAAGGAATTTCAGGATATCCTCCTCTTTCATTTGCAGGACATCAAGGGCTCTGGACATGGTCAGTGTCCCATTAAGTTACATTAGGAACCTAAAACAATGCTGTGTGGGCTCTACTCTGGGTAGCACTGAAAGGCCATTTCTGATTTATTCGTTTGTGTTTTTTCACTCCTCTTCTTTATGAGTCTTTATGAATGGTTTGTTCACCCTGCCAAGGATCAGTTCTTGGTTTCACTGATTTCTCTGAATAGTCATTTAGATCTCTATTTTGTTTATTCCTGCTCTAAATTATGTCATTTTCTTCCTTCTACTAGTTATGGGTTTCATTTTTTTCTTTTTTCTAGATTATTTTGGTTAAGGCTTAGGTTTTTTGTGATTCTTTTTCCTTATGGACTGTATTCTATAAATGGCCCTCTTAGTACTGCCTTTGCTGCATGTCATAAATTCTGCTAAATCAAGTTTATTTTCATTTGACTCCAGATATTTTTTAATTTCACTTGTGATTTCTTCATTGACCCAACCATTGTTCAATAATATGTTATTTATTCTCTACTCTCTAGTAAATTTTTATCCTTTCCTTCTTAGGTTGATTTATAGTTTGATGCCACTGTGATCCCAAAACATGCCAGATATAATTTCAATCTGTGAAGATTTTTTGAGACTTGGTTTGTTTCTAAATATATAGTCTATTCTTGAAAATGCTTCACAAGCACTTGAAAAAATGTGTAGTTTATTGTTCTGGTGTGAAATACTCTATATATAAATTCATGTTGTCTAATGTGTCATTTAAGATTATTGCTTCTTTGTTGATGTTCTTTCTGGATGGTCTGTCTATTACTGTGAGTAGGGTATTAAATATACCTAATATTTTGTTTTGCTGTCAATGTCTCCCTTTAGGTCTCTTAATATTTGCTTTATGTATTTGAGTACTCCTACATTAGGTACAAATATAATAAGTATTATATCTTCCTGTTGTATTGATCCCCTTTTCACTATAAAATGACCACCATTATCTTTTGTTAACTTTTTAGATCAGAAGTCTATTTTTGTCTGACATAAGTATAATAGTTTCTGCTTTATTAGATTCACCATTAGCTTAGAGTACCATTTTCCATCCCTTCTTTTTAAGTCCATGTTTGTCTCTATATCGAGTGAAGCTCTTGCAAACAGTATGTAGTTGGGTTTTGTTTTGTAACGCTTCCAGCCACTATGTGCCTTTTTAGTGGTGAATTTAGTCCATTTACATTCAGGATGATTTTTGATACTTGAGGACTTGCTACATCCATTTTGACTTTTGCTTCCTAGTTTTATCTATTTATTTCCTTTTTCTAGTTTTTGTTGTTGTTGTTTGGCTTTTGTTTTTTTTTTGTTTTTTTTTTTTGTGGGCTTTCTTCTTTTAATTTACACAGAAAAGCATCTTTCAACATTTGTTGTAAGGGATTTCTCCTTGCAACAAATTCCTTCAGATTTTGTCAGGGAAAATGTCTATTTCTCCGTTGGAAATGAGAAAAGTTTCGCAGGCTGTAGTATGCTTGGGTGGCAGTCAAGTATTTTCATTTGACACCAGATAGTTTTTAATTTCACTTTATATCATTCCATTCTCTCCTGGCCTATAGAGTTTCTGGTGAAAAGTATGATGGTAAACTGATGAGTGTAGCTTTATATGTTATTTGCTTTTACCCCAGCCACATTTCATTCTTTCTTTATCTTCAACTTTTGATATTTTCATTGTTCTATACCTTGATGTAAGTCTCTTTGTATTTAGGTAACCAGAAGTTCTCTTGGCTTCACTGATTGTACAGTCATTTCCCTCCTCAGACTTGGGAATTTTTTAGCAATCATTTCTCTAAATATGCTCTTGATACCTTTCTTTTGCTTTACCGTCTGGGATATCCATTATTCTTATATTCCTATTAGAGTTGGATAGCTCTTGGAGTGTTTCTTCACTTTTTAAAAACACTTATTTTCTCTTTTTTCTTCCAGTTGGCTCTTTCCCATATTTCTAGTCTCCAGATCATTGATCCTTTCCTCATTTGATCAGTTATCTTTCCATGGATTTCTTCCGCACTCTTGATCTGATTTATTGCATTCGTCACATCCTGAGGTTTTTTTTTCCCCCATGGATCCCTGTAACTGAGCTGCTTATTTTCTGTTTCTTTTGCAGGTGACACTCTGGTGCTGTGTATTATTTTCTATTCTTGTCCTCTACAGTAAGGGTTGCTGAGTCAGGGAAGTGGAAGTTGCCTGTGGTGGAGGAGCACCTGTGGTGGGAAGTTAGCTATTGTGCTCTTCAGGGCATGTCAGAGCCTATTCATGTGGATATCTGTGGTCAATCCTCTTTTCAGAGCTCCCAAAACTAGGTCTGGAAGTGTGCTCTCTCCTGGAGCAAGAGTCCCAAGAGTTGGGTGAAGAGGAAGGTATTCCTCTCTTTTGTGCTCCCTGCCAGGCTTGTGAACTGTGTGGGGACTAGTAACCTGACTTCAAACCCTTGTCTCTGGGCTTTACTCAAGCTAAGCTTGTATTGTCACAGCAATCTTCACTCATCTCTTCCTGGAACTTGAGGTTGGGACTGCTGCTCTGATAGTTGCTGGTTGCCTCTGTACTGCAGTTCCAGCAGTTGCAGTCACATGGTCCCATTGCAGCGACCATGTACATTCTTCCAAACCCACTTTCAGACACTTAGATACATGCAATTTCTCAGGTAATCCCCTCAATGCAATTGTTGTTTTTCCCAAGTTGTTGGAGTATTGTCTGGCTCTTTGACAGTGCTGCTCCTATAGAAAAAAATATTAGTTGTATTCCTTAGACATGAAGCAGAGTAAACCTCAGTTGCTACTTCTCTCCTACGAAGCTTCTGTTTCAATGAATAAGTGGAGTACTAGGAACAAGAAACAAAACCTAGGACCAGCTCAGGGTGGGGTTCTATATAGCACTTCAAAGGGCTATGCAAGGTAGCAGTTCCTTTTACTGTCCGCTTAGCCATTCAGCAGTGACATCTCTCACAAAAGAGCGGCCATATTATGGCATCCATGAAGAGTCTCCACCCCTGACACCACACTTTCTATATACATGACCTTATTGTGTAACTACAAGGTTGCCAAGCAGAGAGGCTTGTTGATATTCTCAAGAGGCACAATTTAATTTGTCCATTGCTGAGACTCTCCCTTTTGAAGTTGTCTTGTGGTGTGACACATTTTATTCCCATGTCCATGTTTTATTCTTTTCCTAGTAGATTTCAGTAGCAGGACCTAGTTCAACTCTGCAGTTTTTCCATAGAAGTAAAATTAGCCATTTCTAACTTAACAGCACACCAGTTGGAACCCTGTCCTCATAGGTCTAAATCCCACTTCCTCAGTGTCCTTTTACTGAGCTGCTAAGACTCTTTAAAACAGCCAAGCTGTGCCCTTCCATGGGATCTTGAATCCTGCCTTCAGAGGGTAGGACTCAAGAGGGCTTTTGAGTCTCCAGATTTTAATAATCCCAACTCTTTCCTCTTACCCCCAACCAAAATGGTGATAAATGCTTCCTATAATTGCAGCTTTTTGTGCTATCTCATGCTCTGTTTGCCGTTCAGTTCTTTAATAGCAGACAAACAATTTTCTATATTAACAGATGTTTTAATTGGTATGGCTTCTATCCTCTGAATGGACTCTGACTAATATAATGATAAAAATACCTTATGATAGAAAACAGGAAAGTTAATGGAGCCCTAAGAACAAACACTGTCCATGTATTATTTTCCTAAATGTGGAAAACTGAACTTACATTATTACTCTTCCTACTGATGGCAATTTAGAAGAGCCAACAGCTACATACTAATAGAGGCAGTGCAGTATGTTTTAAAACTGATACCACATTCAGCATGGCAGCTTCAGTTGGGGTTATCACCTAGTTAAGTTTATGTTGGTTCATTACCTGCTGTCATTATCCATCATTTTCAGAGTTTAGGTAGGAGCATTTAACAAGAGTACCACTGCTGCATCCTTTAATTCTTTGATAGAGGTACCAATTTCTGTAATTAATTCTAAGAGCTGTATTACTTTTGATTAATTATGATGGCTACATGAGGTGCTTCCACATTGCTTCTTACCATCATGGGTTTTACTTTATAGGTCAAGAAACAAATGTAAGGCTTCTGCAACTTCTATGTGTTGCATATCTACCCATATTATACACTTCTGGACTGGAGAAATAATCACCAGTTTTATCTTCAAACCCATTGAATTCAGATAATGTCATTTATCTTGTGCCTTCCATAATCTTTATTCCAATCATACCCCGATAACATTTCATGAGTCCTGGTATCAATGTCCACAAAAGTCTGACACCCTCTTTCCCCTAAGAGTTACTTTTGGGGAAATAACCAGAGAAAAATTTTTCCATATACACTTTTGTAGGAATTACAGTCTTTTTTTTTTTTTTTTTTAAGGAAACCACCTACTTTTCCTTTCAACCAATGAGTCAGTGAGTTAATATACCTGGAAAAAGGTGTGACGAGCCACAGTTTTCCACTGTGGTGGTGAGATTCAGCATGTGCTCAACACTTGCAGGGTTGTGGTGGTTGTTATTATTATTGTTATTATATAAAAGGAGCAATATACCAGTTACTATCCATATTTCTCACCCCAAGGAAACCACCATGATATTTTTATTTGTTGTTACAGATTCCTGTGAGCAAAAAGACCATGACTGTCTCTCTGCCTTTGCTTTCTATTAAAGTAAACATGTATCTGACAATTAATGGCTGACACTTGGACTATTCTGCTTTAGAATCTTGTACTACTCATTGATGTTAGAGAGCCCAAAACCATGGTGGCATTTCCAGCTAATATGATCAGCCTGTAAAGGACAACCATCACTCAAAGTTTCTGGTATCTTCTATTCAACATTGTTCCCTTGCCTAAGAGAAGGTAGTGACCCCGCCTGATCTCATAGGGTACATAGTCAAGTGACAGATTCTCAGAAATTACATAGAAATATAGAGACACAGTCTCATTTTTCTGACTTGTCTAAAACCTCATATTACGTCAAGGAAGTTCTGGCATGTTAAAACCCTACTTAATTGGTGACTTTGTTACTTCCAAAATTCAAATAACGTCTTACCAAGTTAATGCAACCATTTCCAGATATTGACAGAACAATGAATTCCAAGTCAATTCCATGACAGCAAATTCTCCCCATCCAGCTTTATACTCTATCCTCTACCTACCCACTCCCTCAAGTTTAATATCCAGATAGCCACCACTCTTCAAGAAGGCACTGCTGGTTGGTTCACTTGCACAGAATGTTCACCATATAAAATCACTGCAAATTAAACAATCCATCTAGAAGGATAAGCCAGAAATTTGCTTGCTACCTCCTATCTCTCACCGGTTATAGTTCACTCCGTGGTGTGAACTCTGCACTGTATTATTTCCTCCTCTGGGCAGGCACAAGGGTGGAAAGCCAGAATTTCCGTGGATCTGGTAGGCCCACTGGGATCCACTCTTCCCATCTCTAGTGCCCACTCCCTCCTGGTACATATTAGCAGTAGATGTGTCTTTGATTAGCCACCTAAAAGAGGATAGTAGTCATGGAGAGTGAGGAGAACAAACACCATCTTTCAAGATAATTGTTTTCATAAAAACATTGCTGTCTCTGGACACTGTAAGAACATTTTCCTCTAGAAAATGAAAAGGGAATGGAAAGTTTCAAGTTTTATAGGTTTATCAATTTAGATTGCTAGTCTCACTATCCTATTCTGTCCTTATCAGGGTCCTGACTTTAACATAGGCTAGTTGAGAAATGTTTATTTTGTTTCCTTTGCAGGTGTCTGTCACTTTTCTAATCAGATCCAAAGCTTGACTTTTTGTTTTGTTTTGTTTTGTTTGTTTTCAAGTTGGGTTCCTAGTACTACTTTCCTATTGTAGTTTTCAGCCCCAATGTTTAGAGCTGCTATAGAAGTCCTTTGGCATTCACAGAGTGTACCTTATGTAAAGATTATCTGACCTAAATATATGGCTTTCTTTTGAAAAGGCCTCCAATGCCCTCAAAAGTAGGCACCTCATGTCACAATTTTATATAGCAGGTCCTTGAATAACATTGCTTCAGTCAGAATGATTTCATTTATAATAATGGGTATAAAATAAAAATCCCAGTCAACAATAAACAAAATGAGGTTATTTGAGGACCTGGATATATTATATGCCATTTTGCTTAAAGGTGCTATTTCCAAGAACTTATTGACAATGTTAAGACTTATTGTATTGCTTTTCTACTTTCCTAATCAAGTGCATAGCCATTTTATTTCCAATGACCTGAGCCTCATCCTAATTCAACATCAGTGAAACTTAAGAAATTGTGAGACCATGCATGCCCGTATGATTACCAACCTCTACATTAGCAGCATTTGGGACTCCTATTGCCCTCTCCTAGGTGGCAATCCAACATCCTGTGGGGTTGCTCTTAATATCAGTGTTCTAAGAGAATATTTAGTCTAGGTTTCCTAGAGGACAGTACCTAAGATGAAGTTTATCTGTTTAACACTTTAGTGGGGTTAGCGGGTATGATCCTAAGGAAGCAAGAGTGAGGAGAAAATGGAATGAAGGAGGGAGATCATTAATACACGGTAGACACAGCCTTATTAAAACACAACTTGTTTGCTTAATCATGTAGCATGTTCGCTACATGAAACTACTACATCTCTAAGTAGTCCATTATATTGGCCAGTTCCTCTTTATCTTCTAACTCCTTCTGATATTTGGGTTGAGTTATTAGCCCCTCTAGAAAGTTACTGGGAAGGAAAGCCTAAGATTTAGTGGGTCCACTTGGGTTGAAACTGCTCATTAGAGACCAGATATGGAAGACATAAAAGAAACTTCATCACAGCCTGTTCCTCACTCTGACCAAGAATCAGGGCTAGGCTTGAAGGCTGGGAAGCAGATGGGACTGAGCAGATATGGGAATTAGTCCAGTTTGTATTAAGGATATATATTATCTCATATACAAAAGTAGTTCTATAACTGTTGAACTTAATACTTCATTCATCAGGGTCCAAGGCAGATTTTCTCTCTTTCTCTCTCTCTCTGTCTCTCTCTCTTCTCCCCCCCATCTCTCTTCCCCTTTCTCTCTCACTTATTCTGCCATACATGCTTCCTTCCAACCTCTCATGCTTAGTTTTCCACACAATATGGAGGTGGCTACTATCTTACTAGAGGAAAAATGCTTCCTTGTCTTCTAATCAAGCAAATGAGGGAAATTCTTCCTCATTCTTCAAATATTGGGAGATAAGAAAAAGACATACATTCCAAGCAATAGAGAAATACCTCTAGTTCAGGATGACTCAAAAGAATCATATGCATAAAAATGCATAACAGTTGTTTAGATTAATTTTCTAAAGCTAAAGCAGTTCTGTTACATTTTTTAACCTTGCACTAGAGAGTCAAGAGAAATAAGTATGTTATACAGGAAAAAAGAATTCACAGCTTTTCAACCTTGTCATTCTCCAGTAAAGCTGGCAAGTCTGGGTGCTTCCAGGGCCTTCAGAAGTGCAACATCACAAGTTATTTCATGAATCCCACTCAGACTCTAAAATTATTCACCAACTTCCTTCCCACAGAAATAACCAAGACCTTTATTTGGACACTAAATACTCAGTCTCCTAAATAAAAAAACAAAAGTAAAACCAAAACTCAATGAACTAAAGTTAGATAGGAAAAATATGATAAACATTAACCTTTATTTTTAAAAAATTAAGTTTTATCTATTTGAAATAAATTCAAGAGTAGAAATAAAAGCAGTTTTCAAGTGGCATTGGTAATATAGAATTGAATTCTCAAAATCCCTGGATTCTACTCCCAAACTGTCAACCATTACACACCTGCTTTTTCATCTATTAACCAACAAAATGTTGCCTGATTAAAACTGTGGGAATTGTTGACTTGTTTTTTGGCATCTGAAATCTGAAATTTCAAAGTGTAATTCTATTGAGATGTTTTGCTATTATATATATACATATTATATATTATATAAGTAAATTTGATACTCAAAATTACAATTTTCCATTGTATTTTGATCTAGTACACATTGAGAGTGAAGGAGAAATGAACTGTAATGTCAAATTCTGCAAGAGATAAGATATTTTACTAGTAAAAATAAATTCTGAATGCTTAGAGCCTGCTTTGCACATTAATAAAAAATCAAATGAAAAAAAAGCAATTTGATTAAATTATGTGTGCCTTTTCCTATGCCAATGGAGCTTAACTAAGCAAACAGAAGCACTGAAGTAAATCAATGTTGGTTTATGAAAGATCAGAATTCAATATCTCAATGGTTGAGGGGCTTATGCACCAGAGTGCTCACTGTTTAGCTTTTCTTTGCTAAGAAAGTCAACAGGGCAGTACCAAGGAGAAACTTGTTCAGAAAATGGCAATGACAGGCTGTTTCTGTGAAGTGCTTAGCTTGTAGCTCTCAGCATATACATTTTATAGAATCTACATTTTATCCTAGTGTCTCATCTATTTCAACTTCTCTTCAGATAGAGTTAACATTAAAAATTATTTCTTCGATATTTGTTTTGTTCACCAGTGAAAGAAGTTCCAATTAAGAAATGAAAGCTGAAATGCTTTCACTTGTTCTCATGTGGCTCGCCAAATATTTGGTGAAGAAATCAGAGATTAATTTCTCATTTGAATACATCCTACAATGAAGTCATAAATAATAGCAAATTTGTAACATCACATTACTCTCCATGGCAACAGGCTGACTGCGCAAACAGAGGATTATGACTTCACGGAAGAATCAAACAGAGGGAGAAAGTGGGTTGCAAGGAAGTCAGCTCATTTTCAGATTCATATAATCTACAGTAATTGTACTGGGAATACAGGCAAAGCCTAGCAAAGCAAATTGTTTTTCATAGAAATATTTTGTTTTTTTCAAGTTTGCTTCACAATGAAAATCTTCTGTAAATTGCGTGGAATGTATGACATAAGGCAATTTTAATACATAGCCAATGAGACAAGCAATCTGGGATATAAAAGTTTGAACTGACAGCATCAGTACAGAAACACTGTGCATCCCAAACAGCCCATAGTTTGAAGGAGGGAAAAAAAAAAAAAAAAAAATCACCACAGAATAGCTGCTGATGTATTTATTATCTAAGCATCTAACATTTATGAAGAAATTGGTCTCTTCATCTTTCCTTTCTCATTTTATTTTCTTTCAAACACAATCTCTAAAAATTAAACTTCCCTTTCTGGATTCACTTCCATTTTGGAGAAGTTGCAGTACTCATACTCATACCTAAATACCATCCTTGGGGATTATTCATATGCAAATTGTTTTAAAAGATTTCTCCAACTGATTTTTTTTCTCCCTCTAATCTTTCCTTTATAAAAGAAAAATCTTGTTCACAGCAAGTTTAGAGCTTTTATGGAACTCAGTGCCTAGACTGAAGATTTTTTTCTGATATAAAAAAAAAATTTAATAAGACAGCTCAACAAAATAGGCCAATGGACTATATATTTTTTTTAATAAAATACATGGTGCTTTGCATAATTTTGTTAGATTGCTTTTTTGTTCAAGTGAGGACAATCTTTAAGAAAATACCAAGAAAAACAAATGAACTAAAATTATCCATCGTTGGTACTCAGAAAAAAGGTTATCACAATTAAAATATAAGCCAAAAAAATTACAAACTCTCCCAAGGCTACTATTATTTACATATACCTAAGGTCTGAATGAAATGTTCTAAAAGCAGTGTGTTATAAAAGTTGAGAGATTTTGGGGAGATATTTTCAAGTATTGTTCCATTGAACCCCATCTGCCTGTGCCAATAGCCAAAAATGACATTTAACTTTTGATTAGGAATAATTCAGTGAAAACTACCTGTGAGTTGTTAAGGAGCAAACCTCATTACCCACAACTGGTTCAATTAAATATTTGAGGCAAGAAAATGATCTGACCACATCTTCAGAAAACATTATACCAGGCCAAATGACTTGAGCCTTTTATATGTTTGAAATCAAATAGAATACAAGGTTCCTGAAGCTCTTATAATTAATTAGATGGACATTGACTAGTAATGCCAGGGTGTATATTATACTTTGTGTCCAATATCTAATTGATATTACACTTTCAAAAGACATGTATGTCATTAAATATTTCCCCTTCCACTTTTTCACCTGCCTGCAAGACACAGAAGTAGAAAGATAGTTAACTTGATCAATTGCATGCCCATTTCATGATATTCTCTGAGTCAAGATCAAAGTAGAGATACGGATTTCATGGTTTTTTAATAAACATCAGAACAAGTGAGATTACAATTCTTTCCAGATCCTCCTTAGGAAGTTTCTCAAAGACCTGGCCTTTTTTTTTTTCTTTTTTTTTAATTTTCTGGCTTTTCCCATAAACTACTTAAGGCTGGTTATGGGCAAAAGCTAAAAAGATTAGGCTTTGATAGTTATACCCTTCCCTCTCACCCACATTGACTTTGTTTATCTTTACCAATGTGGAATACAATAATTGCCTAGGAAAAAATTCTAATTAGGATTCACCTTAGAAATATATTTGTAAATAAACTAAAATTACACATACATAATTTCAGGAAACTTGAGTAACATAAGTTCTTAAATCATAATAAAGGCAGCTCCTTTCAGTAAATACTCCACAAGATAAATTCTACTTATTTAATATTATTAGTAGTGGTGGAAGTAATCACAATAAAAAAATATAAGAACTACTGAACATCTGTCTACCATGAGCAGTTTCTGTGATGTATACTTTTTAATGGAGTATTTCATGTAATCCTTACCTAATCTTGAAGAGTTGGTATTATGAGTTCTAGTTCAAAGATAAAGTCATGCTCAACTGATTAATAATGTCCCCCAAATCACAGAATTAGCATGTGGTGGAATAATGATTATTAACTAATCTGTCACACTTCTTTACTTTTCAGTGATATTTACTTATACAGTAACTGCAACACAGTGTCAAACCAGATAATTAAATGTAAAAAAGAGCAATTCTCCTAGATGGGCTCTAACAAAAATCTGAAAACACTGAAGCTAAAATATACTTATAGATACACAGATATAGCTTTATATGATATATGTATATTTGTGTACTGTGAGATATAAACACATACACATATAACACACGCATACACACACACACACACACACACACACACACACACACACACTTATATACTTATATCATTCAAGTACTTTCCACCTCAACGATAAAGAGGTATGACCTCCTTCCACAAACCTATCTTCCCTATTGCTTTAAGAATCTTTGTGGGACTTCTTTTCTTATTCCATTCTGCCCTTACAGCTACTGAGAAAAAAGAGAAAGAAGATAAACAGGAGGGCCATATGTAAGGGTTTGCTGTTCTTCAAGCTCTCACAGTGAAAATCCCTGGAGAGCCCTTGAAATATTTAGATACTGCAATGGCTCTTTAACAGACAGCAACAACAAATCAACATCTCAAATCTGAAAGCAGCTTTAAGGTCAATGAAATGACTCCAAATACTTCTACTTGCTAAAGCAAAAATTTATCGTTAAAAGGATCAAACTTTCTTTGATAGCTTTTTAAACTATTTTGATCATTCAAATAATCATCTAACTGAATTTAAATTTAAAGTTGTCATTTAAGTTTTAATATTTGTCACAGTGAAAATATTAATTTGAGTTAAGTCGAATTTATGTTATTTTATATACTATATATACACTTTACAAAGGTCCCTTGAATGACAAATGCATAGGTATATTTATGTTCCTAATGTGACTTGAAACATTTTACCACTTGAAATTACTACTTAGATTTATAAGAGTATCTTCATTTGTAACATTTTGCTGATAACAAGTATGAGTAATTACCCACAGTGACCTTTGCCAGGAAGATAAGCCCAGTCATGGCTCTACTCTATGTCAGCTGAACTAGTTCATTGGTAATAAAAGGATCTATTTTAAAACAATGTGCTGTTTGACTCAGTTGCTCAGACATTATCCTGTTCAAATACTAGAAACACCCTGGATTGCAAAGAGCAATAACTCTACGTGAGTATTAAAAATATCAGTTAAGATCAAACCCATACCTACTTTGTGAACAAAGTCTTTATTATTAATAACAAAGCTTTGTTAATAACAATATAACAAAGGGGCAGTGGAAAGAGAACAACTGAATATGAATCTCCTTGGAAAGAGCCAATTCACATTGGGTTCTCAGAGCACTCAATTTTCAGGTTCGCTTTTTTTTCCTTTTCATACCTTTGGCTATCAGGAAAGACGAAATATCGCAATCAAAAAAGGTAGCTTTTTCCAAGAAGGCAAGTAGACAAATAAAGAATATACAAGATCTGTATTAAGGAGTCTTTTCCATCTGGCTTTGTGCATCAAGCTGTGTTTTTCAACACAGCATCAGCGTATCATCTGCAATTTCGCCAAAACAAAATAATAACGCTACCATTAATAATCCATACAAGACACTGTGCTGTTTGCAAAAATTATATTTTTATATTTACTTTCCATGAAAACATTATAATTAGATCAGATTGCACTCATTTTACAAATGACAAAACAGAGGCCAAGAGGCAATAATTAGTTTGCAAAGGTCCTAACAGACTGTAGTCCACTACACAGTTCTCCTCCAAAGCGTCCTCCAGGCTTCTTGTGGGGCCTTCACTATACTCCCTTGTTGACAGGAGAGGCTGTCACCCAGGGAGGCTAGTTCTACGACAACAGGAATGGGCTGGAAATGGTTAAATCATCAAATTCCAAACTAGTACCTTCAAATTCCATGATTCAAAAGCTAACAAGTAATTGAGGGCTAAGAGAATCATCTTAGTTAAAACCTTAACAGGAGATTTTACGCTTTTCCAAGGAATTCTGAGAGGTTTTCATAGTCCTCCTACTACCTTATGGTAAGAGAGAGGAGGGTCAATTGGAGTAAGGAGAGAGAGAAGCATATTAGGATATGTAAGAATCGTAGCATATTTTGCAGTTTGTACCTTTTAAGATGATGAACTTCTTTGTTCCCAGCTTTGGCTAAGGTATAGTAACACAGAGGGCCCAGGCTAGAAGAAGCTCTAGAGAAAGAACTTCAAACTTGGAAAGATACTAATATCTCAGCAGTATGAATTTATTATTGCAAATAACTGCATATTCATACAGATAAACAATGCAAACACAACAAATAGTAACAAAAGAATTTTGATATGGGAAACGCACGTAGAAGAAAAGATACAAAATAGTATCATTTCAATTTTTAACCTATATTTACATTTACTTTCACATATACAGAAATTGAAATATACACAACAATGTGTTAAAAAGACCTTTCCTGGGCAGAAAGATTGTAATTTTTTTATTTGTTTGATCATGAGATTTTTCTTTGTTTCACAATGTTTTGAATTAAAATTTAATTTTTAAGTTATTAAATAAAATACTCATTTAAAGGCAATAGCTACAATGCTCTAGTGCTTAACAAATAAACTTCAATAATGATAAACAGATACATGATAAAGACTAACGCAAGGCAAGGAAAAAAATTAATAATAAAAGAACAGAATAAAGAAAGAAGCAAAGAACTGAAGAGATCGAAGAGCTATTTCTCTTAATTAGAATTAGCTAAGTACTTTACTGATTTCCCTAAGAGTAGAGATGAATTAAATACCCAAATCACTTTGTATATCATTTGTAACTTCTTGTGTAGTGCGTTTTCTAAAATCGAGTACCTCATGAGCTATATATAATTCACTCGCATGTGTGCTCACTCATTCTCAATTAATCATTACTATTGCCACTATCATGTTCCAAGGAAGAGTTCTTTTGATTAACATTAACTTGATCAAATGATGCAAAGGACAACGAAAAGCAAGAATCTAGTATCTCAAGGGTACACACCTGGTAAACAACAGCCCACATGGAAAGATGGAGTCTAAGGCTTACTTCTCTACATGCGTGTAAGTAGACCTTACATAGTGAAACCCAAACACATGATATTTGAACAAACCGCTATTGTTTATGTCTTACCATGTGATGAGTATTAGTGTTAATGAAGATACTACGGAGTTCACAGGGTTGTTTCAAGGATTTTTTTGACACATACACAAAAATTGTGTTTTTGCCTCTTGTAATATATGCGATGACACATTTACCTCCACCTCTGTGCTGAATTATTGTAACCTTGCATTTGAAATATTTAATTTCAACTCTTCAGTCTCTTTTGGTCACAGTAAGAGAATGTTATGCAAGGTTACAATAGCTCCAGTCAGGGGCAGTTATTACCTGCTGCCTGAAGTTCAATCAATAGCTGACTTCACCACTCACCTCCAATTGCTGACAATTGGAGGAACGACCTCCTCATAAGTTAAAACTGAGTCATAAATTAATGGTCAGGTACCATTATGAGTAAGAAGTTTTAGGTTCTGCAGATATTATAAAACTAAAACAAATGTTCTTGGAATCACTTGTGCCTACCTGCATCCCCTCCAGCACAACATTCACTCTAATTTCCCTTGGTTGGCCACCCTCTAGAGATAGTAGACGAAGCTTTAGTGCCTGGGCCATAGTAACAGAAGACAGAACATCTGCAGAAGGCCTCAGAGTCTACTGAACCCACACCTGGAACATTCTCTTCAGCAGATGTGTACACTATTCTTGAGGTAACCCTTATCCTTTTTGTTAAAAGCTCTCAGGATCCTATTAAATTAGTGGCAAATGATTAGGACTATTGTTTTTTCTTTGGAAAACCATAAATTAGAAACATTTACCAAGCTGAACAGATCAGAGAGGTGAATTCTCAGACTCAGTATTGAATCCCTTTGCCATAGAAGAGCAGGAAATAAAAGCAAAGGAAGAATTCTTTTGGATTAAAATCTTTTGAAAAGCCACAAGTAAATAAAAATAAATAATTAGGCAATATCATTGTCCCTAAGAGGCATATTGTCTGTGCACTCTGGTGGCTCAGGCATAATACCTGGGGCATGGACCATCTAAAGTTATATCTGAGAGAATACATACAAGGATCACTGATACAGTAGTCTTTCACACACTCAGTGCTTCTAATCAATAATTAGAGCCTAGATTTTTTTTTATAACATGATGACAGACAAAATAATGGTCCCCCAAAGATATTCACATCCTAATCTCTGAACCTATGTGTATGCTACCTTACGTGGTTAAAAAACAGACTTGACAGATGTGATTTAAAGATCTGAAAGGGATATTACCCTTGATTAGATGGTTAGACCCAATGTCATCAAAAAGATCTCATAAAGGGAGAAAAGAGGATTAAGATGAGAAAAAGGACCTCTAATGATAAACCAGAGGTTGAATTGATAAACACTGAAGAAGAGATTACAAGAGGAAGAATGCAGACAGTCTCAAAAAACTAGGATACAAGGAAATGCATTTTCCCTTAAAGCCCCTAAAAAATGCAGCCTTTTCAATACCTTGTTTTAGTCCAGTGAGATAATTTCAAACTTCTAAACTTCATAACTGCAAAATATTAAATTTATATGTTCTAAGCCACTAAATTTCTGCTAATTTGTTACAGCAATAATAGGAAAATAATGCAAATATCAAGATTAGAAAAAAATCATCAGATATTTGAGGATTTTATCTAACACGAAAGAGTCAGAAATCAAATTAAGTCACTTGGAAATAGAAATTGAGAGCAAATGTAAGCTATGCAGTGAACTAAGAAAAATCATAATAAACATTCTAAGAAAAATAAGTGAAGATAGGACATCAATAAATAAAATCATGAAATTATAAAAATGCAATCTCAAAAAATGACTGAAAACTTTTTGGAAATTAAAAAGTTAATGGGATAGAAAAATAATGGTTTTGTCGGGTAAAAGATAAACATGATAAATTACTCAGGAAATAGAATTTTTAATACATAAGCATATAAATTTATATTTAGGCATAATTAAAAAATTAATTTTGGAGGTCACAGCATTAGAAAAATTCCAGAAAAAGAATATCTGTGAGAGAAAAGTATAGATAAAGAATACACAAAATGAGTAAACTATGAAATTTCCTAGATTTAATATCCCAGTAAATACTCAGCTCAACAAATGTAGAAAACCCCCCATCAAAATATGTCACTGTAAAATTTTAAATCATATCAGTAAATAAAAATTGCAAACAGTTGCACAGAGAAAGAGAAATTCAGGAGGGATACATGAGCAATATATAAAAATTTAAGAAGTAGACTGGCATTCAGCTTCAACAAAAATGCCTTAAAAAAATCTGAAGGAGAATTATTTCAAACCTGCAATTCAATACCCAACCAGAATATCCAAGAAGTGTGTGAATATAATAAATATATTTTTCATGCACACGGTTTCATAATACTTACATAATTACTCTCTTTGAGGAAGCTGTTACATAAGGAGTCCTGTAAAAATGGAAGAAAAAATTTTAAAAAGGCAAAGAATGGGAAATATGAGATCTAACCTCAGAGCAAATTCCCAGGATAATAATAAATCAAGTCCCAGAGTGAGAGCTAGACTCTAGAAAGGAAAGAAATTAGCTGAAACAGGTGGGTAGATTTCCAGTAAGAGAAACAAATGGAATTGTAAGGTTCTCTGATATGTCAACAATATTGAGATGAATTCTATCATTCTGTAATAATTATACCAAAACAATTCAATGGAAACATAAAGCAATATTAAGAAAACCATTTTAGAGCTCAACTATAATGATATTTTCAACTCTACTTGATACTATATTGCATTTTATAACATATTTTATAATGTCCCCTTTATTATTCCTGAAATAAAATTCACAGAAAATATAGCCTGCTTATATACACAATATAAAGAAAAAAAGTCAATGTTAACTTTTAAGTTAAATACAAGGGAGAAGAAAATAAAAGTTATTTTTAATAAAATCATATGTATTTCAATATTTAAAACCTCAGATGTGCCTACAGATTATATTAGCAGACACAATCAAGTAGTAAATATTGCACCTAACTGGAGAATATCCATGAGTAAAACAGCTTTAAATGCATATTGGTAATTCAAATATCACAACTAGTATTGTTTTCTTGGCTCAAGATTTTCCAAATGGCAGTTAAGTTTCAAAATATATATACAAATAAAAAGAGAAAAATTCTCCCTTGATTAGCTTAGTAGTTGAATTGCTAAAAGTACTGTTATTTTTTTTCTGAAATGGAGACAGGTTCTATACAGATATTTTATCTGAGTTTTTTTACCTATATGAAAGTGTTATGTGCAAACTTTCGGGAGATTATTCTGAAGGCAGGTAGGATACAAGACAATACCTTTTTTGGCCATACATTGTAGAACGCCTAAAACCTTGGACTCTCCTACCCACCCATTAAATATTGCTTACACCTCAAAATCATGAGAACAAACAAAAATGCACCCATACTCTTCCCAAATCTCTATGTAATCTCTTGCATTGTGTTTGTCCTTATTAACACATATCTCTCACACTTATTAAACCTCTCTCACTACTGCACAGTTGGGAGCCCATGTCTTCATGTCATTGATGTGTTTTATTCAAGCGCAGGAGGCACCTTGTCTCTTCGTCTGTGTATCTTATCTGTCTCTACCATAGCATCAGTACATCACTTGACAGCATCACACCTCCTAATCCAAATTATTTTAATTTTAATGAATAGTCATTAGTGATGACTATTCCTGTTTCCACTGAAAGTCAATGATTCATACAGCCATGATGAGAAAAATATCTAATACCTCAGTTCACTGAAAATTTCGACAAAGAGGATAGGGAGAGGAGAAGGAAGTTTGTTGGAGGCAGAAGGGTTTAGGGTAATTAAACATTCATTTTTCATAAAAGAAACTCAATTTAATTTCTAAAACTGAAGTCAAGAAGCACAAGGAAATACATCTAAACATATAAAAAGTAGTTGCCTTTGGAAGCAGGACTTAAGGTAGAGAAGAGGTCCAGAGATGGGTCTGCTGCTTTTTCATTATAAATCTAACTTTTTTCATCTTTAAAATATATATATACATAACTTACCTTGATAAAAAAAATTAACATTTAATTTAAAAAATGCTAAATCAGTCACCTATTCAAAGGCTAAAAAGTCACAGTTATTTTACCTTGCATAATTTTTTATTAAATAAAACCTTACTATAGATTCAGTTATCTGGTTTCACCTTGTGCTAAAACTAATTCTGTCTAACAGAATAAAATCTTGAAACTGTCATGTATGCTTTAATATTATCCTTGGCTAACCATGTCTGTGATGCCAATTGCACACCCAATCAAACATCTGAAGTTACCACCTGGCTCCAGAGTTGGTGTCCTGGTTACAAAACACTGGCAGCTGCAGGAAACACAGAGGGGAAAAGTTATGCCTTGGCTACTGAGTACAATCCATGCTCAGTGTTAACGATACTCTGTCAGTCCATAAATTATAATGGCTAACGCTAGAACATTAACACCACCCAAAAACACACTCGTAAGCAAGCCAGCATGGCAAAATGAGGTCATGGAGAAGCGTAAAGCTATTTTAGGATATATCTTGAACACCAGTATAGCTCCTTTGACACCACCTGCTCTCATTTGGAGGACTATATATTTAAGTCCCCCAACAGCAACTGGGCTCAAACCCAGTGCTGACTCTACAGTCCAGTTCAGGATAAACGCTGTTCTGTTGTTAGGTGTTGACCTTTAGATGAGACATTTAAATCCCCTTGCCAACATTCTCCACCTTTTGCTTAATTGGCACAGTATAAAAGATGTGGCTGAGGGAGCATTCAACAGTGGTCATAGTTGCTTGCGTATTATCATAGTAATAAAAATATGTGATTCATTCCTTTAAAAAAAAGTTGGACAGCATGATCTTATACAATAAATCACTCTTTTTATGAGAAGCATGGTTGCATCAAGAAAGCAACTTGCATTCACATTAGAAATTTTCTTATTCTTTCTGTAGAACTATTCCTGCCACATAACAAAATCATGAACACTTATCTTAGTGTTTGGAATGAATACCTACCTTCATACATGACATGGGCCAATTATGTCCAAATTCCTTTTAGAGACACAATTCTCAAGCGTGGGAAGGTTGGTAACACTTGGTTTTCAAAGCCATTAAAGCGGATCTTAATAATTAACTTGAATGTCATTTCAACTAATATGCAATTCAAAATATAAATTACTAATATTATCCTTTGGAGTGAAGTGGGAAAGTGACTGGCAAAAGTCAGAAATTAAAGCTTTTAACACAGTGATTTCCAGTTTTGTTTTGTTTTTTTGTTTTTCTTTTTGCTGTATTTCATAGATACTTCTTCACTCCAAATAAATGAACGGGTGCTGTTTTGTACAGTTCAAAAGTATTTATAATATGTTTATCATGTGCTTAAATGAAACCACTGACTTCTGAATTTTTTTTCTCCCTGCATCCAATACTACTTTGAGCTCCTATAGATTACAATAAATGTTGGCTACATGAAATTTTGTACACAAAGAAGAAACTTGTGAATATGAATCTAGAGTCTTCCTTACCACTGATGAGTTAGAATGGTTATTAAAAAATAACAGCTCTCTAAATTAAGACAATATCAATTGTGCACTTTCATTTTCCAGACAATATTATAAGCAACAAACATAAATAGAAAGGCAAATGAGATGTGGGCCTTAACACAATTAATGCAAAGATTTCAGATTCTATCTTCATTACTTTTTCTTGTTTATAAAACTAATATTTATAGCAATACAAGCTCAATAAGAAACTTAAATTGCTAGCACATATCTTATTTTGCTTTCTGCAGCCCTGAACAGGTTTGCTGGTGAATGTTGGTGATCGATGCATAACAAGCATAAAATTAATAAATTAGACTAAGGTTATATCACATATCTGTGAAATTGGGGTAATTTAACCCCGTTCTTTATTGCTGACAATACAGAACAAAAAAGAATATATATGCAAAAAAGAAAAGACTTCCTAAACATAGGTAGCATTATTTACACATAAAGGAAACATTCATTTAAAAAAATTAAAAATACATAATGTCTCATGAAACATATGTAACAATAGACATTATCTTGACAAATATCATTAAATTTAATCCTTTCTCTAGAACTTCTTTTACTAGGTCAGCTAGTGAATCCATGCTTGAACATTCCTAATGAGAAGAAAATTATTTCAGGCATGGTCCATTCCATTTATTGGTGTCATTTAGAGATATGTATCTAAAAATAGTCCTTCACTCTGCCACCCCGCCACTCCAATCATCAAAGCAATCCCTATTCCTTTACAATCATCAATAAAAATCAGTGCATTTCAGTCTACATCTATTTAGAGAGCTTTTCCAATAATATTCTAGTTGACTTTTGTTCCTCTTAAAAGGAAGAATATAGAAACGAATGCAAAACATGAGAGATTGATTAGGCCCATTACCCCCTTAGATGAGATAATATAAGGTTATTAATGTAATATATCACTCTGTAATATGTTAGGCAGCAACTCTAGCTACATTCATTTAACTGAAATTTGAGTTATTATCAGTTTTTCTTTCTTTCCTATCATGTCTTTAATGCTATAGGCCTAATTCTATTCAAGCACATATAGCCAACCACTCCTCAAGAATATTGCATAGTGAATCCACCATGGTGAAGGATACAAGATTATAATTCTAAGGCCAATGAATGTCAAGAGAACAGCAAAATAGTACCCAAATGGCCTTAAAATGCAAAATCCATTTCATAAAAACATTGTCTTTACCTGTAAACCAGGCACACTTTAATTAGAGTCACAGGCCCATCTTTAACATAGCCAAACAACGTTTGACCTTACAGAGAAGGTAATATTTTCTTAGGAATAGATTTGAATTTTTCTGCTCTGAATTAAAAATTTTTGAACACAGTTACTGCTTCTTTCCTTTTACAGAGTAACTAAAGTATTCTCTAAATACCTGTTATAATGTAAATATTTACATTGTAATGTCTCTATTCTTCCCAGTCAATTTCTCTCAAAAGATACCCTAAGGAAATTTTTTTTTCAATTTTATTTCTACAGTAAATAGAAAGTTAATGGGATAGAGTATGCGCACTTTAGTATCAACTGAACGAATATAGAAGAGACATACTTTTCCTAAATCTCAAGACAGTATAAAACCAAATAAGAAGTGTTATTAGTAAAAATTTAGAGAAGTAAATAATAATTCAAACAGAATAAAGGGTCCAGAGATCTAGCAAAAATATATCTCAAGACAATGGTGATTCATGAAAAAGTTAGGAATGGTTTAAAGTTGCACTTGGATAACATACCAGTCATATACAAAATATAAAATTGGATACCTACCTCACATCTTACACTAAGTATTAACCCCAGATGGTTTAAGGAACTATATGAATAAATAGAAACATTTTAAATAAAATAGAGAAATATATCTTTACAAGATCAGAATAACAGGGACATTTTAAAAGCACACATACACACACAATTCACAAATCTTATAGAAAACTTTCAATAAAGCTGAAACTTCTATGTATCAATCATATCAAATTTCCTATTGTTTAGGGAAAACTACTGTAACACAATAATCATAAGGAATTAACATTCAAAAATAATATAGAAAACTTTTGACAAAATTGGCTACAAAATAAAATTGAAAACTCCTAGTATAAAAAAAAATCACTGACTAGGGGCAAATACTTTTAACACCAATAATCACAAGGGATTAGTATTCAGAAATAACTGACAGGTTCCAATAAGTTAATATGAAAAGATAAGCAGTCCTAGAAAAATGGACAAAATGCTTGATCACAAGTCACAGTGAAAAAGTGAATGGCAAATAAAAACCTGAAAAGATATTTCAACTCCCTCATAATAAGATAAATGAATATTAAAGCCACAATATGTTACTATTGCATAGCTATCAAAATTACACAAAATAGTGTGAAGATGTTGCTGAGAATATAGCACAAGGTTAACTTTTGTACAGTGTTGGTAGAGTATAAGTTTTTACCATTCTGTAAAGCATTCAATACCTAGTAAAGTGAAAATGTACAAAACCCCATGATATAGCAATTCTCCTGTGTGTAGCCACACAGAAATTTTATACATATGCACCAGAAATTAAATTTATCTATGTCCATATCAGAATTGTTAGCATTACAAAACTTTGAAAACAACTTAAATTATCATAGAGTTGGTGGCTAACATCATGTTTCTCCTCTTTGGAAGGTACATGACAATATTACATAGTTCTATCGCACTCTTTTGAAATTGTGACCACATGACTTTCTAGAGCCACTAAAAGTTGACTAGAATAACATGGGACAATTCTGTGCGAAAATTTGTTGTTGTGTTTTCCAAAGGAAAGGTGCAGACAAAAAAGAAGGCAACACCAGAAAAGCATTCAGGAAGAGAGAGAAGGAAAAAACACTTCATTTTTATATTTAGTTGTTCATACTGGTACCCCCAGGCCAGGGACTCAAACCCAGGAGTATGTGATTTGTGTCCTCAGAGGCAACTGACCTAACTGCTGCTCTACCTGGGCAGACCTAGGTGAAAGCTTTTAAGAGATCATATATGATTCACCTCTGTGAATTATCCTACAATAGTGATATAATATCACAAATGGTGACAATTCTGTCAGCCTGAATCACACCCAAGGTGGACCTACAATATGAACAAAATCCAAATCAATGCAAAATTATTAAACAACTAAAGTTTCATCAATTGTGAATGAATCACTAAATTGTGGTATAATCTTGCAATGAAATGCTATATAGTAGTGAAAATGAATAGAGGCATGTATCAATATGGGTGAAACATTCAAGTGTAATGCTAAAAAAAGAAATTTGAACAACATATATAATGAAACATATGGAGCTTCAATATTAGTACCAACTTATTTCTTAAGCTAGGTAGTAAATATACCTGAGTAGATTATTAATCTTTGTATCATACTGTATTTAATGAAATACATTATCAGTTAAATAACTGAATTATAAATACATACTATTGGCTATTATTTCTAAAATCAAGTTGAGACTTTAACTTGTAGAGAAAAATGTAGATTGCCTTAAGTCCTCTATTCAGGACTCCTGCATGACATCTTTGAAGATTACAGTTAAAAATCTATGACAAAGATATTGTTCAGTCTCCACTATCTCTCTTCATTTTCTGTAGACACTGGGGGAAAATTCTTGAAAAAATATATACTGTGTTTACTTACTTGGCCTATTTGTACAGAAAGGCATCTAGTTGTTCGAGAGAGAAAGAGAACGCAGTAAAAGGAAAAGAAGACATGCCTTATTTGAAGAAAAGTGTTCATTTTAGAAATTGTTTCAATATCTTACAACTTGCAAACACAAAACTTGGAGGTATCTCCTTCCTTCCTCCAGTAATTCACTTCTATTACTCACCATTTTGTTTCCCCTTCACAACAAAAAGGCCATTTTCACTTAGTGCTACCAATGGCACATTTCTATCACATTTGTTACTACAGCTATCAGTGAAAATAACTAATAAATTTTGCTAAGGAAGCCATGGCTTGGCAGAATATGCCACCTAAATAAAGAAAAATATAAGAAGACAAATCTTGTCCAAATACAGTGACTTAAATATCACATTTACTACCGTTATCTAAGGTATACATGGAAGATAATTGATAGGTCACTAAAAAATAATGGAAACTAAAATATCAAAATTGCTTACTGACAATTTGATTTCTTTGTTGCTATTGTTTTCATAATAACTATAATAACACAGGAGGAGGACAAATCATCTTCAGTCATTTGAAAGAAAAAAAAAAAAAGAAAGAAAACAGTGTACCCATAAAACAATTATGTAGAGCACCGGGAGTGCTGTTGTGTTAGCCTTTACATTTAACAAGTACTTTGAAATTCATTGTTTCAATTGAAAAAAAGAAAATCAACTCTACCACAATTCCCATCTAAAGGATCTATAATTTCAGTTTCCATTTTAGGGAAAAACGATAGTAGGTATCATTGCAAAGCCAGGACTAAAGTTTGCTAACCTGAGTGTGATCTAGAACTACAGCATGGGGATCCCTTGGGGTCTTATGGAATTGTACCATCTCATGTCCCATCCTGCTACTGCAGCAGAATCCGTATTTTAATAACTTCCCAAGATGAGCGCTTACTCAACTAAAGTTTGAGAAGCTCTGGTCAAGGTGGTTGATAATTCATTATCCTGGGATTTCCACGTATTCTCTTCAGAAAAGAGAATGTCTCATACCTATACAATGATGATTCTTAAGAGTGGGCAAGACAGGAATATACCTTTAACAAATATAATTACTACTTTTTGTCTGATTCTAATATTTTTCATAAAATATATATTTTCTTAAACATATTATCTGTTATCTCTCTATCTACAGCAGTCACTAAAATAATCCTCTAAGAAAAAGCTGAAACAGATGTTTATATTTCTTCCCACATGATTACCTCTGACTATATTTTCTTTCCTTGTAATTTTTACACTGATAAATGAAATTAATTAAGAATAATACTTTTGGATCTTAGGATAAAAAAATTCAATTATTATTATCACAGTTTTCTATATATTTTCAAACTTTGTTAGGGTGCTTTTTCTTTTGAATCACAACATTTATTAATTATTCTTATAAGATTACATACTACTATTGTGAAAAATTGGAAATTACATAAGCAAAACATGAACTCAAAACCACAATCTGGAGTTAACTACTACTAACATTTTGAGATATATTATTTCAGCATTTTTCTATGGTATTCTATACTTTCATTTACTGTTTCATCAGTATTTCTCATGTAATTAAAATAATTTTCTAACATGATTTGTAATGGATATATGTTATTCTAAATCATGAACGTAATATGATTTATCTAATAATGAGCACATTCTTAAACATTTAGTTTATTAATTTTAATATTAAATTATAATGATTGTCCAAATAACATTCTGTGTGCATCCCTGAATATTTTCTAAATATAAATTTGGAAAAGCAGGGTTTCAAAGTCAAAATATATAAACATTTTAAAGGAACAGACAGATTTTTCAAACTGCCATGCAAAAGATCTGTGGTCCCATTCACAATGAAACATCTCATTTCCCATTCCCTATCAATGAAAATTAAACATTTAATCTGTCAGTTTCTCAGATGAAAAATAGCATCTCATTATTGTTTTAATTTGCACCAAAAGGGTTTGAATGTTTTGTATATGATCACTGACCATTTAAAATGTTTCTTTTAGTGAATTGTCTTTTCATGTCTTTCTGTAGCCCAGGGACAAGGAATATACAATGTGCTGAGCTTTTCCAGCTGTCAAGTCTAATCAGAATCGTTCTCCTGCCCCAGAAAGTTGCGGAAGATAGACTCTGACATTTGGCTGCCAAGTAACCCAGAGCAGCTCTCCTCCAACGCAAGGCTGTGCAGGATTGGAGGACTACACTCTTCACCATTCCCCACCCAGATACCTACCGAGACCTGGGGGTGGGGTCACAGGCACTGCCACCTCCCACACAGTATCAGCTTTCCACAGAGGTGTTTATGGAAAGCATATCTGCCAAAACTGAGTTGGTGCCATCTCTATAGGGAATAATGCTCCCATTCAATGAAACAGAGAGAGAAGAAAAATTCTACTCAATTGTCTAGCCTGCTGAAATAGCTTTTCTAGAACACATTGTTATGAAGTGATGGTTACAGTGCCTGAGCTCAAATGCCACGCTCCTCATATAAGATTCTATAGATTCTATCGAATAAATGGTGCTCAATACATAGTAAACACTCGATCAATCTCAAAAGACTACATATCACTGTCTTTGCTAATTTTGACCAGCTTAAAAACTGTCTCTCCAGGGAAAGCTTTTCCCTAGCACCACTATCCTATTTATAGTGAATTTTAACAAAGAAAATTTGAAATAGTTACTGAATTCAGGTCATTTTTATTCTTCATGATAATTTTTAAAGACTTGTTTTAAGACTAGAAAAGATTTCCATATCTTTTATTCAATATGCATTAATTTGAAGCATATAAACCAGGTAAAATTTAAAATTTTATTATGTAATATAAGGTATGGCTTGATTTTTTTCCCTTACTAACTAGGCAGAATATCCAGGACCATGTTCATATAATTCT
This sequence comes from Solenodon paradoxus, assembly GCA_004363575.1. Classification (NCBI taxonomy): domain Eukaryota; kingdom Metazoa; phylum Chordata; class Mammalia; order Eulipotyphla; family Solenodontidae; genus Solenodon; species Solenodon paradoxus. The sequence continues at coordinate 124,768 of RJWH01000636.1, read as the reverse complement.
CCACTTACTATCCTGTTTCTAATATACACTTTGACATATTTTCAGATTTTAATTTTGCTCCATAGATCTATTCGACATATAGTTTTGATTGTCATAGCTTAATCAATCACTTACTATTGGTAATACAAATTTTATTATTAATAATAAATAACAATAATGATGATAATAACAAGTTTTAGCTTATTTCTATATTAATTTTTTTCTTTGTTATTATAGCTGGTATACTTCATAACTTCAAAAATTATTTAATTAGGTCCCGCTAAATATGTACTGCCTACATATATAATTTATACTTTAAAAAAATCTGAATTCTTCCTAAAAGCAAGATATATATGCATATATATATATATATATATATATATATATGTACATGTGTGTGTGTTGTGAGAAATGCCCTATTGAACTCTGTTTCTATTATTAGTCCTCAGGGTTTTTCTAAATAGTAGTAGTGATTATTCTTACTTGCATTACTAATAAACCTATAATATGTCACAAGGCTGTCCACTCATCATCATACCCAGTCCAACATGCCCTAGACCAATTTCAAACCTAAAAATCTTAGAATGCAAACTATTCTATTCCCTGCCTTACAAGGTATTTCCTAGTGTTTAAGAGCATCTTCAGATGTATCAGAGAAGCATCTAGAAAAAGTAATTAATTGGAATATGAATATTTAAAGCAGCAAATGATATAAAATTACGTCAAAAATATCAAGCAAGTCTCAAGGCAAGGACAACTTGATTTTGATTGTCAAGAAGTATAAGAAGATGAGATCCTAAGGCACTGGCTATGACTGATCTGGCTAAGTAAGTCAGAGAGTTCAGTTCTTTGGGCTCTCAGAGTAACCCTCAGAATAGTTCTTTTATCCAGTCACTGGCATCAGTTTTTCCAAGGCTATGGATCTACAATGAGGTCACTGAGTGATGATGCTTAGGAAAATGAGCCTTCAGATTCAAGTTCTCTACTCCTTAGCTTTGTTATTTTAGACTCTCATTAACACAAAACCTAGTATCAACACTCTTCCAGATTGTCTTACTGTAGTCCTTTATTTATAAGTTATCTTATACTTTTATGTTCATTATTCAAAATGAAGAAATCTGTAATATTTTAATGATGAAGAGGGGAAATAAATTTAATTTATATTAGTATGTGCTGGGTACAGTGTAAAGCTATTTACAAACTTACATTGTATGATATAATCCTCACCACACACCATAAAGTGAATGTCACTTCTTATCTCCTTTGGAAACTGGACTGATAGAGGTAAAATGTGCTCTTAAATATTAATTTATTCTTCCTTTTAGTTTTTGACACAAAGCTCAAACATTTGCTATGGGTTTAAAATTATATAAAATTATATATTATACATATGTATGTATATATATATATATTTATATTCCTCCATTCCTACTTCACAAAATCTTTCTTCCTACACTGAAGTTGAATTTCTCAGATGCCTTTTTAGCATCTATTGAGAAGATCACATAATTTTTACACTTTCTTTGATCGCATGATAGGATGAATTGTTTTAATAAATTTTCTACTTTTAAATTTTCTTTGCATGTCTATGATAAAGACAGCATGTTCATAGTGTATTAGTATTCTAATATAATGCTATATATGAGTTGCTATTATTTAGTTAATGTTTTCGAATCTTTATTCTTAGGAGAGCTAGTTATTTTTGCAATTCATAAAATGAATTGAGTATCAATCCATCTTTTTCTAAACTTAATAAAATGTTCATAGAATATTATTATTTTAATACAGTCTGTATTTGAATTGCTATTATTTATTTAGGGCTTTTGAATCTTTATTCTTACATGAGTTGGCTATATTTTGCAATTCACAAAATGAATATGGGTTCAATTCATCTTTTTCTAAGATCAATAACATTTTAAATAATATACGAATTGCTTTTTTCTTAAAGGTTTTTGGACTATCATTCTTAAAATATTCTTCATCCTTTTTTTGAGGAAGGAAGGGAGAGGAAGAAGTTAAAATTCACAACCTAAGATTTCTGGCCTGTGAAACTAAAAGCATTGCCATTAATTGAGATATGAAAGAAAAGTTAAGAAATATGTTTGAGAGAAAGCAGCCAAGAGTTCAGTTTTTATATTAAAGGTGAATAACCTGTCATATTTCTAAAAAACACACACAAAAAAAGATGTATAACAAATTTTAAGGGACAGATTTGATGCAGAAATGCAAGGTTGGAAATTGTAATCAAATGCTATTCAAAGGAATGAAAGAAGAGTCAACTGTGGGGAGTTCTAATATTTGGAGATCACACAAAGGAAAAGTAAATTTCAAAGGAAACAAAATGGTACCCCAGGGACCTAGAAAGGAATGTTATAACAGCCAAATAAGGAATGTTTTACAAAGGGAAAATCCAGTCATCAATTGCAAACCGTGTGTCTTTTTCTTTCCTTATGTGTATCAAGAATGCTAAAGGCTAGCTTTTATTTTCTTAAATAATCAATTGTTGAACTTTTTTCACTGTTTTTTTCCCCTTTATAGCCATTAATTCTTAAATTTATTCTCAGTAACTCCTTTTGTTACTACTTTGTTTTCCATTAACTCCATGCACTAAATTTTTTTCATTTGTAGGTTTGGTTTAATAACTAAAGCATTTAAGCAAATTACTTCTGAATTACCCAGTTACCAAAAAAATCAGGAACCACTGTAACTACAGCTAATTAGGATGGATGTCCATTTTTACTTACTTCTTGACCTTAATATATTAAAGTGTCTTAAATGACTAAATACCTATATCTTTATATATGTATATATACACACATACATATATATACACACATATACATATATATACACATACATATACACAATATCTTTATTGTTGATATTGCTGGTATTTATGTTACATTTGGGGCAGGTAATGCAGCCTTACAAAATTCATGATGTGAGGAATTTATTGAGACTTTGTTGTATACACATGCTCAATTTTGTAATAATATTTTGGCCAGTTCAAAATTAAATAGATTTTATTAATGTTAAGAGTTCAGTTAAGCATTCTTTATTAAATCAATATTGTTTTGTTATTCATCTTCTTAGTTGCATTTTTCTATTTCATCTGTCAAGAACTAAAAGTAATATAGTGATATTTGTGTACCATCATGATTATATCAACATCCCCTTGTATTTCAAACAGTTTTTATGTACATTTTAAGCTATATATTATTTACCAAATAAAGTTCATGACAGCAATACTTCATTACAAATTATGCCAGTTTTACAATGTAAAATAATGAGGATTAATAGTTATTTACCTTTCATTTATACTCATTTAATAAAATAATGGGTTCTAATTTACACTAGTTAATTTAATATCAACTGCTTTATTCTTTTAAATTTGCCTATTAACTTTACACAGTCATTACTCTTTACTCTATAATATTTAAAATTAATTTATTGAAGAAATATTGTATCACAACATTACATAGGTTTAGGGCATACATCACTGTAAATCAAAACCTGCATGTAATAAATGTTCACCACTACCATTTCAGTGCATCTTTCACTACAAAATTGGTCCATCAACCCAACTGCATACCTCTACTCCCCTTTCTCTTCCTGAAGACACTAATTCCTTGTATATACTAAAAATCTACCATTATTATATATTGTTCATTTGTTTGCATGATTTTCCCATATCCCATACATATATAACTGATAGCTATGTTTTTATTTCTCTTTCTGAATTATCTCACTAAGCATAATTCCCCCTGGTCCATCCATGTTGCTGCAAATGAAAGGATTTAATCTTTTTTGATAGCTGAGTATTATTCCGTGGTATATGTATGTGTATATATGTGTGTGTGTATCTATATTTATGTGTGTATGTCTATATATGTATCTTCTTTAGTCACTCATATGTCAACACTACAACAAACATGAGGGTGTATATATTTCTTTGAATTAGTGCTATGTTTTTAAGGTACTCAGCAGCAGGATAACTAGATCATATGGGATTTTTGATTCTCAGTTTTTGAGAAATCTCCATATTGTTTTCCATAATGATTGCATTTTATACTCCCACCAACAATGCATAAAAGTTCCCTTTTCTTTGCATCCTCTACAGCATTTGCTTCGTCTTTCAGATATTGGTCATTCTCTCACTATAGGTGATACCTCATTGCTGTTTTGATTTGGATTTTCTCATGACAGGAGAGGTAAAACATCTTTGCTAGTGCTTGTTGACCATCTGCAGGTCCTCTTTGGAGAAGTATCTATTAAAAATCGTCTGCCCATTTTTAGTTAGATTATTTATTTTTCTGTTATTGATTTTCATGAGTTACTTATATTTTTTATATTAACTCCTTGTTGGATTTACGATCTACAAGTATTTCTCCTTTTAAGTAGGATGTCTTTTTGTTTTGTCGAGAATTTTTTTTGCTGTGCAGAAGTTTTAACATTGGAGTAAAGTTCCCAAGAACATTAGGTCAATGTCCAGGAACATTTTGCCTTTGTTTTCTTTTGTGTATTTTATGGTTTCAGGCCTTCCATCTAAATCTTTAAATAATTTCAAATCAGTTTTTGTGTATAATACTAGGTAGCAATCTAGTTTCAAACTTTTGCATGTTTTCAATACCACATTCTGTTTTTACCACCATTTCTTGAAGAGACTATCCTTGTCCCATTGTATGCCCATGGCTTCTTTGTCATAACTGTATATGTATATGTGTGGGATAATTTATCAATTCTACACCATACTGACTTGATCATTATTGCTTCATGGTATAGTTTGAAGACAGGTAGTGTGACACTTCCATTTTTGTTCTTTTTTTCTCAGGATTCTTTATGCTAGCTGAGATTTCTAGTAGTTCGAAATAAATGTCATGATTTTTGTTCTATTTCTCTGAAGAATTTTAATGGGATTACACTAACGCAGTATATTGTTTAGATAATATAACCATTTTAATAATGTTAATTTTTGAATATGTAAGGCTTTTCCACTTCTTTTTATCTTCTATTTCTTTTAACAATGTCTTAAAGTTTTCAGAGTATAGGTCTTTCACTTGATTTGTTCAATCTATTCCAACATATTTCATTCTTTTTGATGTAATTGTAAATGGGATTGTTTTCCTGAGTTCTTTTTCTGATAGTTTATTATTTGCATTTACAAATGCAATGTATTTTTAAGTATTAATTTTGTAGCCTGCTACTACATTTGCTATTGTTTCTAGAAGGTTTTTTTTTTTCCTAGAACCTTTGGGGTTCTCTCTATATGTTATGATGTCATCTGCAAATAGTGATAGTTTTATTACTTCCTTTCCAATTTGGATATGTCCTTTTCCTGTGTAACTGCACTGGTCAGTGCTTCCAACATTCTCATAAATACTAGTGAGAAGAGTGGAAATCCTTGCTTTGTTCCTGATCTTAGAGAAAATGCTTTCAACATTTCCCATTGAGTATTATGATATAGGTTATGGTTTGTCATAGATATCCTTTATACATTGAAGTATGGTCCATCTATAATAATTTTTGGAGAGTTTTTAACATAAAAGGGTATCAAATCTTACCAAGTTCTTTTCCTGCACCTACTGAGATGATCATATAGTTCTTGTCCTTATTTAGTTGATACAGCATATCACATTTATTGATTTGCATATGTTGAATCATCCTTATATCCCTAGAATAAATCCCACTTGATTGTTGTGATAATTCTTTTAATGAGTTGTTAAATTTGGATTGCTGGTATATTTTTTTTTTAAGGGAAAGAGAGTTTAACTAAAAGAATAATAGGGTCTAGGGAATTTTCTAGTGAAAAACCCAGGTATTGGCCAGGACTTTGGGTTTATATAATATTTAGAGTTTCAGGAGGTGTAGAAGATGGCAGTTACAAGGTGGAGCGATGCTAACATTTTCCAGGAATAGGCTGAGAATGTGGAGTGAAGCAGGGTGGAAGGGTGCCACCTCTTTTCACACCTTTTATGGTTAGTTTCAGATCTATTATGGCACTGAGAGTCATGAAAGTTAACATATTAATGACATTTTAATGAAGAAAGGTTACTCTAAGGATGAAACTGGGGTCTCTGTGCAGGTGTTATATATTGGTTTAAGATGGAAAGGACTTTGGCTTCTTAAGCCTAAAGACTTTTCATCAGTATTCATAATTGACTGTTGAGATTTAGCCCATGATGACTTCATAAACTGGGCCATTCTGAAAAATAAATGACAAGCAGAAATTACTATGTTGCTTCTGTTTGGTCCCACCATGCCTTGGCTTTACTGTAGCGCTTTGCCATAGTTAGTCACTAACAGACTTTAGTGAATGTTCTCCATCTGCCCCTCACACATATTTTCTCCACTTCTCCACCCTTCTTTGCATTCTAGGAGATTGACTTCAGTGTTCCCTTGCTGGTCAAATTTCAGTTAGTTTTGGCCAATGGTGGGCAGATAAGAGGACAGAGAGAATTAGTCTGTGCTCTCTATCTCTGCCAAGGTCTTGGTTTTCAATGACTGATTGCTTTACTTAAAGCCCAACACTCATTAAATAGCCCCTCTCCCATAACTGTAATAATTTCCAGGTTCTGGTAACACATTGGGTTGAGGCTTAGGATGGATGGATCCCTATTGTTGACAGGTTGCTGCACTTGCAGCTGCCTACATATGTTCATCAATGAGGTAATGGGTGAAATAACTACAATAAACTAATGTGATGGAATTTTATATACCAATTAAACAAGTGATGTACAGCAACACACAATATGGCTCACTCTTAACATTATAATACTAGGTGGGAAATTGATCCTAAAAAGATTCAAGTTAGCAATGTACCCTTTCATAAGTTTTTAAACAGCTACAGAAAAAAAAAAATACACACAGGGTGTATCCTGGTGCAGCAGCAGTTAGGTCAATGGCCTCCAAAGATTACAGGTCATATACCCCTGGGTTCAAGTTCTGGGTCCAAGGGAAAAGAGTAATTGTGAACAACTAATATGGAAATACAAATAAAGGGCTTCTTCCTCCTCTCTCTTCCCGCCTGTCTGCCTGCTCACCTTCATTCATGTCTGTATCTTTCCTTTAAAACACACACACACACACACACATACACACACACACACACTATACCTTTTAGGAATACATATAGATGAAATTAAGTTATACAGAATAAAAATAAGATATAATAAGATAATAAAAGGAAATAATAAAAATGACATTCAGATTGATAGTTAGCTCAAGTAGGAGGTTGCATTTTATTAGGCTAGCTATGTCTGTGTCCTAAGGAAGTTAGGACTTTATCTTCCCACAAGGACTGGGAGAGAGGCAAAGGCCTAACCTTCCTGAGGATTATATTTCAAATCAATGCCTTTCAGGTTTTTGAGAAAAACACTCTTAAGTTGTAGGAGCTATCCATGCTGCTCAAAGGGACAGAGAGGGGATTCACAGTTGTAAGTCCTTTTTGGTAAATGTTCTAACAAAGGGATGTCAGGGCCTCATTGTCAAGTGATGACCAGAACTAAAATCAATCTAGCAGTATTATCCATTCATCTGATGTTGGGCACTTAGGTAATTTCCAGTTCTCTAATTTTCTTTTTTTGATGATGTGATACTTTTGTCGGGTTTGGAATCAGAGTAATGGTATAATCATAAAAAGTGAAAGTTTACTTTTTTCAATTTGATAGTTTGAGAAAGACTCGTATTAATTCCTCTTTGAAAGTTTAGTAGAATTCACTAGTAAAACCATTTGATCTGGGGTAGGCAATTTGTGATTACTATTTTAATTTCTTTGCTTGTGGTTGATCTGTTCAGGTTTTCTGTTTTTTCCAGATTAAGTGCTGTAATGTTATATGTTTCTAAGAATCTGTCCATTCTGTAGGTTATCCAATTTATTGTCATAAAGATCTTTAGAATATTCTTCTATGATCCTCAATATTTCTGTAGTATCAATTATAATTTCTGATCTTTCATTTCTGATTTTATTCATTTGTAATTTTTCTCTCTCCTCTTCTATGTAAGTACAGTTAGTGGTTTGTCTATTTTGTTTACTTCTTTCAAATAACCAGCGCTTGGCTTCACTGATTTTTTTTGAATACTCATTTGAATCTCTATTTCATTTTTTCCTCTAATTTTTATTATTCCCTTCCCTCTACTAACTTTGGGTTTTATTTTTCTTCTTTATCGAGTGCCTTTAGGTGAATGTTTAGGGTTTTTTGTATGTGTGGGACTCTCCTTGTTTACTGAGATAGGACGATGTTTCTCCAAATTTCCTTCTTAGTACTACTTTGGCTACATCCCATTGATTCTGATAAATTCTGACTTCATTTTCCTGTTTAATTTCACTTTTGATTTCCTCATTGACCCAATATTTTTTTCCTCTCTTTCTTCTATTGGCTTTCTACTTTCAAGCCATTGTGATGTGAAAAGTGCTGGATCTGATGTCAATATTTGTAAATTGCTTAGGCAGTCTCCTCAATGCCACTGCCTCTTTTAGGGAGTTACTGGCATTTCGTGGGGTTCCCTGTCAGAGTTGTCTCCAAAAAAAAGATTATCATGTATCTCTTAGATGCCAAGCAAGGAATGACTTCAGCCTCCATTTTAGCCCTATTTCCCTTTTGGAATCTGTAATTTTATATTAAGTAAAGTTTTTATATAGTACATGGAACTGCTTTTGTCAAATTTTAGTTAATTTTTAGTTCATTATTTTACATAGTATCATCGTCTCTCTTTAATAAATGATTATTATAACTTTCTTTTTATGTGTTTTGATAGTTCTGAAATCTTTTTAATAATTCATATTATCTATATTTTCTCATGACAAAGTTTCTTCTAATCACAGGTAAACATATCTAATGGCTATCCTTTGCTTCATGTGAAATAAATTGATCCTTTTTCCAACTATTTTCTCTTATGTAATTGAATCCTCTAAACATTATTTTCACATTTTACATCTTCTTTTTAAAAAACTATTTGATATTCATATTCGGATTTGCGACTCTCTAATGATGATTAATTTCATTTAATGATAGATCTACCTGATGTTAAATTTTATTTTCAGTCTTCCTCGAAGTGTGCACTCTCTTAAGATTTGCTGCTCTCTTAAGATGATTTATTGCATTTAATGATAGCTCTACCTGGTTTTAAATTTTACTTCCAATCTTCCTCAAAGTGTGCCTTTTTCACATTTAAGTTATTTTGAATTTAAATCACCGCTGACGATTCTAAGTTCTGGGGAACGTTTTCCCCAAGACATTTATATGCCTAGTCTTTCAGTCATTGCTGATCAGACAGTTTTTGCATGTTTCCCCTTTCAATGACAACTTGACAGCTATAAAATTATTGGATGCTGCATGATCCAATCATTGGATATTGCTAATAAGAAGTCTGAAACACATGATTTTTTTTTCTTTTTAAAGGAAAGGTCCAGGCAGAGGAAAAAGGTGAGTGGGCAGGCAGGAAGGAAGAAAGAGAGAGGAAAAAGAAACATGTTTTTTTGTTTTTTTAGTTGCTCATCTTGATTGTCCCAACTGGCCCTGGGACCTGGGGGAAGTATATGGACTGGGCCTAACCCCCATTCCACCAGGGTGCTCCATATCTGATAGTTGTTTTATAATTATTTCTGTTTAGATATTTACAGTATCTGTTTTTAATACTTAAATCTAATCATTACTTCAGAATATGCCTAGAGGTATCACGCTGAACACATTTTTCTATTTTATAAGGCTCTTTGTGTCAGGTGGAAGCTTTCACAAGTCAAAACCATTTTCATCTTTTATAGATATTATATTTTCTCTTATTCTTATTCTGATCACCATATCTGTATCTCTAATGCCTTTTGTGGATTACTTTTTTTTCCCCTTTAAACCTGCTTCTCTGTATTATAGCTGAACTTCACAAGTTTATTCTCCATACTTACCATTCTATTTTCTGCAGATATTAATTCTAACTGTTATACTTTATTCTCTTACTTTTTAAAAATTAATCTTACTTAGCACCTTATTTAACGCCTCCTGTCTGTTCTTTACAATTCCTCAAGCAAATGTCATTCTTGCTCAGCTTTAATATTAAAGATCTTTAAACTTTAATTACAAAGCAAGTACTACAATCTCATCTATAGACAATATTTTGAAAATGTGTTCTCTTTCTTTGCATTCAGAATGCCATGTTTTACTCTTCCTAGGTTGAAAAATCTTTTCATAAACACATATACGTAGTTTCCAAATGCAATTTATTTTTCTCTGATCAATTTAGTGGATAGATGATGAGAAGAAAATACAAGAGTAATATCTTTACTTAAAATTTTAGAATCACAAAATATATAATACAATGGAATATTACTTCATAAAAAGGTGAACTCTTGCTATTTGCAACAACATGGAGGAAATTTGCGAGTATTCTGCTGAGTGAAGTTACATAGATGTATATGATTTGATATTTGGTGTATTATACACAAAAACTTAACTGCATCTATAAAAACTATATTAGCATAATATTAAATTAGGTTATATTTCTGTATTTTCACTGAGTAAAGAGGTACAGAACTGATTTTCAATGAGCTTAGGACATATTATGTAAAATCAGTAAAAATATTTAATTTAATAGCCTCTGCTTTCCCAAGATATAGGAATTTTGACATTATCTTACATATAAAAAAATCAAAAGTTAAATTCACAACATAATTAGGAGACTGAAAGACAGTTCTATCCAAAGTAGTTTACAGAAAAATAAAGAGATACTCAATTGCTCAAGACAGTATGTTAATAGAGAAGTCAGGTTCAGAACCAAAAAGACTACCAATTTGTGAACTGTTCTATCTTTAAGATAGAGCTGAAAGCAAAATATCAATGCATAAATTTTCCTTTTTTTTTTGTAATCCTGTCACATAACAGGATTGTTGTTATTCTTAGCAACAAAATGTTCAAAAATAGGAAATGCTGAATTGCATTAGTCAAGAAAATCCAGTTGAAAACTCCATATTCATCTTGTGAATTTGGTCCAAATAATGTTTTTAAGTATCACATATCATGTAAAATCAGACTGTCTATAAAGTGTGACATGTGCAAGGAAGTTTCCTCAGTGCTCACTAATGAACAAAACAGTATGTAGTAACAGTAATTCTAGTAATAAATGGCATAATTAGAATGTGCTTGGTAAAAGCTGACACATAATTATAGCAATCACATCAAAACTGAATGAAAATAAAAGAGAATAGAGGTTTGATCATCATATTAAAAAGAAATAAAATAATAAGTTATATCTCATGCAGAACGAAACTCTCATTTCAAATGCACACAAGCAGCACAGACCAGCCTAGCTACAGCTGTTCATGTCAAGTTAACCACTTGACTGTCTTGGATATGAAACCTTTTTGTTCCCTGACACTGGGGAGACGCAAGTCTTAGAGGACAGGTTTGCCTGCTTGACTTCTTGTTTATGAACAGAATTTTCTCGCTTGGAGACACATGGTCTAGCCATGCCAATTTAGGATAAATTACTTGCACAGGTGATCAGCTGTTCCTCATCTCTTTTGAGATGAGATAAAGCAAAGGTTTAAATGTGAACATGTGAGATCTAAAGAAACCAAGAATCGCTCTGACAGTGCTGTCTGATCATAGAAATGGGTTACTAAATTAGATTTTGACACTGAAGAAAGATCAGCTAAACTGAACTGAACTTCATGAGGCTATTCATCTATGCAGAAGTTACCTTAATTTCATACCATTAGACAAAAGAAAACAATTCCAACAATATGCTGCTCAACTAAAGTAGGCATGCTGGTGGGCACTATATAAATAAGCAATTACAATAGGAGAGACAGAAAAAAAGAACCAGAGCTTTAGAAATTGCAATGGTGAAAAAATGATCCTTGTTATTTTTTAATATTTTGCTGCTGAATGTGTGTTCTACAGACCAGAAGCACTGACTTTCACTAGGATTTGCTTGAAATATAGAATCTCGGGCCCCACCCCATACTAATTTTTAAAAATCTGCATTTAACAGGGTCACAAAGAGATTCATATGCTATCAAAGTTTGAGACACACTAATTTAACAAATCCAGACCCAACAGAGGAGACAGGATCCTGGAATAGGTCTTATCTAACATTATGTTCCAAATTTGAAAACTCATCAAAGTTGAATGACTAAATAAGTCTCAGATGACCAATTAATGTTAGAGTTAAATTTAGATCTTAGTGTTCTATCCATGTACCATGCTTAACATGCCCAAATTTCCAAACAGCCAATATAATGGGGGAAAAGGGGTATTGAATTAGTCTTCTTCTAACTCCTCCACACCAATTTTAAATTAATATTCTAGCACTAGATTGACATTTTTAAAAAACTTTCTCATAAACGGATCTTTTGTCAAAGAATAAAGCCATTAGCAGGACAGATTTACTGAAGACCAAGTTTATGTGCTTAAAAGATATTCTCTCTTCCAGTCATCACTGATGTAATCAAGGCACTGTCAGAGATTGCTGGAAAGGATTAAATGTGTTTTATTTTAGATTGATCACTCTTGTGGAGAGAGAGAGGATAGTGGAGAAGGAGGAAGGCAGAAAACCAGGGAAGGTGGGAGGGGAAAGCAGGAGTCGAGTGGTGGCACTGCTGTGGTGTGCCTGTCTGACATCACTGGCTTAACATTTGTATTTCAGTCCATCGCCTGACTAATAACACCATGTAGTGAAATAAAGCACCCATTCTGGAGGTAATTGTTATGTGGTGGAATATAAACAAGCCCCATTCTGCAGTATATTTACCACAGTGCATATTTACGAGTTGGGTTTAATTAAAAGTCGGGAACACTAGAGCTATTTTTTAACTAGACGCCTATTATCTAGTGTCAAATGCTTGGTTTTAATCACGCATTTTATATCATCGTGACCTAGATCACTGCCTGTGACATATGAGATAGTGTGTTGTCTTTCCTGAGAAGATGTAGCAGGGCTTGATGGATGTTTTCTCATTCCTAACCTCATTACTACCAGCTTCCCATCCATCTAATAAAATGCTATGATAGAGAGTGGGAAGGTGCTATAAATCATAATATTCCAGCCGCTTCCAGCAGATTCATTAGAAATGCTGACTATATATCTCACAAACAGAAAGTCAACACACAAAGTAGGTTGCTGCTTCTCCCCAAGATCAAGACACCCTGTTTCTCTCCTCTCCATTTCCCAGTGGAACAGAAGTTCCTTTTACATGATGATAACTGCAGAGCCCTTGTCCTAATGTGATTTATCCAAAATAGAATTGATAGATACTAGCTTCATTCTTGTTATATGAAATCTGATCATTATTCCCCTGCTTGGGAGAGTTATAGACATCTAAGTGTCAAGGCAATAAATTCAGTTAAAATAGGTTAGGTCATGGAGTTTTTGTCAGTATTGTTTTTATCCTGACAAAGAAAAGAATCCTGTGTTTCCTGAAGGAAAAAGTGAAAGTTTCCAAAGAGGTAAGTGAGAGCTCTGACATTATCACTGCTTTAAGTAATCAGGTATGAAAACTTAGTGACATTCCTGGCTCTTCTCTCTTTTTCATTTATTAGTGCAATCATTCACCAAGCAGTTCACAAGGATCTATTGAGGCCAAGGCACTGTACTAGAGGTTGAATTGCACCTATAAATTCAACATGGCTTTCCCTCAAGGAGCTTGCTCATAAAATGCAAAAACGGAGTACAATTGAAACATACAAGAGGAAGTCCTAATCCAGTCTAGACAGAGTAATGGTCAATGAAAGCTTCCTGAACCATAGGACACCTAAGTTCACTAGAGAAGAGGGAGGGAAAACTATGTTCTAGAACTGCAAAGACTGAGAGCTGCAAAAAAGGCTATGATCCAAGTTTACTTAGCTGAGACCAAGAGGAACAGGATGTGGTGACAGAAAAGGGTGATCATAAGCAACAGAAGGCAGACCATGAAAAGTCCCCATTCTTTATAAATTTAAGGTGTTTTGGAGCACAGGAAACCATCAAACACTCTAAACAGAACAGTGATTTGGTGATATTTTGCATTTTAGATGATCACTCTCATAACAGTGGGCAACAACTGGTAGGACGACGGGACAAAGATTGAGTCAGGGACACAAGCAAGAAGGCAGTGGCAGTAACAGCATGAGATGTGAGAATGGAGAAAGCTGGGAATAATTGAGAACTACTCATGAGGTAGAGTTGACAGAACTAGTGACTGATTTGTTCTCTCTAATCTAGCTAGTCACCAAGTCTATTAGTCCTTTCTCCAAACTAAGCCTTATTCAACTGTTTCCATGTGTTCCCACAGCCACCATAGCCTCTTCCCAATATGACAGGCCCTGTGCTATGCTGTAACTGGCATCCATATCTCTCCAACCTCCAGTTCATGTTCTACAACCTAACAAATCCTCATAAATCTGTTCTCTGTTCTGAAATCCCCTGTCATGCATCTTATTCCCATTGTCCATAGCAATAGTTCTCAAACTTCAGTGAGTATCTGAATCACTGGGATACTGGGGGAAAGGGAAAGAGGTAGTGAAAAACACATAAGCCTAGCCCCAATAAAAATAAAAACTTCCTAAATATTACTTAAAGTAGTATATACAGATGTTGATTTAGATCACGCACACCTGAAACTTAGATGCTATATGTGCAGTTACTTCAATATATTTTTTAAAAAATGACAGTTTCTGATTTAGACATGACAAGGTATCTAGAAATAAATCTTAGACAAACATTCAAGATATTAAGATAGGAAGCATACTTTGAGATAAAGTTCATAGCTAGAGCCTATAATTCATGAACTTCTATAATTCTTATACCCCAGATTGTCCTGATCTCCATTGTAACTTATCTCCCTCAATAGATTTCTGTATTCCTGTTTTGATTTCTGATTGTAAAAATGACTAGTCATAATCATTCAATATCCTTACCTTCAATCACGTTGTTCCACCTCTATCTTTTGCTTGTCTGAATTCAGTGCAGCTGAATTCAGCACATCTGCAAAGGGTAGGGGGAAGATTAGATAACAATGTCAAAGTGACATTACAACTTTATTATTCTTGAGTTATTTTAAATCCCACCGCTTTATAACCCACTCTTGAACAAACTCCTCTTTTTGAACTTGGAACAGTTCCCCCTGTTTTTTCCCCACATTTAATTATATCAACTATTTTATAAGCTTATGGAGAATAGTATAGAATTGACATTAAGAACATGGATCTGGCCCTGGCTTGATCACTGACTAGCTGCATAGTATTGGGCATATTACCTTCTTTCTAACCCTCCACTTCCTTATCTATAAAATGGGGAAATAAAAGTTTTTCCATTGTAAAATTGTTGCAAAGATTAAAAGAGATAATCCACATAAGGCAATTAGTACAGTGCTTGGAACTTATTAAGGCACTCTATAAAAGTTAATGAAAAACAGTATGACAGTGTTTTCTTTGCTTATAATTCTATTCTAAGTAACTTGAAGACAGCTACAGAAGATTCTTTTATATCATTAAGCACTTTCCCTACTCCAGAAAATGACACAGAATAGCATCATCTAGGGTTAGTTTGTGACTGATACCTATGGTAGTCTACAATAAAAGTAAATGAGAATAGCAGAAATGAATCTTAATATACAAACTCAGGTATTCCATAACTATCATATGCCCACATTTTCTTTAAACATGATTTCAGCTTCACCCGACTATGCTGAAGGAAATTCAGTGTCACTTGTGAGGACAAGTCTTAGAGGACAAGTCCCAGGGTCTTGATTAGCACAAAAACATGGGGGAATACTCACACTGTTCCACACTGGATGCTACTCAGATGCCAAGTGACCCAGCCCATGTGATTCCTGTAGGTCACAGGCAGCTTCACTAATTCTCTGCTTTGCATGGAATGTAGGCAACCAGACTAGGATTGGAAGCCCTGAACTCAAGAGTAAGGTCATTTCCAGTGCTTTTCTTGGCCATACCTCTGAGATTTGGTCATCTCTCCAGGACTTTGCCAGGGATAAGATACGAGCCCTACTCCAGAAAGACCAAATCATTTTCTTTTCTCATGTTAGCCAAAACCTCCCTTAATTCCCTGCCTTGAAAGAAATTCCCTGTCTTACTTTCTGGGATAACTATTAATGACTTTAATGGAGTGCTTTTTATAATGACTTTAATAAAATTTAGGAGCCTGATCTCAGTTCCAAAAACAAACAAAAAGAATTTTTTGAGGCAGGGAGTTATTAGGGTCTGATTGCCTTGTGAAGCGAGAAAAAGATAAGAAATGAAAGAATAACAAGCCCAAATTAATATTTTAATAAATGATCCTTCCCAACAAGTCAAGAGGAATCTATTTTCTGGAACACAAAAGATCAAAGCATAAAATAGAGGGATGCCAGAATGGTGGCATATTCCTTTTTTGAGTCAGACAAGCCCTTTTTTCTATAGTTTTGGCACTGGGAAAAAGAATAGGCCTTTGGTAAAGGTTAGGACTCTTGCTACATCCTTCCCAAATTTTAGGAAACTGTCTAATGTTTACAAGGAGAGCGTCATCCATGCAAGCAAAGCACATCTTGTCTCTTGAAAGAACAAAGGCTCAGAAAGGCCATAAAAATTGCCCATAAGTCTTTTTAGACATCAAAGGACTCTTACCAACAACATACAGATGACTTAATGAAAGTAAATCGGGAACATATGGATTAAGATTCTCTTGAAATACACACAGGTTTAGAAACTAGGTGAGAAAGGAACTGCTTAGAGCCAAATGCATTTTGGATTTTCTAAACACGTGTGTGGCTATCACCATGAATACCCCACCCACCACCCACCCCCACATACAAACATACAAGCATTGGCTCACTGCATGACTGGAGAGGTAGAACTGGTGACACTCCTAGAGACCACATACCATGGGAGATCCATAGCTATTTACCCAAGAGTAGATCAATTCAACAAATGGTTCTTCTAATGTTTTCAGAAAAGAGGACAAGGGAAGGAAAAGTTGATCAACAATTAAGAATAAACAATAAGAGACTTTTGATTTTGTTTTCTGATTCCAAGACTAAACATAAATCTACTTTGTTGGCCTCAGTTTTCTTATCTATAAAATGTAATCAGTGGATTGATTCATATCAGCAATAAAATATCTGTTTTATTCGCTAATCTCCCTGTCTCCACTTTTTTTAATTTGGGCATATGCCAATTTTTACAGCAAAAATAATAAGACCCAAAAGTTGAACTCTAATATATCTGACAGTCAAGCCTGACCCCAGGAAAAATAATCAAAGCAGGTAAAAATGAGTCTCAGGAATCCACACAAACTTTTTATGCACCTCTTCTCCCCTGGAATATCCCCCAAAATGCCTCGCTGCCCTGATGCTCGACCCAATAGCCTAAAACAGTCCATTGGAAAATTTACACTGAGAGTTGACCTGCAGCATAAATGGGAAGTAGTATGGAACTTTTCAAAAACTGATTAATTATAATCAGGAAGCATCAAGAGTTAAATCTAAATTTATAAGGCAGTCTAGTGAAAGGAGAACAGTAAGACACTTTATTACATATTTAAGCCATCATTAATAAAATGAGAAAAAACTATCAGTTACTATCAGTATCAGGCAGATTAAATATCTTCTGAAGACTTCTTCCCAAAGCCAGTTTTCTCATTCATAAAGTCACTGCTATCCTGAACCTGGATTAACTCATTCTAGGATCGACTAAATTTGTCTCCTGACAGAAGAAGTTATAACGATATGTATGTACTAAGACTATTATTCATCAACTCTCCGTCTCTACTGTGACTGTTATGGTACAGTCACAGTTATTTTACAATCAATCATTTCCACAGTATAAATAAAGTAGATAATGGCTGGGATCTGAATTTGAAAGAGATCTAAGTTCTCTCCAAGATCTATTGATATCATCAGTCTTTATTGTAGGGCTTGGTTTTGAATTAAAAACGTAAGTGAACACAGACACAGCGCTAACATTAGAACACTTGATTCTACCAAGATCCATGACCTGTAGTGATTCTTTCCATAAACCTGAGAAAACTGCTCTTAACAGGAATCCCTGTTGCTATGATGAAATATCATGGTATAAACATATTAATCGACTTGAAAAATGTTCCATCACCTTGACTAGTCACAACCATGTTAGTTTCTCATACTAAATGCTCCAATAGAAACTTGTACTTCCTTATAAGAACACTGAAGATTATAAGATCTGAGAAGGGAGAAATAGTGGTTATCTTGTCCTCAATTGTATTTGCAGAGCCTAGACAGTGCATAGCAACAATAATAAGTATTTGCTGAATACACACAAAAAGAAATAGATTGTCTTCCAGAGCTCTCTTACCTAAATCATCAGTGAATAACTTTTGCTGATTCTCCAAACAATCTAACCATCTCTGTTCCCCTAGCTTATAAACATCAAAGTAGGTTCCTGTGTAGTTTCAAAGGGTTTTTTAAGTCATTTATTTGCTCCTCTTCTCTTCCTGCCCAATTTGAGAATAGTATTAATTCCATTTCACAGAGGACAAGTCTGAGTCAAAACCTTCTATATCTGCACCCCCACTACATGAAAACAAATGCAACACCTGAATAACAAGGATGATTTTGAGCACTCAGGAAATCCTGACTTTCAATTCCTTTTGAACTCCTTCTAAGAAAGAGATTTTTAAATGTTTCTTTGTAATATAAGGACTTTGTATGTGTGCTGTGTAGATGTACCTTGGTAGATACAAAAGAAAAAATAAACATCTGACAACAAAAAGTGCACTTAAAGAATCATTCATAGTAAGAAACCGCATTGTAGATGAAGATGCATACAGGATGGAGGAAACCCAGGTGGAATTTATTAAAGCCTGCTGTGTTGATAATACGATGTATGTTATGCCAGGGCATGGAGTGGAATAATAAAATAAGTATCCTTATAAGAAAAACAGAATCCAGATAAAAATTCAAAACTGCACGTGAAGATTTAGTTTAACGTTCCTATTAGACATTGTTTGTTTTCAAATCAATTGACTAAGGATAAAGTTATTAAAGTTCTTCTTACTCAGTTTTTAATTAGTTCATAGAGAAAAACATACGATAGTCTGTTACTTTGTAAAAACATTGTGTACTAATGCAATAGGAAAACAAAATATTTAGCATTCAGACCAAATTTTGCCATAGCACCAATCTGAAAAATGATGTGACAGGTGTACTGATAGTGAAAAAGATTGGCAGGAATGAAATACAAAGCTAAGGCTCCTATTTAAAAGGTTGCTAAAATAAGTTCAGATATGATATTGTATATGAGCCTCAATGGGGAAATGATGCTGGGGCGTTTCAAAACGGAGTTGAATGAGCCACACAAATTAGCATGTACTCTTTTTATTTCCTAGTTTGGGAATTATTTATAATAGTGGCAGGAATAGAATAATTTACCTTTCTATTAAACTTTATTGGCTAAATTGGGCCAAAACAGTAACACTTAATGAGTATTTCAAATGAGAATATATATTTGTTTGTTTACAAAATAGATATCGTTAACTACATATATTTCAAATGTGACTCAACAATCTGGTAGCTTTAATAAGTAGTACAGCTTCAATTTTGTATGTTAAGGTCACATTTTATGACTTTAATGTGCAGTTCACAACTACAAATATATTGTCAGTAATGAAACAAATTAAATAATTGAACTTAATATGTCAAACAAAATAAACTTGTAAGTTTGGTTTAAAATTTGTAAATTGCCGATGAAGACAGGCACCAAGGTATCTAAAATATATACAATAATGATTTCAAAAATCTTTTGCTGACATAATAAATATTGAGGATTCTTTATAGGGAAAATATTTCTCTATTCAAAAAGTTAATATTTAGGCATATGAGTATGAACTTTTTAATTAGATACTTAGCAGTGACAGTGTGTAAGCAGGTTTATTATTACACTTGCATTGATTTAACAACTTTGGTGCCAAAAGTTTCTATCAGACTTTTTTCAAGTTCTAGTTCAGCTCAATTGAAAATACTTCTGAAATTGTATAGCAAACCATTGAAACACTATTACTACTTCTAAGTATTTGTTTGACTTCAATTTTGTGTAATTAAATGAAATACAGAAATAAATTGGATGATGAGATTGATAAAAGACTTGTCATTCGACTCCCAATTTTCAAAGGCAGGTGTTAATCCAAATAGTCAAGGTTTTCTCACTAATCTCTTTATAGCAAATTATCATTACAAATTGTAAACAAAAAGTAATTATATATATATATATATATATATGAAAACACTCAATTTTGTAGCTTACAATTCTACATAAAGTTTCAGTCTTTAAAGGGTTTATGTTGCTAAAAATGATTGAAAACCACTCACCTGAACCAAATTCCTCCCTTTAGTAATTTAGGAAGGCTAGAAAGACTAAGACACTGTGGGGGAAAAAAGTCAGTCTTTCTGGGCTTCTCTTCAGTATGCAAAAATAATGGTGAATTTCCACAAGGGATGCTGCCATCTTAGTTTGGGATGCGCCAGAAGCAGACCCTAAGAGGAGGATTCACATGCTTGTGACATTTTAGGAAGGAACAGAAAACACTCGTAGGGAACAGAAAAATGAGAAATGAAGAGGAGAAAGCCAACTGTTATAAAGACAGCTACCACCAAGAGAAACCAGAGAATAATTCCACAGGGAACTTTGGGACATGATGATGAACTTAAGTTTATAGATCTATCCCACCTGAAGGGCCGGAAAGCTCTATAGTTATACACCAACTGCAGCCAGTTACTGGAAGAGGTCTGCTCCAGATGTTAATCTGGCACTTCCGGCATTGGCAGTGAGAAGTTGGCCCCAACACAAGAGTGGAAAGGAGCAGGAATATGTGCAGAACTGCATGAGGAGCTGCTGCAGATACTTAGTGTTTCCCAAACTAATGTGAACACAAAACTCCATTTTTTCCTTAAAAGCTCTAAAATGATTAGCATTATTATTTTGGAAATATGAAAACCATGCAGTGCTCTAGTGAATACTATAACATAAACAGTATTTTCATATACATTATCTAATTTGAGTCTCAAAATGTATATATTTCATCTTCATTGCACAGATGAGGAAAAGAAAAGGTCTAGATAGGTTAATGGTTACTGGTAGTTCAGACAAGAAAACTCAAGCTTCTGATCTTAAGACCTCAGTATTTCATACATCAAATTACTTCTTTCAGAAAACACATTTTCAACTATGACATAAAATTTATTATTGGGAGTAATGTCCGCCTTTTTATCCTTGCTAAGGCTATTTTGCTCAATTAAAATGACCCACCACCACACCACATACACAGTTCTGTGAAAATTAGTAGATTTAAATTTTTTTCATACCATTTCGTATTCCATAAGATCCTACAGAGATAGTGAAACTTGCTGTCACTTTAATGTACTATTCTGTCTATAGTATTACTGATAGGTACCTCAGAGAGTCTTACAAATTTTAAGCCTTTATGTGCCTTCTATATTTCACAGTATAAGATCACAATTCATAATATGACGTATTCTTATAGATATTGTCACCTAGCAAAGTTTTGAGTATATTTTAAAGATTTGCAGTTACTAACTGCAGAAAAAACAAAATAGCTCCGAAAGCTAGATCTATGACCTGATTTTTTTCTTCTAAATTAATATTTTTTAAGTACATACTAGGTGCCCAGCTCTGCTCTAAGTAATTTATAGGTATGAATTCATGAGTCCTCAGAACAGTCTTCTGTGGAAAGTACATTATTATCTGCTCTATTTGACAAATGAGAACACTGAGTCACAAAAAGTGAATTAATTTGTCCATCTTTTATACAGTAATGCCAAGATTTGAATCTCTGAAATCTGGCTCCATACACGGCACTCCTCTACATTATGCCATACTAGACTTAACTGTAGAGTTGCTCCATAAGTCGCTCATTAAGAATTATTGAGAGTTTCACTTCTTTAATGAAGGTAAAGAAAAGTACTTCCAAAACTTTTAAATAACCATTGTTATATGAAGGAGCATTTAAACTTGTGCCTATATTTTATATAATTACTTCAAACCAACCTAAGTCAGACTAGCTTATGTAGAATTATAATTTTCTGAGTTCTCCATGACATTTTATCAAGGGTTTTTAATTTTTTTATTTACTAAAATAAAATGTCCATGTATATAATTATAAGTTGCATGTATAAAAAGAAAAAGAGGGAGGAAGGAGAGAGGAAAAGAAGGAAGAAAAGAAGAGAGACTAGTTAAATCTTGATTTGTTTAACAGACATTCTCTTGAAAGAGGTATATGCTGATTTAAGATATTGAAAGCACAAATTAACTGTCATCACTATTTTATTTGTTCTCCCACTGACCCAATATTCAAAGGTGTCTTACCTCCTTTCTGAATGATTGATCAATTTGTGAATAAACCTTAAACCTGAATTGTAGCAGTAAATCTTCTTTGTAAACCAAAGCATTCTTTAAAAATAATGATAATATCTTTAGTGGGGCAAGGAAAGATAAAAATAATAACTTCCTGTCTTGATGAGAAATACATAATGTTATAAAACTGCATGTGTGGAAAAGGACACTGCTTTGGAAAAGTTTGGAAGAAAACAAGGTCTTTCAATAATGTGAAAGGAGAGATAGACAATATTGAAAATCAGCAAGATCTTCAATTCATTTCCTCCCCACAGACATAAAAAAGCACCTCTAGATAAAGACTACAGTCTTAAAAAAGGAGTTGAGTATTGGAGGACTAGTATCTTCACAAGGAAAAGCGATTGAAAACATTGGTAAAAATACAAAAACCTGGGACATAGTCTTGCCAGGATCACTGCCCAGGTACTTTGACCCAAGGTCAAGAGGGATACCAGTGATAAAGCACTGTGTCCCAATATCTAAAGGGCTTTCCCCAGCACCTAGGAATAGCACCTTAGAGGAAAACACTATATCTTGTTGTAGAAAGAAAAGGCGCTTCTCTTTGGAGAATAGTGGGACTCTGGGTAGCAGCAAATGCAGGATGGTAAACAGAGGGAGCAACAGAAGAAATGTGTACAGATCTAACTGAAGAATTTTCCTTAGCGATTCAAGAAGTTTAGTGGGAGGAAAAGGAAGGAGAGGTGGTCTCAAGTGAACTGAAATACTGCTGGGTGTCCTTCTAGACTCTTATCTTTGTGTGGTATTGGCACTGGCAGATACCATCTTAAGAGTTAGGGCCAACACTGGGAGATGCCATATTAGAATAGGATCAAAGGTCAATGTTCTTGCCCTTCATCACCAGCAGGTCATGCGACAGTTGGATTTCCTAGTTACGGTTCTCATGGCTACCAGAATAGCAATCACCTAGGATGTAAACAGGCTACCAGAGCCTGCAATCCTGATACAGCCACCTGAATGCTTTTTTATAAAACTTGGTTTGTGGAGCTTCCCGCTCTGCTGTGGAAGCTCTCTCAGGAAGAATCCAAGAGACTCCAGAAGTATGATCAACAGCTTTCAGTCCCTGGCATGGACCACTGCTGACCCACCTGCTTGCCTTCAGCCTAAAGTCCCAAGGCTCTGGCAGCTGGAGCTCATGCCCCAGGTCTATACTTAGTAACCTAAAATCTTAACATAAGACTATTATCTCAAGACAAAGAAATAAAGCTTTCTAGCCTAACCCATAGGAATAAGCACAAGGTACCAAAGAAAAAATTAAAAGACAGAGAAATTTATCCCAAATGATGAGTCAAAACAAACCCCAGAGAAAAAGCCTAATGCTTCAATATTACTATTATTGATCACATCAGCATCCTACCAACTATTTCCTATTCCACAGCTGCCTGTAGATCTAATGAATTACTGCAATCATCAAAAGTTTGGAGTATCATGTACTTCTGAGAAGTAGGGATGAAAGATGCAATACAATGTTTATTTGTATAGTTGTTTTTTACTCTGCATCTCTTTAATAAAAAAAGGTACTCAAATTTTCAAATAGTCATCTAAATACAAAGATAATAAAATGATTACAAATATACACAAGGCTTTTATTTGTGTGTGTATGCCTCAGATGAGATTTCAACCTTAAAATATTCTTTATATATGTCCTCTTGATTATCTGTCTTATTATCTGTCTTATTAGGTATTCTTTTACTTCTGAGAACAATTAAAAATCTTTCAGCCTGACATAAAAAGAAACTAAGTCATTCTCAGGAAGATGTTTTTAATTCCTTGTCAATTGCTCATTCAAAGAAAAATAACTCATGCTCATATAAATAGTAATGCAAATGCTTTTAGCCACAAGGGTATATTTGAGAAACCATATTTGAGAAGTCACATTAGTTAACATTATGTTTTAAATCACTATAGTGTTTCATATTTCAATTATCCTAAAGCAAAACTTGCCAAACACTTAGGTAGACAAGATCTGAGGAGTAAAACATACAAAGAACTCTTCAGGTTGAAGGCTCTGACGTCAGTCATAGAAGGCTATGATACTGATATGTAGATCTTATAACATATATAAATAAGCAAATGTGAATAAATAAATCATGGATCCTGAAGTTAAGGAGCTTCCACTCATCTTACAAGGATGAAATCAACTTATGGTGAATAAATTTGGAAATGATTCTGTACCAAATGGAGAAAGTAGAACTTGACCTGGACTTTGAAGCATGAGTATAGATAAGCATCTCAGGGGAAAATAAGCTATTCAAGGTAAGGAAGCAAATTTTGTTCTTGGTGATCACATTTTTGGTTTTGTTCTTGATTACTAGAGAATAAACATGCCTTTACTCTTTTTTATTACTGAATGGAACTTCATTGACGTCTAAACTGTGGACACTTCTAGTTTCAAGTCTGGCATGTAAGGAGACGGAATTTGTCACTATCACTCACATAAAAAGAAAAAAGCTGAAAAATCTAAAAATCAAAAATTCCTTTTAGATCTATAGAGAACTAAATCACAAGAAAAATCTCTACTCCAAAACTGAAGAGGCTAACAGGCAGGCATAGAGAACCACACTTTGTCATAGCAGAAAGCTCTGTAGAAACCAGCAGAAAGTAGGAAAGTCTAAACAGTAATTACATTGTTAAGAGGCTCACAGGGAACAAGTTTGAGATTTAGAAATTCAGGGTTGGGGTGGGAGGGAATCAAACTAAACAGGTCTCCACTTCTTTTTTTTTTTTTTTCATAAGCATATCTACAAGAGCCCTGCAAGGTTCTACTGTGAAGATTGGAGAAAAATTCCCTTGTGCTTCTGGCAGGAGGAAAAAGGTAGTCATTCTAAAATATGCCCAGAACATTATCTTGTTCTTAAGAAGGTCACCAGAAAGAAAAACTGTATTCACCAGAGCCTAGTCAAATAAGGTTTTACTAAAGACTAATTAACCTGAAGAAACAGAAGCATTTAACTCCAGCCTCCTTAGCCTTCCTGGTTCTACCTAAGGAGTTAAAAATAGAACAAAACTGAAATCACTTGTGAGGGTCACAGCCCAGGGTCACAGGGTGACTAAAAGACTGAAAACAATCATAAGACTATAGGATGTTTTCCATAAGGTACATGGGGTATAACTTATCACCATAGCAATAGGGTTCCTGTATAATAATAGAATAATACAGTGGAAGAATCATGCATCCCAGACATCACTTACAAATTCAAAGACAACAGGGGGAACAAAAACAAGAGCACCAGAAGAACTGTTAGCCTTTGACAGCTACAGTTAGAGTGAACACAGCCTAACCTCTAGCCAGATAAATATAAAACATCAAAAATTTTTGTTTATCTCAGGTCCTTCTACTCACTACATCATATCCAGTTTTCAACAACAACAACAAAAAACTACAAGGCATACTGAAAGATAAAAAACACTATTTGAAGACACATCAGAACTAGATTCATAGATACTGGAATTATCAGCCCAGGTATTTAAAACAACCATTCTGAACTAACTTTTGAATACATCATTCCATTGTTTTCTGTAGTAGTTATTAAAATGCTTTGGTTCTGGTGTCCTATTATTTTTCAGTTATCACAGAAATATATTCTAGATGCAGGCTGATTTACATTGGTAGATCCTGTATTTCCCAAAGAGATGCTAATATCTTTTCTAAGTTCTGGAAAATTTTAACTTCAATAATTTTTAATACCAGTACTTTCCTTAAATATATCTTGTAACTTCTTAATCTATTCTAAATATGTATAAGTCTCTCTTATATTTTCCACCTTTCCCATCTGAAATGCAACCCACTTAATTTCTTTAAATTGATCTTCTGGGCATCCATTCTCTCTTAAATTATTGTTAATATCCTGTTTAGTCTACCCACTCATTTTATTTCTGTTTCAATTATACTTCATAAAGGAAGGAAGGAAAGGAGCAAGAAACATTGCAAGGAAGGGAGGAAAGGAAGGAGGGAGGGAAGAAAGAAGCATATGTATGTATTTATTTATGGTTTCTCACCCCAGCCCTGGTTATAAGCCCAGGTCCTTTGAATTTACATGCTCCACATGCCGTGTCTCAGCTGCCTGAGGCATAAGGGCACAATGCCCAAATTATATTTTTGATCTTTTGCAAATATGCTACTACTTTTATATAGTATCTTGGTTTTTTATTATATTTTAGTCACTATTAACTGAAAATACTTTGATTTAATACCTAATTAAAATTTTTCTTCCCTAACATTCTAAGGAATGAAGCCTGATATATGCACATTTGCTGATTCTCAGTAATAGTTGTAACCTCATGTGTTACATGACTTTTTTTAAAAATTCAACTATAGGTGAATTTTTTCTATGTGATACTACATGATTAATGTAGAAAATGTCTCTCCAAGGTGACTGTTGGCTTATGCCAGACTCTCTGAATCTAATACTAGTCAATGACCAATTTTTATGTTCATTTTCAACTGGATTTTTTCCTACATCAATAGCATAAAATCAGACTCCAAATGAAACACTTTAATAGTGATCCTAGACAATGTAAGTTTCTTTTTGTTTCTCTGTATCATGGAGAAGAACCTTAAATGTTAAGTGTTTAGCTATGACTAAATACAATAATATCTTTGTGCCATCTTCCTCCAGTCCAGGATTATTATGGTATTAGTTTGTAGACTTACTACTTTTTTTTTCTTCTGGCAACTGGTAATTTCTCTTTCTTGCTTAATGTTTAAAGAAATTATTTTTTTCTTATTGTGTCTAAGAGTATGCAGTGATAGTATTGTTACTTTGATTTAGACTACTCTTTCCCAATTTAAGTTCTAACCTGTTTTTTAATTCAATGTCAAAATGAAATCATAGGCAAAGGAGAACAAGATTTGGAAAAAACAGATCTATGACTATGTTTTTTCTGTCTCTATCAATTCAGTTACAGACAGAGGAAGCACACATATGCTCTACTTCCTCGCCCTTACAAGATGTATCTAGATTATATCTGAAAATGAGGGCAGAGCAAGATGAGTCAAAAATGTCAAGAGAAAGGGAGAATGTTTGACTCTATACTAAGAAACCAAAACCCAAGGATTGAGACAAAGTCACATTGTTGAGTTAGGTTTGGATTTAGATAAGGTCAAATAATAGCAAATTGGGAACAAAGAAGGAAGTATGAGGTCCTGCATCAATACTTCTAAACATATGACTGATATTTTCAGCTCACTTTTATTAACTAGGAAGTCCATGGATCATGGAGTTTTATCAGTCCAGAGAGCAAAAGTTAAGTCAAAAATGTCCCAAAATGATAATTGTTCACCACATGTCACACAGTCAGACACACAAACAGAAGAATGTGAAGTTCCTAATTTTCATTCTATCACATCAAAATACCACCATAACATAATAATTATTTATATGGATTTTTATCTAATAGTTACCAAAACAGATTGACATGTATTATCTCACTTTAATTGATAATCAATGAATAAACAGACAGATGCACTAGTCTTCAAAGGAAAAAACAAAAACAACAGTAATACAGCTGGATTTCAACTCCACTTTATGGTGGAGTTGAAATTTAAAGAATGTGCTGTTTTAAATGCCACAGTTCAAGGACTGGGCAAATTCAATATATATCAATGCAAATACGTTAGATGCAGTGCAGATAGTTGCCATGGTAATCTCCATATGACGGATGGATTAAATTTTTGTTTTGATCTTCTGAAAACAAAAATACTACGCAAAGCAAAAATTGCTTGAAATCATATTTCACAAAAGAATCTCTTTCCTACTAACACTAAAGACACATTAAAAAGACACTTACATACCCATTAATTCATCAATGAAGACTTTGACTTAATTTTTCCTTTTAATGAAATCAAAAAGGTAACTCAGAAAACATAATATTAAAAGTGTAGACTGGTGTAGACAAAGTATTTGACTTGACAAAATTCATCACCTATTATGATAAAAAAAAACTCAATAAAATAAGAATAGAAGAAAAATACCTTGATATAATAAAGGCTATATATGGATATATATGTGTGTGTGCATATATATACTATAAACCCACAACTCAGGGATAATACAAAGTTGCTCATGCTCACCACTTCTATATAATCTAGTACTAGAGATCTTAGCCAGAACAATTAGACAACAAATAAAAGAAATCCAGATGGGAGACGTGAAGTTATCACTATTTTCAGACGACATGACAATATGCATAGAAAACCATGAAGACTAAAAAACTGTTAGAAAAAATAAATGCATATAGTAAAGTGGCAGACTATAAAATCAATATACAAAAATCTATTGCATTCATACAGGCAAATATTGAGCTTCAAGAAAAAGAAATTAAGAAAATAATCCTGTTCTATTTACATCATAAGTAATTATATACATAGAAGTAAAATTAACAAAAGATTAAAAATTTGTATATGAAAACTACAAGATATTGTTAAAAGAAATAGGAGAAACAAAAAGATGAAAAAATATCCCATGTTTTGGATGTGCAGAGTTAATATTGTTAAAATGGCCATCTTATGTAAATCTATATATAGATTCAGTGAAATCCTTATTAAGATTCCAATGCCATTTTTAAGAAAATAGAACAAATAATACTTAAATGTATATGGAACCACAAAATATACTGAACAACTAAAGCAGTCTTGTGAAAAAAGAAAGCGGAAGCATCACATCAACGGATTTCAAACTATACTATAAAGTAACAGGAATTGAAACAGTATAGTATTGGAATAAAAACAGATATACTAATAAGTGGAATAGATTTGAGAGCCCAGAAATAAACCTACATATGTATCAATAGCTAATCTGTGATAAAAGAGCCATAATCACACAATGGAGAAACAAAAATGTCTACAACAAAAGGTGTTGGGAAAACTGGGCAGACATAAACAAAAGAATAAAACTTGGATCTGGTTCCAAGATTTCAAGGTTGCTTCCTCCCAACATATAACCAAAAATATACCTATGAACAGAGACACCGCTTCTGTGTGGTGCTAACACGGGACTCTGCCATTACAGAAAAGTCTTCAGGAGGAAAAGACCAGCCCCCTCTATGCATTCACAACTGCCTTTCCATGGGCTGTAGGACAGACAGCCAGGTCAACAGCACCCAGGCAAAGAGTTGTTTGGGTCCTGGCAAGAAGCATTCCATTCTACCTCTCTTACAGGAAAAACTAATTGGAAGGGCTCTATCAAAACAGCAGTTTCTGCCAACCTGGGACTACAGCTGAATAGCGTGACTCTCTGCCTGGTACTTTCTAGAACTTCCACACCAGACCTCAGGGTTTGCTAACAACTGAGACTGCTGCAACAAAAAGAGAAAATATGAGGCAGTTTCAAACAGAATTCATGGAGCGAAAGTACACAATGGATGAGCTAAAAAAAACCCAACACAATAGAGGGGCTCAAGTAGGCTGCAGACAGTCTCTTATCTAGTCATTCAATTATCAGCTAAAAGACAGGGTAGCAGACCAGCAAAGAGAAAAAGAATTTTAAAAAATTAAGAAAGCATAAGAAATCAGTGGAATAACTTTAAGAGAAACAACAGTCATGCCATCAGAGTCTCAGAAGGAGATGAAAGACAGAAGGAGGCAGAATCATATCTGAAGAAATAACAGCTCAGAATTTCCCTAACCTGAGGAATGCAACAGACCTCTAGACCCAGGATATTCAAAGATTTCCAAACAAAAGAAATGCAAAGAGGCTTAAGATATGCTGACATTAAATGACAAAAATAAAAGATAAAGAGAGAAAAGAGTTACAAAGGAGCCTCTATATAGCTGTCCATGTATTTCTCAGCTGAAACTTTATAGACCAGAAGGGAATGGCATGATAAAATCAAAGTACTGAAAGAAAAAGAGATTCGTTATGGATACTCTACCCTGCTAGAGTATCACTTAGAATTGAAGTAATACCAGTTTTTCAGACAAGCAAATGTTAAAGAAATTTATCACCACTAAACCTACCCTACAAAAATACTAAAGGAAATTCTATAAAATTTAAAAAAAAAAAACCCACTTAATCACCAAGATATCAAAAATATAAAAGATGGGAAGGAGGCTAGTAAAAATGTAGACTGTTAGAAAGAGCTCAAGATTAACAAACTTTCAAGTAAAAATAGTTTATAGCATAGAAAACTTTATGTAACCCTCTGGGTAACCTCAAAACACAATTCCAGGGAATAAACAAAGAAATTAAAAATGGAAACTAAACACAACATAATTGCTTTCAAGTGTGCCCTAGTAGAGTAATTGTTTGGTCAAACTCCTCTGGCTAAAGCAGAGGCCACAATCATCCCAAGAACCCGTAGTCACTTCCCAGGCCAGGAGAACAACCAAGATGTACAATTAAATAAAAATAAAGTGCTTCTTCTTCCTCTCTCCTCCTGCCTGCCTGCCTTACTCACATTCATTCCTACCTGCACCTTTCCTTTAAAAAATAAATCTTTAAAGATTTCTTTCAAATTACCTAACAAGAGAAAGAGAAGAACAAAGGTACTTCCTGCAACAACACCCAGCATATAATCAAGAGTATGGCAATAAACAACTACCCTAAATGTTAATGGTCAAATAGATTAAAAAATACAACTTAACTTTCTATTGCATACAGGAGACTCCTCTACATAAGCAATATAAACATAGGTTCAAATACAATAGTTGGAAGACAATCCTACAATCAAATGGCAACCTTAAAAAAAGTGGGGATGGCCATACTTGTATCAGATAAACTTTACTTCCAACTGTAGAAAGTAACAAATGACAGGGATCAAAATTACATAATGATTAAGGGGTCAATTCTGCTAGAAGACATAACTGTTTTACACACACACGCATATATATGTATGTATGTATGCATCTATATGTCAAATAAAGGCACATCAAAATATATAAAGCAAATATTAAAAGAACTAATGAGAGACAACAACAGCAACACAATAATGCTTCAACATCCCCCTTACAACAACGGACATCAACCAGACAGAAAATTAACAGGAAAACAACAGCTTTAAGTAACAAATTAGAACAGAGGGTTTAATAGACATTTACCAAACACTTCATCTAACAACGGCAGAATTCACATTTATCTCAAGTTCTCATGAAGCATTCTCAAGGACAGACCATATGTTGAGAAATAAAACATGTCTCGACAAATTTACAATGACTGAAATCCTACCAAGCATCTTCCCTGATCACAATGACATAAAACTTGCAATCAACCACCAAAAAAACTCTAGAAAATTCCAAAATATGTAAAAGCTAAACAAAATGCCTCTGAATGACTCTTGGGTAAAAGAGAAAATCAAAGGAGACATTTAAAAATACTTGGAGACAAATGAGGATGAACACAAAAGCGGTTTGAAGAGGGAAGTTTACAGCAATCCAGGGCCACCTCAAGAAACAAGAAAAATTGCAAATAAATTACCTGAGTCTATGTCTAAAACAACTAGAAAAAGAAGTACAATTGAAGCCAAAAATAAGTAGAAGTGAAGGACTTTTGGCTATTTAGTGGTGGATGTGGTATGCTGACATATATTTGATGAATGGTGAACCTACACATATGGGTTTATATTATTTTATAAATGACAATTACTCAATAAACATTTAAAAAAACTGGATTACTCTTGAAATCCCTATACAAAAATAAGCTTGAAATAGACTAAAAACTTGAATCTATAGAATACATAGAAGAAAATTTAGGCAATAGGTTTCA
The DNA here is from genome assembly GCA_004363575.1 of Solenodon paradoxus. Lineage (NCBI taxonomy): Eukaryota > Metazoa > Chordata > Mammalia > Eulipotyphla > Solenodontidae > Solenodon > Solenodon paradoxus. Next base: position 92,724 of record RJWH01000636.1, on the reverse strand, counting down.
TAACATCAATTTATTTTTAATTTTTTCTTTTGTTTACATCGCTATATGATTTTTAGGATATTGAAATCACAGCTCAGTCTGTGTGCATTTCAAACCACATCCACCACCAGAATTCCAGTGCCCTCCACCAAAACCATATTAATTCCTCATTTCCCTTGTTTCCTCCCCCTCCCAGTCCTCCGGGAACCACAGTCCTGTAAATTTTGTTGTGATTTATCTGCTCGTTTCTTTTGATTATTTATATTCCACATATGAATGAAACCATCTTGTCTTTCATTTATTCTGTCTTACTTTCCTTAGCATAATCACGTCCATTTCCATCCAAATTTTTGTAAAAATTACAATTTCATCTTTTTTAAAGGTTCCATAGAATTCCATTGAGTAAATGACATCATTTTCAAAGATCTTTTGGGCACTCCATTCAATGACAAAGAAAATAAAAGAAAAAATAAACAAATGGAACTACATCAAACCAAAAAGCTTTACACAGCAAAAGAAAATATCAGCAAAATGAAAAGATATCCTACTTAATGAGAGGGAAGTTTATAAAGGGAAGATCTTTGCTCTTTCAAAGGATTAATAAATCCTTACAAAGAATTAATATTCCAGGTATACAAAAATCTATATAACTCTTATTTAATAAGTACAAGACCTAGAAAAATAATTCTCCAAAGAGGATATACAGGTGGATAAGAGAAATGTTCTATATCATTTATTATTGCAAGTCAAAAGCACAATGGGATACCATCTCATACCAGTGAGAATGGCCTATAACAAAAACACTAGAAATGAATGTTGACAAGGTTGTAGAGGAAAAGGAAGCCTTTATCACTTGTTGGTAGGAATTAGACAACAGAACTGTGGCTACTAGTGGGGATAAGGGTAGGTGGTAGGAATAAGGGTGAAGGAGTTTTACAGGTTAGTGATGCATCATTTTTGTTTTTTATTTATTTATTTTTTTGCTTAATACAATTTTAAAAACAAAAATACCCTAGGCTCTGTACCCCCAAATCCTGGCTCCAATTCCTCCTAGCTCTGACCCCCAGGGCAAATTGCTGGAAGCTCTGTTCTATTTATTAAAAAGGTATATATTAGAACATACTTCACGAGATTGCTGTGAGAAATGAATACGCTAGTGCAAGTAAAGTTTTCACAGAAGAGCTTGGCACACAGTACATCCTCAATAAACTCTACTTGTTTGCACTACTCAAAATCTCTTGTCACTGCTCTATATAACTTTCAAAAGATTTCTTTTTAATTTTCGCTTTGTTTTAATGTTGGAGCTGCAGCAAGAGTTTTTATAGCTAAGAATGTGCACATAACAAGCAACAAAACAAGCATGACTTGTGGAGAATAAAATTTTTTAAATGGTGTTCTTTTCCTTAAAAAACATAAAAAAAAAATCCAGAGGTAGGTCATTACTGGCATTGATTCGTAGTTCAGGGTCCAGGTCTGCATCTGTGTATCTCTTGATCTGTACATGGGGCTACTTTAGCTCTGGGCATTCAAGGGAGGGAGAAAGTGGAAAGAAGAAGGTGGTTTCAGCAATATCTGTCCCTTTTATTGGGAAAACAAAACAATCCCAGAAATCCCCAACAGTCCTCCATTCATGTCTCATTTGGCCACAAACTCAGCCACTTGCCAACCTGAGCTATAAGAAAAGCTGAGGAGGTTATTATTTTGCCAGGCATTCTGCCATTCCATTCAGAATTGGGATTCTGTTGGCAAGGAAGAGGAGGAATAGATAGTGTTTGCCACAGCTGCATAGGGGATCTTACAGTATCTGATAAAAAAAAATTCATTAAGTAACTTCCTTGAATATTTTGAGAATAAAATGAGCTGTGTAATATGTAGGTAGTTTCAGCTGCTGCCAGTTAAAGCACATATTTTGCTCTCTCTTCCTTTCTGAATTTATTCCCTCTACTTGGTACTCTCTACCTATAATCAAAATTTAGGAATTATTGCATGTGGGTTAATGGTGCCACATTGCCATCAAAGGCAATCACTGTTAGACTGCAGTGTATGCAACCTGCAGGTGTATGTAAAGGTATCAGAAACAAAAATCCAAAATACTCACTCAGAGTCTCCAATTGCTTTGCTCCAGAATCCACGCCTACTCTGTCTCTGCAATGTACATAATCAAAAGAGTGCAGGTGCTCAACCTGACTGAATTGAGCTTGCTTCCCTCCAGACTCCTGCAACTCTCATTCAGGGCAGTCACACAGCGGATGTGATGGAAGAGACCGCTCCCTAATTACGGAGATTTGTCGTTGGTGTTGGAGGTTATTTTTTGTATTATTTACACTATTCTGTCTGGCGGTAATATTTCTGTCTGCTGGTGACAATTACATTGCTCTTGACTGGCACAGATCAGCAGTTTGTGATAGCTCCGAAAAGGCAGCATGCAGCACATGTCACTGGCAGACATATTAATGCTGGCGACAAAGAGTGCATGTGATGTAACACGATTAGATGGCACTAAGATAAAGGACCATCTTGAAGACCATGAATAACCAAGAAGCAGTGAGGTGACAACTATCAATTATTTATTGCCTTGGTCCAGTATATTATTAACAGCTCCAGGAAAGCATGCAGTATTCCTTTCCTGCTCTCTCTACCTTGTGTTAATACTTGATTCCTTAGCTTATGGGAGGTTACATCCTAAGGGAGACATTTTGCTCTCAGCTACCATTAGACAATCCAGAGAAAAAAGTGAAATGACCTTAAAGCAGACTACATTCAAGTTTTTTGACTGCCAGAAAAGATGCAGCGCTCTCCACTCTCCACTGGTGTTCCCTCTTATCACCTTCATGTACAGAGCCTCCTCTTTACTCTTCTTCCCTCAAGTTCAGTGGACTGCTGATTAACAGTTCATGATTTGAAGAGAAACGGTGATGTTCTAGAATTAACTCATACATACACCTGTGAGTTAGACACTCATTTCCTAGGGAGATGGCTATTGGGTTTATAAACTCATTTCATTGCTGACTCAGGAAAAGAACATTTTATATCCTTCTTTTTATTTGCAGCATAGGAAAGTTATAAATAGGAACTAGTTAGGCTGCTTTCAGTTGCAAGTAATAGGCAATCTGTCTCAAAATGATTTCAAAATATAAGCAAAATGATCTCACCTCTGCAAGACTCACAGTAATACCAAGCATACAGTCTTTTTACCTCTCTGCATTGCACCTACAGTGTTGGTTCCTTTTGGGGTTCTAATATCAAACAAGGCTCTGTTGTTTCACATTTCTGTCTAGTAAGCAAGAGAAGGAGAACTCTCTTCAACCAAGCAGGAAGAGCACCTGCATTCAGCCTGACTGAGCTCACTGGGGTCATGTGCTCATCATCAGCTCACCAGGGGAATATCATATGTTGATCGGCTTAAGCCTGGTCTCTCATAGCAGTTGATGGCTAGGGGGTTGAGAATCTATTGACTGGTTTGAACTCATCTGAACCCCTGAGGCTGGAGATGACATAAGTGATTCCTGTATGACTTGAGTTATTCAGTGAGCACTTTAACAAAATCCTAGTTACGTGAAAGAGAAAGGGACTAATCCACTAACTACACACAGTAGGTGAGATACATGTTTTAGAGCACTTTAGAGTTCTTCACAGAAGATTTACAGCCACCGGAAAGGAGGATAGGCCTGGGACCTCCTAGATGAAATGATAACTAAACTGAGTTTCAAAGAGTTAGCAAAATATAAAAGCAGGAAGGACAGGACATAGAAAGCAGAAGTCACTGGTCCTTCCTATTAAAAAGAGACACAGATAAGCAGAAATTGAGGCCATAGTGGAATGAAGGAGCTGAAGTTTCCAGAGGCATGTTAAAGAATTCTGACCATCTCACCAATGGCAGGAAGCCACGGAAGTATAAGGAAGCAGCTAGGTCTATTTGGCACTTTGGATAGCCTATTCTGGCAATTGTATAGAAGACAGTGATTAAGGGTGAATTTTATGAAAATATTTTTAGCACTATGAAGAAATAAAAATATCTGTTGAACGGTCGCAAAAAGTAAGAAATTTTTTCACATAATAATCTTTTAACCCTTTTAACAATTCTGAGAAATAGCTTTTTATCAATTTTTAATAGAAAACTGATGCTTTAGGGAGAGAAATGAAAGAACAGATTTTCCAGAATTATGCAGTTGGTAAATGTGATCACTAATTGAATATACAGTAGCAGTTATGAAATTTGGAACCATTTTGGAAGAATGAAGACAAAATCAGAATTTGAAATGAAGTGTTCTTGATTCTTAGATCAGTTTAATGTTTTTCTATACAATAAGTATCTTTAAGTCTAATAATATGAATATTTATAATTAGAGCCTTATTACTAAGCAATGTTCATATTTGCATCTTAATTATAACTAACCTAATTCATTCATACCCTAGTCTAGTTTATTTATAGAAAGAGTAATATAAGAATACCAACAACTTAGAGTCTATGCCATGCAGAGCAACATGTATGTATGCTAAGATCCTTTCATGCATTTGTCTCCTTGGATCATTCTTATTTCCTTGTAATATTCAAGTCAGAAAGGTTTGGCAATGTGTTTTCCAAAGATCATAAAGTTATCAGTTGCATAGGTGAAATAAAAACCCTGTCAATCTGATTTTGAAACTCAGACTCAACGATTTTACTTTGCAATTTCCTGATTGCAGGTATTTTTTGAGAATCTGTACTGGGTCAAATTCATACCACGTTTACTGGTAGCTATAAAAAAGCTTAATTCTAATTTCTCCTGACTGCAAGATAACATTAACACAAAGAAACATTTCTTTTATAACAGTACTAGGCAGAATATAATACAGTACTCAACAATGTACTATAGATTACCATAGCTTTGGAAGTTCATACGAGGAAAAGATCACAGTAGTGGTCTGATGTAGTCAGGGCAACTTATGAAGGACATGAGCCTTGAATTGACTCTTCTAAGAATGGATAGGATCTTACAACTAAGTATATATAGACAACAGGAGGAGCATTATATGACGAGGGGAAAGCATTAAGGAAAACAAACTTTGTGCTACAAGGATAATTTCCCCCAAAATCTAGTAGAAACATTTTAGGATATAACATAAGGAATAAGGTGACCAGTTTGTTGATAACTATTTTTGATACATCAAAAACATGCTCCAAAAAAGAAAAATTTGATACGTGAACTTCCTAAAGTTAAAAACTTCTGTTCTGAGAAAGACATTGTTAACAAAAAGAAGAGCCACGGACCGGGAGAAAACATTTGCCAAACTTGTATCTGAAAAAGGATTTATATCTAAGATATACAATATACTTAAAAGTCAACAGTCAAAAGAAAAAATAAAATAAAAAATCAGCAAAGGATCTGAACAAACAACTGACTCAAGATCTACAGATGGCAAATATGCATATGGAAATAAACTCAGGATCATATTCATTTGGAAATTGAAAATTCAACCTATCAGAATAACTAAAATCCAAAACCTGACAACACTGAATGCTGGCAAAGATAGCAAATAACAGCAACTCTCATCCATTACTAGCAGGAATGCAAAATGATACTGCCATTCAAAGTGGCAGTTTATTACAAAGTTATGTACAGACTTACCACAACATTAGAAATCACACTCTTAGGTGTTTACCCACATGAACCGAAAAAGTATATCCATGCAGAAACCTGCATATGAATGTTTATAACAGATTTATTTACAATTGCCAAAATGCTGAAACAACCAAATGTCCCTTGATATGTGAAAAGATAAACGGTGATACAACCATACAATGGAATATTATTCAGTACTAAAAAGAAATGAGCTATCAAGCCGTGAAGAACATGGAGGAAACTTAAATGCATATTACAAAGTAAAACAAGCCGGTCTATGAAATTATATTTTATATAGATTCCAACTACAGGACATTCTGGAAAAGGATAAACTGTGGAGACAGTTAAAAGATCATGGTTATGATAGAGAAGAGGATGAATACGTGGCATACAGGGCATTTTTATGGCAGATAAACTTCAGTATGACAATATAGTGGTGGATATGACCTTATACTTTTGTCAAAACTCAGAAATACACAACAAAATTCTAAGAGTGAAATCCGATGTAATTATGACTTTCAGTTAATAAGTGTATCAATACTGATAGATCAATTATAATGAAAATACCACACTAATGTCATATGTTAATAATAAGAAAAAATTGTGGGGGTGAGTGATAACAGGAAGGGATATATGGCAACTCTCTATACTTTATGCACGATTTTTATGTAAACCTAAAACTGCTCAAAAATTTTTAATTCTATTAAAAAATCATATGCTCAATTCTGCCAAACCTGTTTTTTAAGCCACCATGTCTTTCTCAGCACCCACAATGTGGGATGAGTTGGGAGATGCACAAATATTCAACACCCACATTAGCATTAGTTCCCTGCATACGTTCCATCCTGCTTGGAATTCTCCCAGGCACTGACTGAACTTTTTTCTCCTATTGTAGTTACATGTTATCTTTCTGACTTAACTCTTAACCTTATTTCTCTGGGACTTTCATATTTTTATTCAGTTGAGTATATATGCATGTTTGTATGTGTGTGTATATACATATGTATACACTCGACAAATTTGAACACAATAGTATTCAATATAGTCAACATAAAACAAATAAATTAAAGTCCCTTGTAAACTAAATAATGATAGTAGCAGACTCTAAGTACCTGTCATTCCTAAACATTTTATGTAGGTTAATAAACTTAATCCTGACAACATCATCAATATCAAATCAAATATAACACCATACCAAATTTTAAAGATGTTAAGCATTAAATCGTCAAGATTAATAGAATACATAGGTTGGAGGCCACATGTAAAGCATACACTGCTTTCCTGATTTATATGGGTCCTTGGTTATTAAACAACATAACGATGATATTAACCTAGCATCAAATATTAACCTATGCAAACATAGTGACAAACATTTTAGTTACCCAAGACTCATAGGTTGATAAGAATCAGGCAGAATCAAAGACATCTGAAATGATAATAAATGGAAAATTTCAGCAAAATACAAGTCCATGCATTATAAAACCAGAATTTTTTTCTCATAGGCTACTATTCGATGCATATTTGATATGATGGTAGTACGCATGAGAAAGGACTGGGGAAATGCTCATAACCTGGCACACGATATTACTATATTATCTGCATGCAAAATGTTATTTCATACTTTTCTATATACTATACCCTATAGTATATAATATATTTTATATTATATATACAATGTAGTATATACTAAATTATATTATACTCACTGTGGATATATATACATACATACAAATACACACAAATATGTAAAATTATTTCACCTGCATGTGAAATATCTCCAATTGGAAGCAAGAATACAGAAAACAAAACCTAGTTATGCAAACATCTGACATATGTACATGTCTCATCTTCTCTACCAGCTCTCCATTGTTGTAACATAAAATCTGGTGGGATTACTTGGCAAGATCTACTGGTTTCAGTTATACCCTGTATGAGTTAGTGAGCACTGGAAAACTCTTCAAAATGGGGAGCCAGCGAAAAGTATTGGTTCTTTCATGAATTGACTTGTATTAGTCAAAATTTAAAACATACACACACTCTATTATAAACACACAAGGGAAAAGATTAGCTCCCTGTATTTTTATCCAAATGCCCCACAGCCTACCTGTTAGTATTTTTTTTCACATATCCTTCATTTGTAAGGAAAGGATGATTATTTCTAGATCACTGTTTGCCCATACTTGATCTGATCTAATATTCATTTTCTAAAAGACAAAGGGCTCCATGGATCTTTGTGTAGTAATTATAGTCAACTGTTGCTTCATTTTTCTCTGTATCTGTTCTCTGTGCAGTCCTCTCCCACATTGACTTTGCTGAGTCACCTGATTTGTTTATTCAGCAAACATGATGTGAGCAGAAGCTATATAATGGTTAGTGCCCTGGGGCTTATCTTCTCTGCTTGGTTTTCTATCACTAGAAGAAAAGGGCTGGGTTAGCCTCCCAAAAGAGAGCATACGGAACAGGCTGAGCTGGCCCAGTCACAGCTGAAAGACAAGATGGAGCCTAGTCCAACATCTTGTGGTACAGAACTGAGCCATCTCAGCTGAGGTCCAGCCCTTACTGTCGACTCACAGAACCATGAGCAAAGAAATGGTTGCTATTTTAAACCATTATATTTTGGGCTGGTGTGGTAGACTGTCATAGATAAATATTACAGTAATACAAGAGTACAAAAAGTCTAAAGAGTCACTCTTAGACTTAATTTGTTCTATCATGTGACCAAAGCAAGTCATGAATAAGCTGTATATTTAACTTGTGAATTTGTGGTTTTCTTCACAATCGGTTCAGATAATTCTAAATTTCTAGATTGCCCCCTAACATTCAATTGGACTTGTGTGATATTTCTCTGAATATTCACATTCACTATGAGAAAAAACTCTGATTCACTGAGTAACTCATAAAAAACTTGCTTGATACAAAAGGTTAATTTGTAAAGATATAACCCTGACCTGGGTTCCTACCAACTACTTTAGTCTGACTTACAAATATGAAATCCATATGTAGCCTTAATTAACAAGCTCACTGTTATTCTAAGTTGTTAATGCATGAATCATCAAATTAATATATATCTGGTTCAAGTATATGAGCATCCTGGATTCCAGTTTTTATGCCATTCTGAAGACTATGCTATGCTCTTATTAAGCTCAGTTTTGCCAATATCTCTTTCCTAAGAAGCAAAAAAAAAATCCAATTTCATGACTATTGATCACATAATTTCATAAACTTCCTTAATAATAAGTCTGGGATATACAGCCAAGAAAACCAAGGAGCACATGTGCTTCGCATATGAAGTTTCAATAAAAGAGATTCAGAGGACAAATTAAATTTTTCTCAGCTTGTAAATACAAGCAAAAAGCTCTTACATGAAAAAACAGTCTTCTATAACTGACTGACAAGGGTTTATAACAAGACTAAAATGTTATGAGTTAAAATTAGTGATAATTAATGAGTTACAGGTTTTTAAGTAGTGAAGTCTTTGCATTAGGTTAAACTTTCTGATATTGTTTTCATAGAGGTTTTAGCAAGCTATAGATCATACAACATACATGGTTTCTCAAAAAGAGACTGTCATCATAGATCTTATGTTCTCTCATCTCTAGAATATTTGGCTCATGCATAACCCTACAACATGTGATGGTTGCTCTTTATCAATTAAAATTAAAAAACATTAAATCAACTTAAGTTCCCTTTGGAAGGAAGATCTCTAAAACTTGGAGTAAAGAGATTATCAGGACTGTCTAAAAAACAGAGATGCTCAAAAATACATCTTGGGACATTTTGAAAAGGATTATGGGAGAATTTGATAAAGGACAGACAAATTAAAGAATTATAAATAATGAGAGCCTAGAGAGGCTGAATAACTCTTACTGGCGACCAGAACTAGTATCATTTCTGGAATGGAGAGCCTAGGACTTGTTATGGAAAAAGGAACTCTCCATTCCAGGTGTCAGAAACACTTTCGGGAGGACAGGGTTGGGATTCCCCAGTTCCTTTACTACATTAAACTGAATTCTTCAACCATTATCAACCCTGTGTTTGATGGAGGTAGTTGGGTATAAGGAAACAAAGAAGCAAATCATGTTCTTTCTACCACTAAGACACAACTACCACTTATATTGTGCTACCTTGGACAAGATAAAGCCTATGTGGTTATAATACCCTAAAGGTCTGCTGTGAGTATTATATTGATTCATTTATGGGAATAATATTATCAGGATAGCTGGCATGTAGACTTTCAACGAATCTCTCTCTATCTCATCCTGCCACTGGCATAAAGCTGTCACACTCTTATGCTCTGGCTAAGTCAATTAATCTCATTGTGCCTCAGTTTCCTTTTCTACAAAATGGATGAAATCACTTAATTTTTAAGATTGCTTCCATCTGCAAAACTGAATTTTTAAAATATATTAGAACTGTTCATAATATCCTTTTGATTTACCTAAATATCCATGCAAAGTATAAAAATACTCATTATTGTGATTCTAATGTATGTGCTAACTGCTCTTTTAAATTTTCAACTATCATTAGACAGAAATTTGCAAACCACTTCTGGGGTTTATGAGGTTGAATGAACACATTCTCACAGGATTTATATGTATTTTGAAAATTTTATAGGCTTTCCTCTCATCACCCCCAACCTAAAATGTTTTGCCAGTTAATTAATTCTCTTTGGAAAAGGAAGATTACATATCATTAGCCTCCTGATCATTTCATCTGGGGGCAACTGAGCTGAGCAGTTGCCCCAGGTTTCTGAAAGAGGTAATGCCAGAGTCAGTTTTAACACTCAGGAGCCCCCAGTCCCCACACTTGTGCTTACCTCACACCTCTAGACCAGAGCTGGGATTGTTTCTTGTGCCAATTATGTACAACAGTGCTTTCATTTTTTATTATTTAATGATTTTAGGGATGTGAAGTATGATTAAACATGAGTTCTAAGAGATAGAAAAGAATATATAGAAGACTCAAGGTACTTGAGGGAAGACTCTAGCCTGACATTGTTCATCTTTCTATTCTTATCCTAGGGAAAAATATATACTTAATTTCTGAAGTAATAATACTGTGAAACTGATGTATGACTGTTAAATAACAAAGGGAGCATATAAATTAGGAAACACAGCTACATTATAATGCACATTTCCTACTATTTATGAATACCCGTGCCCTCATGATGGGGCAATTCACTTACAAGGTATTAAATCTGTAACTTAATTGTTATCTGCTTTCCTAAGTACTTCATGGATTTCAGATTGTGTAAAAATAACCAGTTAGTGTTCACTAGGCAGGGGATTGATTTTAGCAGATCTTACATCCATTTACAGTCACACTTATAGACTGGAGACTTCCTCCAAGGTCTGTGCTGACACAGAACCAGAGAGCGCCTGAGGTACTGGAGTGCCAGAAAATGTAAATCCCTTCCAGGAAGTCTTGTGTTTGTTTTTTCCATTGCTTTCATTTTACATTGGCATCATTCAAAATCCTTTCAATGGTTTTTCTGGTCAGTGAAAGCACTGTACACTGCCTTCCTAAAGTCCTAGGCCATGAAGGATTTATTTCAAACTTCAAACTTGTGAGAGCAGCATCTTATGGACAAGATTAGGCTTTAGATTTTTTAGTAGAGTTTCTAAGCAAAGGCAACTTGAAAAACCAAAAAAAAAAAAAAAATGTCTATAAGCCTTGCTATTCAAAGTGTGATTAAAGAAACAACAGCATTAATATCACCTACGAGCTTTCAGGAACACAGAATTTCAGACTCCATACAGGACCTAGTGAATCAGCACCTGCTTTGGAAGAGAACCCCCAAAGATTCAAGTACTTGATAAAGTCTGAGAAGCACTGTCTTAAAGAATGTCTAGGTCAAGCCCACCCAGTCTTTCAGAAGGACAAATTTCAAACACACTTGGGTAGGGGGAGAAGTAGATGTTGCTCAGTGACTGTGTGGCAAAATCACAGATGACAAGCTGGAAGGAATCACATTTTTCTCTGTCATTAAGAGTAATAATAACTCATCTATAAAATGAAGTGATTTTTTTAATAGTCCTGAGTGTCATATGCTGTCAATCTAAAAGGCTTTAAGGAACAGCTATGGTTTTTCTCTTTCCAGTCCTCCTTTCCACTGAGCCTTCTTTTTTTAAGGGAACACCTCTTTTCCTCTTTCATTCATTTCATGTGGAAGAAGAGGTGCTGACCCTGCCAGAACTTAAAAAGTAGTAATGTAATAACACTGTTAGCTCCTGAACAGCCATGTCTGAAGATGACTTTGTACTTTGTAAATGTCAATAGAAATTTCTTTATTCTTGTTCCTTTAAATATCTGTAAATCCCAAGTGAAAAAATTATGACAAATATAAGTAGCCCATCAAATGTTTTCCTGATACTTCTAATCACTGACAACGACAAGTTACCAGGCATTTGAGGAAAAGTTTCATTATGAAAGTGACATTTTAAAAAACAAAAGCATGAGCAAGAGTCTTTTAACACTTATTGAATCTTCAGAATAATAAAAGGAACTATGATATCTATAAAACAATAACTACGTGCTATGTAAACAAAAAAAAAGGAAAATTAACGAAAGAACAAGAAATAGTTCTTGTAAATTAAAACAAGGCTAACCAAATTTAACACATTAATGCTATGAATGTTGGCAGACAAGGTTGAGAAAAATCTCTGTAAAATAAAAAACAGAGCTGGGAAAAGTAAGCAAATAGGAATAACTGGAGAATTCATTCAGATGTTTTATATTCTCATTAAGAATAGTAGCAGAGAGAAAAGGGGTAAAGGCTGACACTATCAAATGATATAAGAAATTTCCTAAAACTGAAAAGCACTCATTTCAACTCATACAGGTCCACTAGAAGTCCAGAAAAATGAATGGGGAAAGTATCTTCATATATTCTAGAATATCACAGATAAAGAGACAATAGTAAAAGTTTTCATATAGAAAAAGAAATTATAATCAGATGCTCATAAAACTTAATAACAAGAACAGATTCCAGAAGATAATAAAGCTATAGTTTCAAAATCCTAACAGAAAATTATTTTCAACCTAGAATTCACTGCCTAGTCATATTACTGATCAGCATTTCTAGACATGCAAGGAGTAATAAAATAATCTCAATATGCCTTTTTCTAGAACGTTCCTGAAGGATATGCCACAGAATATGGTAAAGTTATCTATATGAATTCCAGGACAGAGGGAATGACATACAGGCAGATAATAAAAGAATGCTCCAGAATGATAGCTGTCTTTCTGACAGAAAGAGAAAGTAAAAGATCAGACAGGAATGAATTAGATGTCAAAGGAGAATTCTTGGGGAAAAAATAAACAAATATATAACATACATACATAATGCACAAATAAAAAATAAACAATATCTGATGTTTTAGCATGTAGAAATATTTTTAGTGTTGCAACATAGCTATTGGACTTTTTGGAAAAAATAACAATATATTCATTGAAGGTTAAACAAATAAATATTTGAGGATGTTTTTAAAAACAAAAAAAGTACATTCCAAAATTAAAAAAAAAAATGTTACCATAGTACATCACTTGGTTCTACAATGTACAATATTTACAAGGCAGTAATATTATAAATATCAACAACTAATTTAACCAAAAGTTGTCATTTAGGAATACAATAGAATAATGGAAATGAGGAATTTTTCTAATAGCCATTCTAACAGGTGTGAGATAACATCTTATTGCTCAAAAATAAACAACTGGGACTACATCAAACTAAACAACTTTTGCATGCATGACAAAGGAACAAAAACATCGACAATATGAAAAGACAATCTACTGAAGAAGAGACAGTATTTTCAAATCCTATTTCTGAGAAGTTAATATTAAAAATATATAGAATTCATGCAAACCAGTAGCATAAGTAAATAAACAATTCATTTAAAAATTAACAGAGTACACAGACTTTTTTCCAAAGATGACATACAGTTGTCCAACAAGTACTTGAAAAGGTGCTTAACATCACTAATCATCAGGAAAATGCAAATCAAACCACAAGATATTAACCACACCTGTTAGGATGGCTTTATCGAAAAGAAAAACATTGTCAATAAGGATGTAAAGAAAAGCAAACCCCTGAGCACTGTTGGTGGGGATGTAAATTGGTACAACCACTATGGAAAGAGGTATGAAGTTTCCTCAAAAAAATTAAAAATACAACTACCATATGATATAGCAATTATATTTCTAGGTGTTTATCAAAAAAATTAAACACTAACTTGAAAAAGATATATGAACCCTACTGCAGAATTATCTATATTGACAAAACATAGAAGCAAACTTAATGTCAATAGATGGATGAATGGAAAATGAAAAATGGAATTTATATACAATGCAATATCATTCAGTCATTTAAAGAGAAAATCTTGCATTATCAACAGCATGGATAAACCTTGAGGGTAGTAAGCTAAGTGAAATAAGTCAAAAAGAGAGGAAATGCCATATTAGTGGAATCTAAACAAACAAACAGACAAAATATTGGTGGTTCTAAAAGGCAAGGTTTAGGGGATGGACAAAATGGAAGATGGTAAAAGGTACAAAATTCCAATGATAAAATAAATAGTCTTGGAGATATAATACATCCCATGATGACTATAGCTGATAATACTGTATTATTTATTTGAAAGTGGATAAGAGTAAATCTTAAAAGTTCTCATAGCAAGAAAAAACTTGCAACTATGTGTGGTGATAAATGTGCGCTAGACTTACTGTGATGATCATTCATAATGTATAAAAATATCAAATCATTGTTGTATATGTTGCACACATGAAAATAATACAATGTTGTGTTAGATGTCAATTATATCTCAATAAAAATATTTGCTTCTAAAAATAGGTGTTTATTACTTAGTAACAAATTTAAAATATTTGAATGCATTTCAAAAGCTAGGCATCCTGGAGGAAGAATAGATGGAAACCCCTTTCTAAAGCAGCAAAGCAGAGGGAAATATTATCTAATATTAGGAATGAAGAGATATCTGTTGTAATGTTTGTGGCTTCTGGGGAGGTCTACAGCAGAATCCTGAAAAGAGAATCCTTTTCGGAGGGAAAGCCACTTAGATGCAATGTTAGGCAAAGCAAAATGCCCAGGGCAAAGCAAAATGTCACTGAATTTCAATGAATCTCCCATGACTTACATAATGAGGATTTCAGCAAGAACGAAAATGAAAAAGCAATGTATTTGACCAAATTCAAATTCTGTACTTTGAACATGGGTGAAAGCTGAGAATTCCAAGAAAGTGGAAGAGAAATAAGAGGAATCAAGAGATGATACTGCTGCTTAAATGTAAAGATACATAATACAGGTAACATTCCAGGTGAGTTGTTATCATGTCTGAAAATTTAAATCCCAAGGCTGTCATCTACTGTGTAACCCTAAGCAATTCAATTAATCTTTTACATCTCAAGTTTCCAATCTTGAAAATGTGCAAAATACATGCTTCATGTGCCAATAAGAATACAATATTAAAATAATTTTAATAGATGAGAGCATTTAGAAAATGATAAATTTCCATGGCAGTAGTTACAATGTGAAAGGGAAATCTCCCCAAGAGAATCCTGAAAAATAAGAACAGTTGAATGAAGTGAGAGCAGAGTTAAAAAAAAAAAAAAGCATCTCATGGTTTTGCTATCAGTCTTTTCAGGAAAAAATATGTCGAGGTCTTTATCTGCTTGTACATCCCAAGTTTATCCATTCTGACTTGATACTGGTATTTCAGGTTGACAAGAATATTACCCTTTTACCATAATCTAGAAATTAAAGGAAATTTTTCCTCAAGATTTAATATCTCTAAGCGCACAATAATTTAAGCAAAGGTGACTATTAACATAATGGAAAAATCTAGAAACAAAACAGCAGAAATATAATTTTAGGGAAAATATCAAATAGATGTCAGAAAGGCTTTTAAAAATGATTTCTGGCAAAAGTCTCTTTACTTGTTATTAATTCTATATGATTTTACAACAATTTGGTTTTCTCAAAGGCTGACTTTCATCACTTTGGCTTTGTTTTTGAAACTTCTGCTTTAATAGTTCCTCACTGCACTGTACTAAAGTGGCTTAGAATAACAAGAAATAAATATTTTACATTATAATGCAACTACTGCCATCTAATTTCCTATAATGTAAAGAGGGTCAGGAACAGTAATCTCCCTGCATTTTCATTAATATTTCCACCAAGTTCGAGTGATAGCATTTATCAAAAACCGTTTTAGCCTTTCAGACAGTTACCAGAAAAAAATTTTAAAGGGATCATAAATTAAATTCTTTTGATATAGGTTTTCAAAGAGAAAACCTCAAATTTTTCTTTTGGATAAGTGGAGCGGGAGTGGGGGTGGGGGGTCAACCCTTAAAGCATCATTGGAATATAATACTCACTCCATCAACTCCTTAGATTTCTAGATTCATTTTATGATTCTACAGCTTCACATAGCACAGATAAAATCAGATGAGTTAAATCTAAGTTATTATCTAAAACTGTCATTTGGTGGGGGAAAAAGCAAAATGATAAGCTGAAAGACACTAAGATCCAACAGTTTGAAAGGTGATTTAAATTGCATTTACAGTCACATTATTTTTTTCTTTCCTTTGGGATTTTTTTTTTTTTACTCTAAGGAAGAGAAAAAGTCTGACATTATCTCGAGTCTTTGTAGGCCACAATGAATGGGCTGCATTTAGGGAAATTGGCATTTGTTGTCTCAAATTTCTCATGAAATGAGAGCAATTCCTGACTAGAAATCACCCATTAATGCTAGTCCTATTTATTTGTTCAGTCTAGGGTTTCACAAGTTCATTTTAAGTCTGAAATCCTAGACCAATGCTTCCCTTAGTTTTACATTTACAAATGAAATTCAACTAACATTAGTGTTTTTTAATTGAAAAACTAACAATAAGTGAATCGTACCTTATTTGAAAATGTCTAACAAATGCAATAAAGACAACTATCTAGGGACATCCTATATATCAGATTTATCATTAAGACCAATCATCATATGACTGCCACGTAATACGTGATTTACGTAACATTAAATAGAAGTGATATCTTCTAGTAGATGTTTTTCTTTGAAAGTGAATACAATGCATTAAAAACTAATCATTCACATTCTCACCATCAATAAAATTCTTTTTTATAGTTAGCTTAACAGATATTATTTTCAACAGGCAACGAGCTGGCAAACCAGGATTCTGAGTTCCTTTTTTCAAGCTAGATGTGCTCCCTCCAGAACCATGTTTATTGGATATCTGGTGTTTCTGTGGGATGCCTGTTGAGAAAAACTCATAATTCTCTAAGTTACTTCTCAAAATAAAGCTAAAAGCAGTATGTTCAACAGTCTGCAATGTGACAAACCTTTAAAATGCATATGAAAATTTAAGCAAATCAAATTAAACTTCTGTGATTTTCCACCTGTCTAGCTATGCTTTCAAAAGAAAATTCTCTGTTAGGTTCAGCAATTACTCCAAAAGACTTTCATTAGGTAAACTTACAGACATCTTTATGCCACACTCGAACAAGATTTTGGAAATACCATGAATGTCATTAAGTTTAAACAAAGATAAAAATAACAACAAAAACCCTCAACTATAACATGCAGTCCCTTGTATTCTCCTCTGACAAACTCACTCAACAAGATTTGCCCTAACTGTGCTGAATATCCAGGGCACTCTATCACCTAAAGGAACATTATTAGTGCACTACTTCACTAGAGTCAGTTGAGAAATTTTCACACACAGACTGAAATCCAGATTTTGATTTAGATATAGGCTGGTGGCTTCAAGCTATGCCAGCACCAGATTGTGCCTTTTAAGTGTTTTTTGTTTTGATTGCTGTTGTTGAAATTTAATTCACATACCATAAAACTCTCTGCCATCCAGTTAAAGCCTACAATTCGATGGGTTTTGGTATGCTTGTAAAATTGTGCAATCATCACTAATATCCAATTGCAGAACATCTCATCATCTCAAAAAGAAACCTGTAGCATAAGCAATCTTTACTCACCTATCCCATCCCCATCCCTATCTCCACACCAGCAGTTAGAAACCACTCATTTATTTTCTTTCTCCTTGGACATTTAACGTAAAAAGAATCATACAGTATGTAGCCTATTGTGTCTAGCTTCTTTAAAACAGCATACTGTTTCCCACATTCAGTCCTGTTGTAGCATGTAGCAGTGCTTCATATCTTTTGATGGTTGAATAATATGCCACACATGAATAAACTCTATTGCATTTAACTATTTGCCGCCAATTAAAGGACAACTGAGGATTCCTTGCATTTATTTTTATGTTTTACATTTCAGTATGTTTTCATCATCCTCATTAATCTCAAAGATTTTCTCATTTCCCTTGTGATTTCTTCTTTGACCCATTGGTTATGGAGAGGTGTGTTGCTGAATTGCCAAAATTTCCTTTTCTTACTGATTTCTCATTTCTTTTCATTGTGGTTAGAAAACATACTATGTATGATTTCAATCCTTTTAAATTACTGAAATGTGTTTATGATGAAGATGTGGTCTCTCCTGGAGATATTCCAAGTGTACTTGCTTTTGTTAGGTGACTATAGCTTTGTTGGTCTAGTCAATACATAGTGGTATTCAGTTTGACTTATTTTGTTATTCAAGTCCTTAGCACTTCACTGATCCTCTGTCTAGTTGTTTTTACCACTCCTGAAAGTGGTGTAACAAAGCCACCAACTATTGCTATTGAACAATTTCTCCCCTCATTTCTTTCAGTTTTTGCTTCACTGATTTGGGAGTTCTCTTGTGAGGTATTTACCTATTAGTTATAATTGTGATAATCATGATTATTTATAATTGTGATACCTATTTACAATTGTGATATTTTCCTGAAGGTAGATCCTTTCATCATTATTATAATAACCTTCTTGATTTCCAGTAACACTTTTTGTCATAAAGCCTATTTTGTCTGATATTAGTATAGCCACTTCAGCACTCTTTCAGTTATTGTTTGCATGGTATCTTTTATCATTCTTTCATTTTCAGTCATTTTGTTCATTTGAACCTAGCATATGTCTCATAGATAGTATATTCACCCTTATTATTCATTTTATATACTTTCCTGTGTTATAATCTGTCAAGATTTCTCCTTTACCTATGTCTCTACAGTTTGACTATGTTGTGCCTAGGTATGGGTCCTTTTGAGCTAATACTTCTTGGAGTTTGTTAACTTTCTGGATAAATATATTAACTCTTATCATCAAATCCGGGGTTAGGTTATTTTTAAACATTGTTCTTTAAAATATTATTTTTGCTCTTTTATTTCTGTTTTCTTTCTATGACTACCATATGCAGGTACACCTGATGATGTCTCAAACATATCTGAAGCTGCATTCATTTTTCTTCATTCTGTTTTTTATTGTTCCCACAGACAGGTAACTGCAATTTTCTATCTTCAAGTTCACTGATTCTTTCTTCTTCCTAGCTAAATCAACTTTTAAACTGCTTTAATGAATTTTTTATTTCAGTTATTGTACATCAGAATTTCTACTTAGTTTTTTTTGCACGAGAAATTATCCTAATACTCTTAATCTTTTTAGACCTAGTTTTTCCATAGTTCATTTAATATATTTAAAATAGATAAATTAAACTCTGTTAAATGTCTGGGCTATCTCAGAGAAAAATTTAATTGACAGGCTTTTATACCTGTGTACAGAACACAATACGTTATTTTTTATGTCTCTCTCTCTCTTACTTTTTTTAACTGGGAATTATAATAACACAATGTAAAAATTGTAGACATCTGATTTCTTGCTCCATGTTTTGTTGTGATTTGTCTTTGTTGCTTTTATTTTGTTTAGTGACTGTCCTGAACTAATTCTGTAAAGTGAATATTCTTTGAAATTAGTAGCCACTGAATCTGTTCAATTAGCTTAGTGGTAAGTTAACAATTAGGCAGAGATTTCCCTAAATCTTAAAAGTCCGTACCCTTTGCAGAGTAGTATATTAAGAGTGTGTATTTTGGGGGCATATCTTCAATACACAGCAGGAAGTTTACTACTTTATATAAGACTTCACTTCCTACTTAGATCTTCAAAATCTGATAGAGATGAGAGCTTAGGTTCTTCTCAAATCTTTCCTGGGCAGGCACACCTTATACATGTACATGAACCCAGGAATATGTCAGATTGCAAAGCTCCCTGTCACATGTGACTACCCAGCTTTTTTATTTACATTTTTTTAATTTTATAAGTAAATGTTGCAACATAGTATTATATAAAGATTATGCATCATCATTAATCAACATCTGTGTGTAGCAAACTAAGTTTACCACCAACAGTCCAATTCTATTCTTTATCATATAATCGATCTGGTTTATTTGATTTGTCAGCCCCTCCCCACTTCCCTGCTGGTAACCACCAATTTGAGTGTATAAACTAAGAGTTTTCTTTGATTTAATTTGTTTTTTTATTTCCTTTATATTACATATAAGTGAAATAATACAATATTTGTCTTTTATTTTCTTACTTATCTCACTAAGCATAATTCCCCTTAGGTTCACCCATGTTGTAGAAAATGTCTTTCATCTTTTATAATAGGTCAGTAGTACTCCACTGTGTATATATACTACATCTTCTTTATCCATTCATCTGTTAATGGGCGTTGAGATTATTTCCTGCCCTTGGCTTTTTTTTTTTTTTTTTTTTTTTTTTTTTTTTTTTTTTTTTTTTTTTTTTTTTTTGTATGTTTTGATGAGCTTATACTTTACCAGAAATTTCATTAAAAAGGCAATGATTTAGGAGTTGATGATGGTCCAATATAGTCATATCCCAAGAGGAAGTACCACTCAACTCTATCATGGCTAATTATGATAGAATTATCCTAGCTAGACAGAGAACACCAGTTGATTAGAGTTAGATAATGAAGAAGGAAGCTTGATGTTTATTTTCACCTTAGAATTTTTTAATGATACATATAAATACATATCTAAAACTATTATTATAATTGATAGTAATACTACTAAAATTATTATTGTGATAGCTACAGTTATGTTGTATTTGCCATCTGCCTGGAAGTATATGAGGAACTCTACATACAATCATATGAAGTGGGTACTATTTTTATCTCCATTTCACAGATTATAAAACTGAAGTCCTAAGGAACTTATTCAATGTCACACAATTAGAAAAGAGCAGAATTAAATGCAGGTCTGATATCAGATCCATATTTTAAATCAAAATATTTTTACTTACAATTGGAAGGGCTTTAGTAATATTTTTTTTTTCATTGTTTTCTAGTCTCATTCTCTGATCTCAGAACAAGATCAGTATTTAATGTTTGTGGCACATACTTTATGTTTCTAGTTAAATTGTTTATTTTACATATTTCGTAGTTACATTCTGAGCCTAGAATACAGCATTACCTTACAAATTCCACCTTAACGATGCCTTTTCCTACTTTAATCTTAATTTCTTCTGTCTCCCACTGGTTTTAGTTAATGTAATTATTATATTCTTTGAATATGCTCTTAGGTCCACTGCTATATTAATAAAGATGATATTATAAATAATTAACTTGATCTCTTATCTTGTCAGTTTGTACTTCTTTTGACATTTTAATAGCCTACGCAAATCCTAATGGAAGTATTGTGCATCAGAACAATGTCAAATTTCTCATTTAGGTTATATTCTAGCATCTATTAAGAGAAGAAGTGGAAAACCCTGGGTTTAGATTAATTTGACTCCTCTAAAGTAAAAAATTTACCAGGGCTTTGGGAAAGTTCACTTCACACTAAAATCTTAAAATAAGAATGTTCAGGGGACATTTGAGGCCTTTAAATGAATTTTAATTTAATCTCTTTAGATGTTAATGGCTTTTGTGGGAAACACTGTTTTCTAAATGTCAGGGAATATGGGTTTCTGCAAGCACTAGTACTAGGGGAAAAACATATTAAATTTAGCTCTTAAGGTGAGCTTGGATGAGAACAAATGGGAAGTTTAAGGTCACAACTCGTGTTTAGATAAACGATACAGCATAGTGACTAATCTAGCCTTAATATGTATTAGAAGGCAATGTCACCAAGTGCACACACTCAGTAAATATAAACTGAACATGCTTAGCAACTCAATCTTCTTGGATCTATTCATTTCATTTTTGATTCATTTTAAAAGGCAATGTATGAATACAGTTTCCTTATACCATTTTTCTTTATTAAGTCACATTATTATTATACATTGTATTGTTAACATGATAGATATTGCACTTAAACATTTGCATTAGAAATAACTTTTAAATGCTGATGCAACCAAATTGTAGGATGTACAAAAATGGAAGTAGTAGCGTAACAGGGCAGTAAATTGGGAACAAACCTAGCCCTCCAGCAAAACTGGAGAATTTAGAACATTTAACTAGCATATAATTTAGTTGCAGATAAACTAAACTTGGAAGAGGCACAGACAATGAATAGAACTGATTCCTTCACTGGAGCAACAGATTTTTTGATCTGTCTGAGCGAGCAGACCCCTACTAGTACAACCCTGCCTGAAAATACCTAATCTGCCCCTCAACTCCATGTTACCCCCTGCACTTATATTTTGTCTATAGAATCTCAGTCAATCAGGAAAGTGGATGTGAGACAGAGTAGGTCTCCCACTTCCTTGACTGGCACCTCTCAAAAAAAACCTCATTTATGACCTTTCATCAATACCCTTCCTCTAGAGTGTTAGTTTTTTGAGGTAGTAGACAGAGGACCTGGTTGTGGAACAGTTGAAGGAAGAGATGAATGATGATGGGTAGAAAAAAATATTTCACGGGTATCAAAATTGAGAAGATTGAATATATGGCATGGTTCAATAATTTTCTTTCAATCATGTCATTAAAGTTTTCTTGCAAAGTGGTGAGAATGGAAATTAGTGCAACCTCTTTAGAAAACAGTAGGAGATTCTTCAAAAAAATAAAGATGGATCTACCATTTGATTCAGCAATTCCACTCCTGTGCATGTACCCAGAGAATACAAAATCTCTAGTCAGGAAAAATATCAGCACCTCTGTGTTCACAACAGCACAGTTCACAATAGCAAGACAAAGAAACAACCTAAATGCCCATCAACAGATGACTGGATAAAGGATCTCTGATACATATCCACAATGAAACTTTATGCAGCTGCTGAAAATATAATGAAATTGTACCCTTTGCAACAATCTGAATAGAACTGAATAGAAGGGATCATGTTAAGCAAAATAAGTCAGAAAGAAAAAGAAATAAAGGATGGGTTCACACATATGTAAAATATAGTGAAATGAAACAAATGAACAGTTAAACCCTAAAAAAACTCCACAGGACACAAGATGATGGCTACCAGGGTGTAGGGAGAGAAGGAGAGAGGGAACAAAGTGGTGGCAAAGGACACTAGAACTCTGGTGATGGGTGTGGTGTGCAACATCTATTGACAGAGAAATGAGTTCAATATCTCAAAATGAGAACAGTTTTATAAACAAAAGAAATAATAAAATTATAATATAAAAAAGTTAACAAAAATTGAAACTAATATGACTTTAATTACATGGTTACATTTTTACCTTTTTTGCATATATGGAAATAAAAAATTTCTCTGCTTTGAAAAATATACCATATACTCATTTAAATTGTATTTATTTTGAGGGTTTAAGGTATTAAAAAAAAAAAAAGAGCATATGTTAGACGTACTGGGAACTGGTTGCTTTAAACAACAACAACAAAAGGAAAAATAAATAACCTTGGGTCAGGGCAAAACGGAAAGTAGACATAGGGAATGGATTATCTGAGCAATATGGGAACAGTGCGGGCAATTGACTAACACTAGAAACAGGCCAGGAACATCATGGATTGTGAAACATGGAGAGCAGTTTTCTTTAGTAGGGCAGATGCTAAGAGAAATTAGTCTCCCCCCACCCCCCAAACAAAATAGCAAGAATTAAGCAGATAATCAATAACTTTTGATGACTAATATTTAGGGTAAATGTCTGCTCTTTGTAAGATGATCTTGATTTAAATCCCTGCTCTACCATATTAGCAGTATAAATTTGAACCTATCTGTGGCTCAGTTTTTCTCATCTTTAAACAAAGATGATATTAACTGTATTTTTCTCACAGAATTGTGGTGAAGAATAAATGTGTATGTGCATACATATGTTGGATTATATATATATGCTATCATTATCATTTGCCCAAAATATATGGAGGCTTTGGAATATAATAAAAATGTCTCAAGAAAAGGGAGTATAAGGAGCACGAGAAGTAAATACGAGCAAATTTTTAGATCAGTTGAGCATTTTAATCTTTAGGTAGTAATAAAAGTAATAAAAAGACAAGGACAATTCCAAATTTGGTTTTTTTTTTCCTACCTTTCAGAAGTAAAATTAAAGGTGTATGTATTGTAAAATCTCTAAACAAAGTCTTGGTTGAGAAAATCTGAGTGAATGGACCTTGTGACACATTTTAGATGATACCTAATGAAAGTACTAGTCTGTAATTTGGATCAGGTTAGGTGGAACAGTTCCCCAGAATCTGTGTGCAGTCACTGATATGCATGCGAGCTAAGGAAGTTGCTAGGAAAATCATTTGATTTCAGAGCACAGCTGCAATACAAATACGATGTGTTCCATGTGTTTATATGAAGCACAAATTTGTATATCCATGTATACGACTGATTGCAGGAAACCTGAAGAAAGTCAAATTTCAGTCAATTATAGCAGACCTGTGAGACAGAATTCACATTGAAGGCAGCCAAATCATAGTGTGTGCCAAAGTGCCTAATGTTACAAGGAGTTATTAGATTCAAGAGCAGTGTTTCAGCTTTCCTGGAAATCCACTCTGTGTATCCACACCTCGGCAGGATATGGGTGAACAGAGAGAAAGATTTATGTTCACAAATGAATAAACCATTTCATTAAATTCTGTTACATTTTTTAATCCAAGCATAACAGAGAAAAGGGAAGTGGGTTTTCTCTCTCATTTTGAGGGACTGTCATTCTGTCATAAGAGTCTACAGAAGAAATGCTCAATAGTGATGAATAGTTCAACTGTTTCTGCAGTGTTGGAAATGTTCTAATCTGTGCTGTCCAAGATGGTTGCTACTAGAACATGTGGCTAATTAGCATTTGAAATATGGCTAATGTGACTCAGTAAATAAATTTTTAATTTTATTTCATTGTAATTAACTTAAATTTAAATAGTCACATGTGACTAATGTCTACTGTACTAGATAGCACAAACTAAAAGTATCATTTTCCAGCAGCAAAGTGCCCGTGAAGCTTTATTGTTAAAACAACTCAGATGATCAATGTTCAGAATATGGAACCTGGAGTCAACTATCTTATTTTGTATCCTGATTCTACTTATTAACAAGTTGAATGTTACTCTTGGAGACATGGGATTTCTATCTTCTGCTTAGTATGTAGGAAGCTGGAAGAAACATGATCCTACCCTTATTAAAACAAAGTGAAATACTACACAATCTAAAACTTTTATGACTTTTCCTGAACTCATCAGAGACCCGAGACTTCAAGCAACCAATTAACTGGAAATTTAAGGAAGGATAAGTCCTTCAAGAAGAGTTACAATACCAAAACTTGCTTACCTAAAACAGATGCAGTCACACACTGGAAAGATTTCAATAAACTTATTAACAAATTGGTAAAGACCTAGTATGGGATCATGAGAGAATATAGATCCTCTTGGTGGCTGTGGATATAAAGTGATTTTACACTCATTTACAGGCTCTTTGCCACTGAAAAAGTGGAAACATCCCAGAGAAAGAATTCCTCAAAGGGCGGACCAGGATGGGAGAGCAGCAGCCACCCAGATTCTGTTCCTCAGTCTCCCCATAAGTTGTTAGGAAAAGCACAATAAGCACTGCCAACATTAAGACCCTGGTGAAAACCAATTTTAGCTAAATGAATAAAACAAAAATACCCTTTACTCATAGCGAAGAAATATTATATATGATGGACCCAAAACTACAATGGAAATGGAGCTGGAATTTAAAGACAGCCACACCTCTGAGGCTCAGATGTACCTTGCCTCAGAATTACAACAGATACCCTCCCCACAACCATGCTAGCAAGTGTTAAGTAACAAGTAACCCTGGTGTCCTGCTGGAAGAGAGGCAAGAATATGAAGACAGGATTTCCCTGAGACTCAGGATAAATGAAAGACTTAAAACTAAGAATGGAGAAAATATTGAGAAAAATTTCTGGCAAACAGTTCCTACCCTAAACACAAGGTAATACCAGAAATATTTGTAGTCTGTGGTTCATGAAAAGTAATCATAAGAACAATAAATCCCAAATTTAGCTCAACTTCTGGCAAGATAAATGCATAATCCCATACTTAAGAAGAAGTAAGGGGTTCCCACTTCTAGTCATAAAAACTACCTGTTTCTACACAAGATTTTTGTCTTTCAATTAAAAAAAATATAAGGCATACAAAAATATAAGAATAAAAATAACAACTATAAAAAACAAAGCAATTAACAAAATCAGATACAGATGGAGATGTTGGAATTATCAGACAAGAAATTTTAAAACCTACAATTAATATATTAGACTCTAATACAAAAGGTGAGCAACATAAAAGCTCAGAAAAGTAATGTCAAAGGAGAAATGAAAACTATCAAGAAAAGTCAAACAGAAATGAAACACAATAAAGAGTGTCAAGTTAATCAGTAGATTTGACACATCGAGGAGTGGGGTGGGGGAATCTACGTATTGGAAGATAAGTTACTGAAAATTAACCAAACTAAAACACACACAAAAAAAAGTGGAAAAAATTAGTATAAGTTTCAAGGGCTGTGGGACTAAATTAAACCGTTTAAAATGAATGTAATTGGATTTTCAAAAGAAGAGCAAGAGGACAAGGTAGAGGAAATATCTGAATAAATAATGGCTAAGAATTTTCCAACACCCACAAATTCAAAAGGTTTATAGAAGAACAAAGAAAATGAAAGAAAAGGCAAGGAGAGGAAAGGAGATGGGAGGGAAGGGAGAGGGGGAAGGAGAGGGGAGAGGAGAGAGGAGGGGAGAGAGGAGGGGAGAAGAGGGAGGGTAGGAAAGGAGAGAGGTGTAGAGTGAAGGGGAGAGGAAAGGAGGGGAGGGGAGGATAAGGAGGCAAAACACTGAGGATTAGACACAAAACTCATGTAAAACACCTAGAGGAGTGATGGAAACACAGTAAATAATAAATGTCATTATGCAGGGGTACGGCTCCACCACCAAGGCATGTCAGCAAAGTTTAATCTTGGTGATATGACATAATCACATATTTTCACTGGTAAATCATGGTCAGCATCTGGGAGTCCTTGCTTACCTGACCATAAGATCCGTAAGACTAAACAGTGCATAAATGTAAGTTACTCTGCTGAGGCCTCTCAGAAATACTTTGGTAATAGAACTCTGAAAGTTGTTGAATTTTCTACATGAGTGAAAGCTTAGAGTTAGCAAGAAATTTATGTTAATAAGTCACCTGTGACTCTGCCAGGGAGCAGCCTCAATCACTGAAGAAAGTGGTAGACAAATACTCTTCCTTCCATTCTCCTGGCAGTGGAAAAGGTGAGCTAAATGCTAAGGTGTAATCTACACTTTTTTGAAAGTTCTCTGGTAAACTGAATGCTAATTCATCCTTACAGATTTCCTTGCCTTGCATATCTCACTTCCCCATTCTTTTCTCATTGCTTTCTAGAGTCACTTCTCAACAAATTGCCTGTACTAAAATTCTTACCAGAGTCAGTTTCTAGGGGAGTTCAAATTAAGACACATTGTTGTAAATGCTTGAGCACTTAAACAAATTTTAGAGAACTTTCAACATGGCTCTAAATTATAATTATATGGGAGAAGAAACATACTTTATGGATCCTACCCACAAAGATTTTGTTTCAATGGCTTGGGCAGGGTCAGATATCATCAATACATTTCAAAACCTCCCTTGTTGACTCTACTGTATAGCAACAGTTGAGAACAACTTCTCTCAAGTGTGTTTCCACTACAATATTGTGATAATACATGTTCACTTTTCCAGTGGGTCCTGAGTATCTTAGTGATAGGAATTTTGTCTTACTCATCTTTTTATCTCAGGTTCTTAGAACAGAATATACTATATAGTCTTATAATACCTACCTAATGAAAAGAATCATTTGAGTAATGCATTTTGGGGAACAGCTGTTACAGTGATTTAAAAAATATATACACATATTTTCTGATATACTTCCCTTCAAGAATTAGAGACTCAACCCTTTCCCTTGAATAGGAGCTGGACTTGGTATTCATTTCTGATCCACTCAATATGGCAAAAGTAATGGTATGTCACTTCTCAGATGAGGCTATAAAAGACAACAACTTCCATCTTGTTGTCTTTCATTCTCTTGCTCTCACTCTTTCACCTCACTCGCTCTAGGAGAAGCCATGTTGTGGGTAGCCCTGGGAGAACCCTACACGGTAAGGAATTGAAACCTCTGACCAACAACAGCCATGTGAAGTGAACTTACAAGTGGATACTTCAGCCCCACAGTCACAACTTAGACTATATCTCTGGTTGACAATTTAACTTCAACTTCATGAAAAAACTCTGAGCCAGAACTGTCCAAACAAACAAATCCCAGGTACTGATCATTAGAAAACGTGTGAGATACTAAATGTTAGTTGTTTTAAACTGCTAAATTTTGGAGGAATTTGCCAAAAAGAAAGAGGTCATACAGTTCTTGTCCAGTTTATGTACCAAACTAAGATTCTTTGAGCGATCTGAAAGAGATGGCCAACCAGGTTCAATCTGAAAACAAGAAGACCCAAAGACAATTCATAATTCCTTCAGTAATAATAATATAAGACTAAAATGGGCATTTGGAAAAATACTATACCAGAGAAGAGTTTCCATAAATGAACTTACTTATCCTATTGAATTTCTCATTCTCAGGAGAGTCCACAACACTGCCTTTAAGTTAGCTGTAATTCTTAATCTGCCATTACAAAGAGTTTGTCAGCCACTGTGTCCTTTCCAAGCCTATTCAACGAGGGAAGTTCCGTGGTCACTCTTTCAGATTCCATGCTATCAACAGAGTACTTGCTTATATTTAAAGCTTAGTGAAAATGAAAGGCTTTTTAAAACTAGGAAAAATTAAAAAGATTCATATTTAATTTAGATTTAGGTTCTGGTGAAATATTTCTTTAACAGAGAGGTAAATTAGTCTATGAATTTCTAAGATCAAGTCTTCTCATTGCCTATCTTGAACCTGTAGTTGATTCAAAATTCTCCCAGGAGAGTCAGGAAGGTGACAGGAGAAGCAAGAAAGGAAGGGAAAAAAGTCAATCAAGGGACAGGGTTTTCAATCAAGCCCAACACTCATCCTGATCCTGAGAAAGAATAGGTTCTTATAAATAAATAGTCTCCAATGCTCACAGATAATCCTCCTGGCTAAATTGAAGTTGCTAGCAAAACCTAGAAAAGCTGGGTGGGGGAGCACACACAGTGAATCAAGGGATCTACATGGGATCCCCAAAAGAGTTTTCTGTGTACATGAGCTACTGTGGACACTAGCAACATTACTCTATGTAGGACTGTCAGAACTGGCAAATAAAACCACAAGATGTCTAATTACATTTTAATTCAAAGACAACAATTGATAATTTCTAGTACAAATATACCCTATGCATCCTAGATTTTATTTGAAACTCTCACTTTAAGGTTATTGGGCTTTTGTTTGTTTTTGTCCAAAAAAAAGAGACTTGAATAGTCAGGAAACTTTGTTTCTTAGATCAGGAGGCATCCCATACTACCAATTAATCTGTTTAAAAGTGTACTCCTATTATATTTATACAATGTCAAATATCAGAATTAAATAAATGCATACATACTTTCCACTCATTTATTGAATTCTCAATCCATCCCACAAACATTTAGTGTTAACTATAAGGCATAGCACTGTATACTGAGAATAAAACAGTGAGCAAAGTTGAACTCTGACCTGTAAATATCTAGATATAGAACCATATTTTAAATTTTCATAGATGCCTGGCATCCAATCAGGCATATTCTGTGTCTAAAGAAAATATTGCTCATGTGATCAACATTATTTTTCTTGAAATACTCATCTGCATTCACTGTTTATATATCCACTGTTTATCACTGTTTATATATTCACCTCATTTGACCTATATGATTTAATCTAATTTTATCAGTTAAAAAAATAGTAGTTAATTCCCAGATAAGTACTAGAGAGAACTCTATGTATAATTTGATTTTTTTAGAAAAGGGTAAGTATATGCCACAACATGTATTGTATTTTAATAATATAACAAATAACTTGTTCAGAGAATAACAGTCTTGTCAAAGACAATTTTAAACTAAAATAGTTAAGAAAGGATCCTAGATATTTCAAAGTATTATACTCCTTATATTGCAGAAGAGAGGAAGCCGCACCCCAGTTTCCAGCCGCTGAGGACCAACGGTGGCCACCCAGCCACCAGGCGCCTGACAGTCTAGACTGGCTGGAAGCTACTGACTAGATAAAAAGGACCCATTTCTGAAAATGAAACCCTATGCACATTTTACAATTATGTGAATCCTGTGTGTTCTCCATGTGAGAAATTCACAAATGAATAACAGAATTTTGTTTGTAATTCCTGTTCTAATTCACACCTTCCCCTCTCCCTCACCAATAAAAGCGTATCCCAAAAGTATTTCAGGGCTCAGATTCTATATCTGGCCCACAAATAATAAAGCTATTTTCACTACTTCTAAAGCGCACCGTTTGGATTTGTCGGTTAAGATAGAGTGCTATTACAGTATCATGAATAAATATATATATCACCACACAGCTATCCCAATGACTTTTATAACTGTTCTCCTAGTATCTCTAGAGTACTATTTTTATTCTTTGTTATAATCAGTAGCACACATTTCCTTAGAGATAACAGATTTTTGTTATGTTGCCAATTTCAGTCCTCCTCCCTAATTTCATTCATAAGTGCAATATTATTTAATCTGCTATTGTAAGATGCTGTATTGACTGCAGGCCTATTTAGCAACAGCAGAGGAAAGAAATTATTATTTTTTAAGTAACTTTACAAACAAAACTCATAATATAGATGGACCTCCCTAGATCCCTCTATTTTAATTTATCTGAAAATTGCTGCAGTGTTATTTAGTTTCTTTTCCATAATTTAAAAGGAAAATCTAAGGTGTAAACAAAAACTGAGTCAGATTTAGCAAAATAATTACAAATACCAGCATAATAAAATCTGATGGAGATTTTTAAAGTGCTGTCCTCCTATTTCTACAATCTGGTTCTAAACTTCACTTTGCCCCTCAGAATATTTAAGGAGACAAAGCTGGTAAAGAACAATGTCACCCCCAAAGAACTGGCAGAGCTCCAGTGCAATATAGTTTCTGACAAAAGTTTAGCAAAGGTTTTTCTATATAACACTTATCAAACTATAAACTTAACTAAAAATGTCAGTCAGTCATTTTCCTGATTACTGACCTAAGACCCTTCAAGAAGTGAATAATACCTCATTGTCCTATCTATTTGCTCCCTTTCAGTGAGACAGAGAATTCTGCGGCTCCTGGTTGGCCACAGTCCAATGGGAGCCAGCACTATGAAGAATTCCATAGAACTTATCTTCTTGTGAAGCTAAAATGAATATTATTGAGCATCAGTGGACAATTTCAAGACAGTTTTCAGAAAACTATATATATATATATAGATAGATAGATAGATATATCTATATATATATATCTTAAAATAGATTTTAGAAGCTATTAGTTCCAAGACTAAAATAGGTATCATGTGTGTAGGGGGAAAGCCCCAAGGTCAAATATTTGAGACACCTAAAGAAAAGAAAACTTTCACCCACAGAGTAAGTTTTTGCTAACAAGTGCCTGTGGACTGTAGGCCTACAAGGGTGCGTGGTAGTCAATTTCCTAATATTTCTTAAGCTCAAAGACTTTTTTCCAGGGAGCATCTGAAGTAATTACTACTATTCAGTAAGCACTCATCTCAGTATTCTACCACTCACTTACCAAAGAAAAGTTCAAGCAAAGGGTCCAACTCTGAACCAAAGGAGTAAAATGCTGAAGGTTGTATTTCACTAGTTAGGCAAACTATAGATGAGAAAGATATTAGGAGTTAAAGCAACTTTACAAAACTTCTGATGATACCTTCACCTCTAAAAATTTGTTTGCTAGCCCGTATGAAAAAAAAAACGTATTTCTGAGCCTTAGCTTTTGGAAGTAAAAACTGCTTTTCAGAATATGTTCTTATCTTCAAATTGTACTTTTTTGCAGACTCTAAGGAGCTACCTTTAATTTATTTTCTCCTAGGACTGAGACTTAATCTTCTAGGAACAAAGGGGAAAAGCTGTTAAACTATCATATGCAAATATACTCTTTAGAAAAGAGACCAGCTATTCTGCTACAACAGCCACATGGTAAAATTCAAAATTTGCAAAGTATTCACTGCAGTCAAAGCATATGCAAATGAAGAGTCCCTTGAGGTCAAGCCAATTCATTTCTTTCTCCCTAAAGGGCCCTATAGAATAGGTCACTTCATTTGAAATGCTCAGTTATAGTATCTAGCTACATACAAACTATGACGGACAAATTTTCTACATGGAATAGTCATTTCCAAGGAGTAATTGTTTCTTATACAATCAACGCAATAGGAGCATTTGTAAAATCTGTCGAGGAAATAAATAAATAAATCAGATATATTCAATAACTATTGCTAATTTGAGGGGGAAGGGTATCTTCTCAACTAGTATGTGTTCTATTTCTCTCCTTTTTCAAGAAGAGTTTATTGTTTATCTGTCTCTATTTTTTTCTCTTACTAAAGAGGAGATGAAAGAGTGCTGTCAATTTCAAAACAGTCTGTTACTGACACATTGGAAGAGGATTTAATTATTCTGACATCAAAAGCTAGGAAAGCAAAATAACTACATTTAATACAGACGGACTCTCAGCTATTCTCTATTCTAATTGTTTATGCGCTGTAAGAGCACTCAAATAATAAGTCCTTAAATAATAAATTGATATGAGAAAGAATAAAGATACCCAGGTGTGAAACCTTAATCTGAGAGCCAGCCCACATATTCAATGGCATAATTGCCTCTATTACCACATTCTGATCTAACATAAGGACTTGAGTCACGGAAATGAGAGAAACGAAAGATAAACTCTGTCCAAATCAGAGAACCAGACAATAGAGACCAGGTATCTAAATAGGTACTTGAAATGTAAAAGCAAATTTTAGTTTTATATGAGATTTCCATTTTTTTTAATAAAGTAAACATTGATTTACAACAATGTATATGCTTGAGGAGTATAGGAGGTTTACAATGCTTCAAATGTGTGATGACCACACCCAACACCAAAATTCAAATAACCCGCATTACAGTCCATTAAACCCCCTTTCTAGCCTTTGTTTCCACTCCCCACCTCCTTTCCCTATGTTAACCTCAATTCTGCTGTCAGAACCCACAAGTTTGTTTCTGTTTTGTTTGTCTGTTATTTATTTTATATTCCACATATGAGTGAAACCATTCCATATTTGCCCTCTTCCTTCAGGTATTTCACACATCCCTTCAAGTTCCATCCATGCTACTGCTCAAGACAATATTTTGCCTTTTTTTTTAGTAGTTGAGCAGCAAATTCCACACACACAGATGCACACGTGCATGTGCATACACATACACACACACACACACACACATGCCCTCGTTAGGTGGGCTAATTAGAGGGGGAACAGGAGAGGTGCCCCAATAAACAAGGCCCAAAAAATACCAGATCAGGCACCAAAATGGCTCCAGCTAATAATGCAAATGAGGCTTCACAACTGGGCACTAAAAGGACGCAGGAAACAATAAGGTGGTGCATCTCTGCAGATGCCCTCATCCCCTAGACTAGCTGGTGACACAAGTGCAATAATTCAGTTACCTTCCCTGTACCTCATTATAAGAAACAACATAAAATTGAATATGGACTTATTCATTACTAGCCTATCTCCTGGAGGTCCCATCCCAGAAACACCCCTAGAGTAGAGTGAGAAGGAGGAGGAGCCAGGAAAAAGACCCCTCATAAATATGTGCATCCTTAGAATGTGTGAGTTTTCACCTGAGCCCCACCCTCTTCTCTTGAGAAGTGTGCTTTCCTTTCATCTACCCTGACACTTTTCTCTTTGTTACAAAGCAAAACTTTTAATTTACCTTCAATGTGCTGGTCTGCAGTGATAAGGCAGGCGTGAGGATCTGTGCAACTCATGAACTAACACATCCTCTTTATCTAATCATCCATTGCTGGACATTTAGATTGTTTCCATATATTGGTTATTGTAAGCAGTGTTGCAATGAACACAGGATTGCATATATCTTTTTGAATTAGTATTTTCATAAATATCCTATAAATTGAATTACTGGATCATAACGTAGTTCTAATCTTAATTTTTTTGGTAATCACCATACTATTTTCTAAATGCTTGTACCAAAATATATTCCCATCAACAAAGTACAATGGTTCCTTTTTCTCTATACCTTTGATATCATATGTTGTTTCTAATCTTTTTAATATAGACTATTTCCACTGGTGATATCTCATTGAGATTTTGATTTGCATTTCCTAAATGGTAAGTGACAATGAGGATATTTTCATTTACATGCTGACCATCTGCATGTCCTCTTTGGAGAAGTACCTATTCAGATCATTTGCCCATTTTGATTGATTGCCTTTTTTCTGTTGAATTATGAGTTTTTTTTATATACCTTGGAAATTATCCTTTTATCAAATAAATCATAAGCAAATATCTTCTCCAATTCAATACGAAGCCTTTCATTTTGATGATTCTTTTGCTGTGCAGAAGTTTAGCTTGCTATACTCCCATTTGTTTAACTTTTTTTTCTCTAACTATTGGGGTTGAATATCCAAAGACATCTCTAATGGTGATGTCCTGACGAGTGTCACCTATTTTTGTTTTTTATGGTTCCAGTTTAGATCCAGTCTTTATGTTGAATCAGTTTTTGTTTATGGTCTTAGCAATCTAGTTTCATTCTTTTGTGTGTGTTTGTAAAGCTGGCCCAATATCACTGTGCTGAAGAAACTTCCCTTTCTCCATTTCATATTCTTGGCCCATTTGCTACAGATTAACTATACTATACTCATTCATTATTTCTAGTTTTTAGTGGAATCTTTAGAATTTTCTATGAATATTATCATGTCACCTGCAAATGACAGAGTGATAGTTTTTCTTTTCTAACTTGAATTCCTTTTACTTCTTTTTCTTTCCCAGTTGCTCAGGCTAGGACTTCTAACACTATGTTGAATAGTAACTGTCAGAGAGGACATGCTTATTTTACTCCTGACATTAGGCTAAAAGCTTTTCATTTTTTACCACTGAATAATGTTAGACATGAGTTATCATATATGCATATTATCTTACTGAGGTATGTTCCTTCTATTCTCATTTTATTAAGATTTTATCATTTTATTTTCCTTCCTTTTGTTGATGTAGTTTATTACATTTATTGATTTTCTTATGTTAAACCATCCTTACATCTTTGGGATAAATCCCACTGAGTCATGAGGTACGTGTCTTCTAATGTACTGTTGAATTTGTTTTGCTAGGATTTTGTTGAAGTTTTTTTTTTTTTTTGTGCATCTATGGCCATCAAAGATATTGATCTATGGTTTTCTTTTCTGTGATGTCTTTATCTGATTTTGGTACCAGGGTAATGTTGGCTGCATAAAGTGTGTTTGGAAGTGTTCCTCCTTCAATCTCTTGAGTTTGATAATAAGTACTAGATCTTCTTTGAAGATCTTACAGAACTTACTAGTGAAGGCATTTGATTCCTGGGTTTGTTTGTTTTGCTTTTTTTTTTTTTTTTTTTGAGGGGTGAGAAAATTATTAATTACTCTTTCAGTTTCCTTGCTTGTGATCAATCTATTCCAGTCTCCATTTGTTCCTGATTTCATTCTTGGAAAGTTGTATGATTCTAAGAATTCATTTATTCTAATTTATCCAGTTTATTGGCACATACATTTTCTCTGTAGCGTTGTGTGAACCTTTGTACTTCTATAGATCTATTATAATTTTTCCTCTTTCATTACTGATTCTATATGTTAAAGTCTTATTTTTTTTAGTGAGCCTAATTAAAAGTTTGTCAATTTTGTTTATATTTTCAAAGAACCAGTTTTTTATTTTATTGTATCTTTGATATTAATTTTTTAATTCTATTTTGCTTATTTCTGCTTTAATTTTTATTATGTCCTTCCAACTATTGACTTTTGGCTTCATTTGTTCTTCTTTTTCTGCCTCTTTCAGGTGAAAGTTTATATTGTTTTAGATTTTTCTTTAACTTCCTCTTAGTGCCATAGGTTTCAATAGCTAATGTCTTCATTTTCATTTGGCTCAATGTGCTTTAAAAGTTTTTTCTTTAATTTCCTTATTGACCAAATAGCCTTTCAGTAGCATGTTACTTATTCCAGATGTGTTTGGTATTTTTCCAACTTTCTTTTTGTTGTTGATTTCTACTTTTATTCCACTATAATTAAAGAAATATTTGATATGATTTCATCTTCATAAATTTGTTGATAATTGTTTTATGTCCCAGTATATGGCCTATCCTTGAGAATATTTAATGAGTACTTGAGAAGCAAGTGAACTCTGCATTCCAGGGATGTAATGTTCTGTAATTGTTCATTAAAACCATCTAATCTAATTCAGTGTTTAATGCTATTGTTTTCTTGTTTATTTTCTGCCTGGTTGATCTACCCATTGTTATAAACAGGATGTTGAATTTCCCTAATATTATTGTGGCTCCCTTTAGGTCAGCTAATAATTGCATGTTGTCGTTGAATATATTTTGATGCTTTCTTCATTTGTTGCACATATATTAATGAGAGTCCTATCTTTTTGCTGAAGTGATCTCTTAATTGTTACATAATGTACATCCTTGCTTCCCGTCACCTTTTTTTTAGCTGGAAGTCTATTCAATATAAGTATAGCCATCCTTGACTTATTTGGATACTAATAGCTTATAGGATAGCCTTCCAAACTTTTACTTTGAGTCTGTGTTTGTCATTGAAACTAAAAAGCAGTTTCTATAGAAGAAAAATGGTAACAAGATATTAAATATAGATGCTGATCTATAATGACACACATTATATGTTATGATATACTTTTCCTTTGATAAAATTAAATTTAAAAATAGACATCAAATTCTATTTTATTTTTACATGTTTTCATGTACTATTAGATATTACCTCAAAATTAAGTTTCTTTATAAGCATCTTCTAATTGATGACACCATTTTAGACTCTGGAGTGAAATGAAAAATGGGTCTCTTTTGCTTTAGCAAAGCAAAAATGAAATGCTACCTGAGTGCAACTGCACAGAATCTGACATTCTCTTTCCATGCATTAGTACTGATATATTCTAGAGCACATTGGCTATCTATTTTGACAAATCATTTCTTGTTTGAATTCTGCATTTATTTAGCTTATTTATGATGACTTCTTAATACATTTATAAGTTAAAGACTTAAAGTTCATAAAATTTTATCTCTCTGGATTTAAATAATATTATTACGAATATACAAAATTATGTGGGGGAAGGTTATTTTTATTTTTTATCCATCTAGTCACTCTGCAGCTTTTGATTGATGAGTTCAGGCCATTAACACTTAGGAGAATTATTTAAAATCTAAATCTTCATTGTTATTTTATTATTTGTTTTCTGGGTGTTTTGTAGGTTGTCACTTTTTTTTTTTTTTTTTACTATTGTTCTTTTATTCTCTACTCTTGTACTTTGATAGCTTCCTTTTGTATTATGTTTAGATTCTTATTTCATTGTATTTGTTTCTTCTATGGATTTTTGAGGAGTTTACTATGATGTTTAAATTTTTTTCTATACATATAGCATATTTTAAATTAAAATGAATTAATCTCAAGCTTACTCTTATAATCTGTATTTTTAATCCCCATACCCCTCTTACCCATATTTTATGCTTTTGATATTTTGTTGCTTCTAAGTGGTGATTGGTTATTTTCAATTTATAGATGCCATTTAATATTGCCTGCAAATCAGATTTAGTGGTAATGGATTACTTTAACTTTTGTTTATAAAATTCTTTATCATTCTTTAATTCTAAGTGATTAGCTACCAGTGTAGAATATTCTCCTTTATTTTCAGCACTTTGAATATATTATGCCACTCCTTATAGTCTCAAATGGTCTCTAAGTTTTCTGCTGAGAGACACTCAGATAGTCATATGGGGGTTCCCTTGTAAATAACTCATCTTCTTCAGCTGCTTTTAAGATTCTTTTTTATCTTCAATTTTTACCATTTTAATTATGTCTTTGGCATGTGTCTGGGTTTATTTTGTTTAGAACTCTTTGAGCCTCCCAGATCTGGATGTCTGTTGCTTTCCTAGTTTAGGAAAATTATCAGTTATTATTTCTTCAAAAAAGGTTTCTGCCATTTTTGCTCTTTCTTCTTCTTCTGGAGTCCCTAACATACAAATGTCATTTCTCTTGATGTTATAAGTCTCTTAAGCTATCTTCATTTTATAGAACTTAAGGTGGTTGGTGATAAAATCAGATTCTTTGACTTAAATCCCACCTGAACTATAGACATTTCCTAACTTAGTAGAAATCAGAACTAGGTCTTTTTTAGACCATGCACTTTAAAAAACCAATCTATATCCCCGCCAAAGTTCAAAGGCATGCTTTGGTAGCACAGTGGTTGGGTAAGTCACCTCTAAAGGAGCACAAGGCCACATATCCTTGGGTTTGAGTCCAAGATCCAGGAGAAGAACAACCAGTGTGAAGAACTAGATAAAAATGAAATGAAATGCTTCTTCTCTCTTCCTGCCTGCCTGACTACTCACCTTCATTTCTGTCTTTACCTTTTCTCAAAAGAAAAAAAAGTTTATAAATAACCCCATCCCATTCTTAATGTTGTTCTAAATGAAATAATTACTCATTGATTTTTTTATTTGCTCAGTCTTATCTTTAAATAAGTTTTTCTGAGGTAACTTCTTGGGGACAAGATGGCCTATGTGGATTTTTGAAAAAAGGTTCTTGTTTACAAGAAACAAGTGGAAGTTATGCTAAAAATGCCCTAACATAGCTACGGTTCTGTACATATGCAATGAAATTTTGAAGAAAATATGCATGTCTATACTGAAATATCAACTCTAAGAATGTCTGCACCATGTGTTCCTATTTGAAACTTTCAAGTTAGCTGTTTATATATTCTACATTAACCCCTCATTTATTCCTAAATTTATTTCTAAGCTTATTAGTTTTCCTCAGAGAATGAAAAAGCCTTAGAAGACAAGAATGGCAGAGCATCCTATTCCATTGATGATGAGGAACAGAAGTGCCAACAAGGGAAAAGCTGAACTTAACTATCAGCTTTGTCTGCCTTATCCAGCCTTCTCCACCTCCAAGAACTACATCACTACTCACCCAACTGAGCACACCAGCAATGTACCAGACATCATGATATTTTCCTCCTTCTGCCACTCACAAGTCCTTTGTAGATTTTCACTTCCTAAATATTCCTCAACAACACTGTATATTCTTTTTTCTATTTTCAGTCTAAGCTCTCATCCTTGGAATGAGTCTTCTCACAGAGCTCCCTGAATTTACTTTCTAAGTCTTTTTCATCAACGTAGTAAGACTGCCTATAAAAATAATTATAAAAGTAATAAATGATCAAGACCTTCAAATTCCCAAAAATATAAAGAGCACATGGAGAAAGAAGGAAATCTCCCTTCTGTCCTTCAACCCCAAATTCCACAAACCAGTAGTAACCACTGTTTACCATTTATCATATATCATTTCAAGAAAACGTCAGTTGGCATACAAGCATTCTCATGTTGGTTGGGTGTTCATGTGACCTAGGAAAGGAAGGAACTCACATCCAAAAAGGAATAAGGAATTAAAAAGTGATTCTAATATTATTTGCATATTTAGATAAATATGAAAGACTATCAAATCTTAAACAACTATATTGTACTGTTTAAAACTCTGCTTCTCAGCTCTTGTTTTTATGTAACCACAAGTGTCCAGACACTTGGTCTTCTGAGGCTCTGTCTCTAAATGTCATTTCATTGTCTAAATCTCAATTACAATATCCTTGGAGGAATAGTCTGACCCCAAGATCAAGTCAGGTCTACTACTATGCACTTTGCAGCACTCAGAGCAACTCTTTTATGTTACATATCACCATTGCTATCAAATAACTAATTCTATAGTTAGTCAGTTGACTCATGTCAAACTTCTCTGATTCCACAAGGGCAAGGACCATTTCTCTTGCTCACCTCATTTCCACTAGAATCTAACATAGTATCAAGAGAATAGAAGTCTCAAATGAGTTAAATGAATAAATATATGGGCAAGGTAATTCTAGACAAATATTAAATAAGTAACCCAAAGTTACACATAACATTGGTTCTCTAAGAAAGGAAAATTCTAAGTTTTTAAAAATTAACTTATACATTGACTTTTCGAAAGAAGCTGCCTACAAGCTGCTTGCATTTCATTTTGACATCAAAAAGTCTATGCCAGGTAGGCATTTAAAATTCTTCTTCTTTTTTATAATGAAACCAAAGCCAAGAAACTAAGATGATAGAGCTCTTTGGTGAGTCATAATTGGGAGGTAGGGCTCTACTGGCAAGGGATTGGGAGAAGGGATAAGTGAGGGAGAAAAGAAAAGAAAATTTTATCAATTCAACAGAAAATGCACATCCAATATAACTTCTTTACAGAGCCAATACCACTAAAACATATCTTAGGGCATATTTATATTGATATACTAGTATAGGTGGTAAAGGCAGCTAAACTACATAACCCAACTTTTCTAGATATAACGATTTAAGAAATAAAAGAACAGAGACACATACTATCATTTTCAAATACAGCAATGCTTCTATAATCTAATATATACTTATATGCTGTTTCATTTCCTTATGTTATGTATAAAAAACTAATGGCTGAAAGATTCTTCAGCAGGTCTTACTGGGTTTTTTCACAAACTTGAAGTCATAAGGCAGCTAGAACTGGAACATTCAAATATTTTATCACCCACATTTATATAGTCACTTATCACATAACAGTATTTCAGTCAACGACAGATTTCATATTCAATAGCAGTCCCCAAATTCCTCTTGCCCAGTGATGTAGCCATCATAACATCATAGTATTTTACACCTACAGGAGACTCATATATCTTGTGTTTACTGCATCTCTAGATAGCATAATTTTCCCTTGTGCTTGTTTAACCTTGTATGAGTTTGTTCATCAAGGTCTCTAAGTATACAAAATCCATTTCTAATACTACTAGCTAGAAGCAATGGTGAGTGATTGAACTGGAAATGAAATTAAACTGACTAAGGACTATGAAAGTGGAAAATCAGTGATGATTACTGCCCCCCAGTCAGGCACATCCCATTTGACTATACTAAAATATAGAAGAATAAGAAATGATGGAAAATATTAAAGGATCTGCTTCACTTTAAACAACAAGACTAACAAAAATTCTAGAAGGGTCTAACATTATATATGAAGAAACTTCTAACAACCTGGATTTAAAACTAGACACAGTATTGTATCCCTCTAGCAGCATGACAATCGCAATCAAGCAAAATGTTTGTTTGCAATGTTGAAAGAAAAGGTTGTACTGGACGATGATGTTCAATTTAATACTAGCTTTTGGAGGTTTAAACAACTGAAGAACTTTTATTTATTATATAATGTGAAAGTGAGTGGTGAGTGTATGTGTACTGATGTAAAGGTTGCTGAAAAAATGAAGAAATTCTAGATAAGTTGATTAATAGAGGAAAACTACTTGCCAGAGAAAAATTTCAATATGAATGAAATCTCATTATTCTGGAGACAGGTACCTTAAAAGATCTTGATCCATAAGGAAGATAAGTCAATACCACATTTCAAGACTTTTGAAAACAGGGTAACAGTCTTTCAAGGGAACAATGTTACGGGTTAATAAATAAAACCCTTTGTGATCTGGTATGGTGAAAACCCCAAGACCTTTAAACACATAAAGTATATAATGTTAGGATACTACAGAAGCAATAAGAAGTCTTGAATAACCCAGTTCCTTTTCCAAGATGTCCCCCTGAATTATTGTGCCAACAAAATGAAGGAGCATGGTCTAAAGAACAAAATACCTTTTGAGATTTTACTTATTGATGATAATGCTTCTGGACATCCTTCTTTTAGTGAGGGTTTTCATCACAAATACCAAAGTGGTATTTCTCCAACCAATGGATTAAAATCTATGACCTTTGCCAAGGCTATTTGTATAACTGCAGAAGATAGTGAGAAGATACTAATGAAATTCTATAATTGCAATAAGAACCTTTATTGGGCTTGAGAAGTATCACCAAGGTGTATATAAGTGATATCTGGAATAAGACATTCAAGAGATTTGTCCATATCAAAGGAATTTCCAAGAAAGATAAGACAGCAAAAATCAACAAGGCT
Organism: Solenodon paradoxus; assembly: GCA_004363575.1. NCBI lineage: Eukaryota > Metazoa > Chordata > Mammalia > Eulipotyphla > Solenodontidae > Solenodon > Solenodon paradoxus. The sequence continues at coordinate 50,650 of RJWH01000636.1, read as the reverse complement.
ATGTTGAGATAATAGCATTTAAGTATGGATGACAGTGACATTGAGGCATCCCTAGAAGGAATTCTTGAAAAACTATAGAGGAGTTGTTAGAATTGGAACTGAAACATATAGATGAAAAAGAGACATGACTAAAAGGAACTCTTGGAAAAGAAAAAGAATAATGCAAAAGAATATTCACAGTGAAGTATTTAACAGAAATTTTTGCAGACCTCAACAAATTCTTTAGAAAGTTTGAAAACATCGACCTCAATATCAAAAGGTTCTCATTAATATAGAAGAATATTTTTAAAAGAGGAATGGTAATGGTATATTATCTAAATACAAAAAATACCTATGATAAAAAAAGAAACAAGTCAAGAAAACCACCATGGATATGTTGCTGAAAAAACACCACCTCCTCAAGAAGAGTCTCAAGCAGGTCCTTCAGGACATATTCCAGAAGAAAACATTGTTATCAGAGTTGATGACCACTCCATGCAAGTTACTGCCCCACAGACCCTCAGTGGGACAAAACGTGGAGGTGAAAGAAAATATTATTAGTGATTTCAACCCTATGTAGGCATACAGTAATGTGTATATGTGTGTCTTCACTTTCAACAAGTAAAATTTTAAAGGTAAAAACATATTGATTTAAAAATAGAAAAAAACACAGTCAGGATATAAATAAAGAATATCTCTTCATGCAGCTGTAAAGTATGTTTGTATTTTAATCTAAGTGCTACTATAAAAGAGTCCAAAGTTAAAAACAGAAACTTATAAACAAGCTGCAGTAAGCTGTTTAGTTTGTTACTGAATAAAAAAAGTTCACAAATTTAGTGCAGCCTAAGTGTACAGTGTTAATAAAGTCTACAGCAGTATCATCCTAGTCCTTTACATTAACTCATCATTGACTCACCCAGAGAAACTTCCATTTCTACAAATATCATTAGCAATATGGTGTGTCATTTTTTATTTCTGTATTTTTACTGTACATTTCACTGTACATGTACATACTGTGTATGTCTAGATATATTTAGATACATATATACTATTGCATTATAACTTCCCACAATATTCAGTATAGTAATAATCTGTATATACTTGTAGCCTAGGAAAAAGAGGTTATACCACCTAGATTTGTGTAAGTATACTCTTTTGAGATTTACACACAATGAAATCACCTAACAATGCATTTCTCAGAAAGTATTCCCATTGTGAAATGACACATAACTGTTATACCTTGCCTGGAACATCTTTACATGGAAGCTAGGGTCCCACAGCAAGTGCTACAAAATTTTAAGGTAAAAGTATTTATCAAGACTCTATTTCCATTATATTTGCTAGTGTCGGATTAGCAAACCACAGTCTATTTAGAAAGGTTTTGATAATAGGAAAAATGATTCATTGGAGACCACTAAATTAGCAATTAAAGACAAAGTGACATTTACAATAAATCAATCGTGACATTGTGACAAAGGTCACACAGAAGTAATATACAAGTTTATTAAGTTCACTTGATTTCTGAGATAACCCTGCTCCTAGTTTCCTACCTACTCCACTTGTCATTACTTCTTTGTCTCTTTATTAGTTAATCCTCATCTACTTGAACTCAAAATGCCCCAACCCAGTCATTGCACATCTCTCCTCCTTATTTGCACTCATTCCTTATATGCTTTAATTGAGTTTTAGGATTTACATATCATCAGTACTCTGAATACTTCCAAGTGTTTATCTCTGCCACTGATTTCTTACTTGAACTCCAAAATTAAGTCTCCAAATGCCTAGAATCCCCACTAAATAATCTAACAGTCATCTCAAACTTAACATAAGAACTGACATTTTTAAAACAAAACTAATTAACAGACAGAAAAAAACAACCCTGAGACACTGACATCAGAACTGAGGCTACTAGTGGGGAATGCAGTGGAATGCATAGACAAGAGGTGAGAGGTCCAAGGGACAGTGGTGGAAGACCATTGGTAATTTGGTGGTGGTGTGGTATGCTATCATATATCTGATCAATAATGAACCTACACATCTAAACACATATGTACATATATGTATGTATAGATAGATTAAAGTTATCTCAATAAAATTTTTTTAAAGAACTAAAAATTTTACAGCTATCTTTGATTCTTCTCTTTCTCTATTACCCATTTCCAAAATATTACAAATATTCTTGACTTTACCTTTATCAGGTGTCCCAAATAGAGAATTCCTCCTTCATGATCTGACCAACCCACCGTCATCTGTCACCTAGATTACTTAATTTCCCAGTTGGTCCACTGATATTATTCCTGCCCCCTTATATTCTAGTCTTTTCATAGGACCTAGAAGGATAATTCAAAAGTGAATCTAGTCATCACATTGGTATGTTCAAACCTTCCAATGGTTTCTCACCTTCCTGGGGTGAGGGGAAGAAACTCTAAAGACCTTACTGTAGTCTCTGAGATCCAATATGAGCAAAACCCCTTCCACCTCCCTGGTCTATCTCCTACCACTATCCCTTTTATACGTTCATTCCACTACAGTTCATATCAGTTTCTTTGCTCTTTCTCAAATATATCAAAGCACATTCCCATCCAAGGATTTTGCACCTACAGTTCCAGTTGCCTAAACTTTCTTTCTTCAGATATATACATGACTTATTCTCTGTCCTAATTGAAGTTTAAATTTTACTTCATTAGAAAAACATTTTCTATTCACTTCATCCAAAGAGACAGTTACATTCAGTAACATCATACAGGTATGAATACAAGTTCTGTCAAAGGCCCCTTTGTAGTAACTCTTCAACACATTCATTATTATCCATTACCTTATCTTAATTTCCTTCATAAGACATATCAATTCATTATACTAAATAATGATTTACATATTTCTTCATTGTATGTCTCTCATCTCCTTTCCAGAATATAGAATCCTTAAAGATAGGTGATTATTATTTGTTTTATTTCATTGTCATAACAGTAGCATCTACAAGATTGTCTTCTTGTTAAATACTTTTTAATAAAGAAATAGTTGAATGTATAATAAAAATATTTTGTTTTCTCCAGGTTGTTGGAAAATATAACACCCCAAGATATCAAAGTAGCAGTCTCATCTAAATAATCAGTCTAAGTTTAAAAAAAAAAAAGGACATTATAATGCTTTGGTAATTTATGGAAAATATGCTTTAATTTACTAGGAATCTAAGAAATATAGAAAGCAGTACAGGCTAGAAAAAGAAAATTGTTCTGAGATTAGGAAAATTGGGTGAATATCCCAACTTTGAATCTTGCCTTGAAATTGCTACCTTGGCCTTGATGTACTAAGTAGACCCTCAGGAAAAAAAAATCTCCTTTTATATAAAACCTGAGGCCTCCATACATCCACAAAATGATTTTCTTTCTTAAGAAAAACATGTGACATTAACAGAAAATAAATATTGTTCTTACATAAAATATGCCAGGATCATTGTGTTCATTCCAAGAGAAAAACTACATATAATGCCTGCAAATCCCCCATCAAATGGCGCCTCATTACTTGATTGCTTTAAAGTTTCTATAAAAGATTGTGGAGAAATTTTCCCACCATATGTCCCCCCAAAAAGAGAAAAACATACAGGGGAAGATGGAGGCATTGGAGAAGGGAAAAAGAAGAAAAAGAAGGCAAAAGATGAGGAGGAAGAGGAAGAAGACAAGGATAAACAATGAGAAAGGTAGAAATATTCTTCTCTGAAACCATCCTAAACAGTTATCTGATGGCCCTCCAGGGGCTGGGAGGAAAACCACTGGTAGAAACTTTTGCTACCTGTCTCATCGGCAAGTAAGATTTACATCAGCTCTAGAACTCTTAAAGAGAGTTCAGATGAGTGAAGAATTCCAACTTTAGGTAAAAAAGCAGACTACTACACCTAAAATAATCACACTTGAATACACTAGAATGATTACACCAGAACAATCCACGTCAGTGAATGGGTATTAACAGGGTCTATCTCATGCTGTCCTGCAACTTACAAATCATTGCTACCGAATAATCAAAGCATGCTTTTGCTCAGAGAGGAAACTCATATTTGGTGGAAGTTAGTCACTATGTAGGACAAGTCACTATACTTTATAAAACTTTAGTTTTAGCATCTATTAGAAAAGAGAATGGTGAATGGTTCTCTATAATCCCATCAGCTCTAAAATTATTTTTTCTAATTATTTAAATTAATTTTCTTATTGTAATCTATTTAGTTTATTTACTAGGGGATTATTTCTTAAATTATAATTTGTGGAATACAATGTTCATTAAGGTTCTAACAGAGTTTCTGCATTTAAAAAAAACACTGCATGGTAAAATTATATTTGAGAAACATTGAAACAATCATAGCTAAACATGCTTCTGCTGGAAGAATTTCTCCCTCCCTACTAACACATTAATGTACTCTATGAATATCCAAGAGAAGAACACTCCGCAGCACATAGAGCTTCCAAATTTTATCATCAAGCACATTTATCTAGAAACTATGTCTTCTAGTTAAAGATGATATACAACTGATGCTTATCTCCTGTCCTTCCTGAAATGTCATTTAATTTTTTATAAAAGAAAAAAATTAAGATTGAACCTTTATTGATAAAGAAAATAACAGGTATAATATCTAATAAGAGTTTTCAACAATTTGTGGAGCATAATCAAAGCAGTTGCCTGAATAAGAGAAAGATAAGGGAAGCCACAAGCTAGATAATGTATGAAAAGTAATCCAATGGAGAATTTTGTGATTGATCTAAGACAACCACAGAGGCTCTGGACTCAGAAATACATATACCATGTAGGAGGAGAGGGATGAGTGAGTACAGAAGTGACATGAAGAGATGAAAAGCAGAGGATTAATTTATAAGTTTCTATATGAAATAACCAATAAACAAGTCCTTCTTGTTCCTACAATATAACATAAATTGGAATCTGTGATAGTATGAATTATAATAAGTGTGACAAATATAACAATTTGATCTCCATCCCCTTTTCAGGCATGAAGTTCCTAGAACACTTGGGAATTTCCTAATTCCAAATTCATGAAGGTGCTTTTTGTTATTTATAACAAGCTCCTTTCAACCACAATTAAGCTTATGTTAATAAGGTGACTTTTGGAAAGCCTCTAATTGACCTAAGAACAGAGGCTAAAGAAGGAAGGTTGCCAGGGATACCAACTGTGATTTCAGTGGAAATTTTCAACCCCAAACCCCATCCTCCCTACCTCCATTGAACCAATCATCTGCCCATTTAATGAAACCTTTATAAAAATCCCTAAACTACAGGGTTGGAGAGCTTTGGACTGATGAACAAAGAATACATGCATAGGGACAGAAAGAAGTTCTTGTGCTTGGGATCGCTTCCAAACCTCACCCTGGGTATCACTTCATTTTACTGTTCTTTGAATCCTTTAATATCCTTTAAATAGACTAGTAATCTATTAAGTAAATTGGTTTCCTAACTTCTGTGAGTTGCTCTAGCAAATTAATTGAAGCTGAGGAGGGTAAAGTGGTAATGCCCAATTTATAGCTGGTATAGCTATATACCAGCATAGGTGACGCCCTGGATAGATGATTTGCAACTAATGATGGGGTTGGGTGGTGGGGAGGTGTCTTGTAGGACTGAACCTTTAACCTGTGAGATGATGTCTCTAGGTAGATACTGTCAGAATTGAGTTAAATTATAGGACACCCAACACATGTGGTAGAACCTAAACAACTAATGCCAGAAGTGAAAAATAATATTGAAGTAGAGTATTAAGAGAATAGGAGATAAACAAGAATGTGTTTTCTGCAAATAGGGTTCAATATCAAAAAGTTGATGGCATGCCCTTTGGAGCAGTGGTTAGGTCTGTCGCCTCTGGCCAAGTGCAGTTCACATTCATCCCAAGGACCCAGGTTCATGTCCTGGGACCAGGAGGAACAAACAAAATATACAACTGAAAAATACGAATAAATACAAATTCTTCTTCCCCTTCTCTTCCTGTCTGCTTTCCTACCTGCCTTCATTCCTGTCTGCACCATTCCTTTAAAAAATAAAAGTTGAAGACCTCTAAGGATAGCTGATGACTCAAGAAGAGATCTCCAGATTCATTCACATAGAGAGCTCCCAGTGTAACAAATCTCTAACAGATCATTCATGCCAAAGAAAAATCTTCTAGTTGCTATTCTCAACAATGTACAGACATTTGTCATTAACCTTGTACTGCTCATTTTCTTCCAGAGAGAAAGAAATAGCCAACTCAGGTAGTTAAGGATAGTCGAAGAGTATTTTTAGAAATTCAGAAATATCTGACAAATTACACAAATTAAATATGATTTGTATTCTATAAAAATAATCATGGAGAAAGAACAAACTCTTAAAAATAGAGAATGTGATTACCAAAATTATTATTACTTGAGTAAAATAAATTCACTCAGAATATAGATCCCCAAAATTGAAAATATTATGGAAAATATAAGCAAATTACAGATTATAGTACATGAGTCTAAAGAACAAAGGTAGGAGTTACAGAATGAGAGTATAGAGAAAGTGAAAGTGAGAAAATCAGGTAAGAACTCAATCAAGACACTTTTCTAAAACTTAAGGACTCAAATTCTCAGAAAACAAGGGCACAACAGAGGGCAGAACAAAAGGAATCACCTGGTCACATTATCACGAGATTTCTAACATTAAGAATTCAGGAAACCTACAAAAGAATGACTATCAGACTTTTCATGCAAACTACACACACACACACACACACACACACACACACACACACACACAGTACAATAACTTTATTGTTTGTGGGAAAAAATGTTTTCAGTTTAAAATCTACCACCATTCAAATTATTTTGCAATCATTTCACATTGAGGAAATCTATCCCATGTACATTGTTTTCCTGGAAATTTCAGCTTCCAAAAAATAGAGCTACTCTCTACTCTCAGCAACCAAAATATAGAGTTCCAAGAATTCTTAATTTTTTTTGATTTGGAGAAAGTTCAGGTTGTCAATCTAATTTGTTTTCCTTTCATCAGTTATAATGTAGTTCCTATATTTATTTTATATTCAATATTCCATGTCCTGTGATCCATTTATTCATCTGTAAAGATTCATTGACCGTCTGCTATATGGTAGGCATTGTAGTAGTTACTATGATGCACAGATGAATAAGGCATAGTGTCTGGTCTCAAAAAACTTGTCTAATGAGAGTAACAGACGTATAAACTAATATTTACAGTCCCCTTAAAATACGTGCTACCTATGGGAGATCAGATGGAATGATACACACAGTAAAATCAAAGATTACCAATTTCATTAAATAAAAACTTTATATCTTCCTTAATTTATCTTAATTTTCTTACTTCATTTAAACTAATTCACTTATTTACTATGCCCTAATTTTTTACAATTCTCATTCTTTTATTTTCATGAACAAGTCTAAAGACAGCACTGTGCCCAAATTTGAGACATATGTGCATGCTCTCAGTATTTTACTGTATATAAAATATGTTGATTCAATAAATGCTGAGTTCAATACCTTTAAAATCATGATTCCAGTGATATTATCATAATATAATTGCTTCTAGGAATTTATGAGACACATCTATGTTTGTGACCTTATACTCTGCTGCTCTAAATCAAAATAATTTGTTTAAAGCATTTTAATTAAAATATATTTTTAAAAGATAAATGTAGGTAACAGTTTCAAAATTAACAGAGTAGAGTAAATAATTTATTTTCTTGTTAAACAATCATGACTACTTTTACTGCTATTTTTAGGACTATTAAATATCCTATGAAATATCAAATTCCTAGAGAATCATATATCTGCTCATTTTCTTTGGTCTTTTTTTGAACCAGAAAAGAAAGCAAAAAGAAGTGCAATTATTTTTCAAGAGATTCTTCAGAATTTCAGGAATAAAACTGAAATTTGCTCACTGAATCAGATTTCTGTCCACTAGATTTTAGCTAATGATCTATTTTTGTTCACTCTGTTTGTCTGCCATGCTGAATGAGCATAGCAAAAGGGTAACTTACCTCAGATACTCTTTACAACAAAGTCTCCAGTTCCTGTAAGACACATACAAGATGTCTTGCTATCTATTAGTCTTGAATTAGGTCTCTCCTACCTTTGGCACTTTCACTAGGGTAACAAATATTTTGAGAGGGCAAAGAGGCCAGCTTGTGGAAACACATGCTCTTCTCTATTATTTATGAGTGAAATGGTATTTAAAGCTTAGAAGCAATATTTTGGAAATCAGATCCCAAAATACTCTTTCACAAATCGATAAAGGGATTTCAAGAAAAAGTGAATACTGAGCTATTCACTCACAGCAATGGAATCATAAGACAAACTGTCATATTAGTTAAGATAGGATAAGAGAATGATTTTTTGAGTTCTGGACCCAGTGGGGTGCACTGAGATGGAGAGTGGGAATAAAGTCAAAGTTTTGCAGTCAAATTATCACATTGCATCAATGTGATTGCAATGATCTTACTGTGACTAAATAAAAAAAAATTCGTTTTCTAAAATAATTTAAGCATCTAAAAGCAGTATTTATGAAAGTCTAATGTTGGAGTTCTGCTCTACTTGCTTCGGAATTACCTGTGTGATTTGTTGGGAATACAGATTTACGAGCTCACCAACAAGCCTAGCAAATTAAAATCACTGGGTGAAAGGTCTGAAAACCTGCATTTTAATATACAGCTCTGGTGAATTTGTTTGCAACACTAAAGGTTGAGAATCACAGTAATAGAGTAATCAATTTTGGGAAGGAAAATGACAGGCAAGATTAGGATAGGCAACTGGATAAAAAATCATAAATATTATCCTGAAAAGTCAGAGGGGCAAATGCAATTAGAGGACTGTAGACATCCATGAGGGGAAACTGAATCTCCAAAGAAGGAAAAAATAAACAAGTAGATCACTGAGGATAATAGATAAATGAAGGATTAAGTGGGCGAAACAGAGAGCGGCAACCCAAAAAGGTAATCTGGGGGTGTTGCTAAATGCACTATACAGCTGGCTCCTGTGACAGTAAAAATATTCCTGAGATGCTTATCATTATTGCCTCAATTATTGCCTCGACATCCCTAAGCACTGAGCACTACTTAGAAAAGTAGTCTGAACAGTTTAAAGCAATAGTGTCCCTCTCATCTTCAAAATGACAGGTGGGGCACTGATGGACATCAAATAGCAGTGAAAACACTCTGTTGTAGTCTGCTGAATATAATTATTACCCTTTTCTCTTTGTAAACAAATCTTGAAATTAGCCAGGTGAATAAGGAACTCACAGTCAAATTAGTACAGCAGTTAAAAATGTAAGAAAAGGCTCTCAAATGGGTATTTTATAAAGTTTTCCACATTCAAGACTAAGGAAGAATAAAAATGGAAAGTGGATTTTAAAACGCACTGGTGGTGAAAAAAGGGACTTATTTTTAAATTTCTGTTAGATAGCAGGTGGGTAAAACAAATTTGAGTACTGAAAAATACCAGGGCTACAGGAGAAATCAGGACTAAACATTCAGGATTTCTGAAAATAAATTTCTCAGCCCTATCTGGCTGATAGGCCAGGGAATATCACTGAATTGCATTTCATTATCGAAGGCCTCCTCTTATGATTTTACCTTTCTGCTGCCCTACCGGAGCTCATGACTATGAGTATCACAGAAAACTGACTCTCTCTCCACAATGATGCCAGCTCCTTTTGCCTCTTCCTGCAAAGAGCACTCATTTCTCTGGTTTAGCAAACAGCTCACACCTATTTAATTTGTGCAGTCTCTACCATTTTTGTTCATGTCTGTAGATAATAAGACCCAGTGATTGTGTTTCTTCTATAGTTAAGGTTATGTTGTTTTGTTTAAGGCATGCAAAGGGACTACATTTTCCTTTGAAAGTGCTTATGCAAGGTTTTTTTGTAAAATTCAGTACGCTTGATTGGATACCGATAAACTATTTTGCTACGTAAACAGGAGTGGTCCAATAGTCTTTTTATCCTAAAGACTTGAGACACTGAAGTAATTTCATAGCACTTTCAGTTGCACTAGAGGAAGGCTCTTGCAATTGTACGGAATTCAGCTTCGGCTGGGTTCCAAAGTATGTGAGAATCTAACTTCAGGAGTTACCTACCTGTATCAACAAAGAATAAGGACATGCAGCTGAGAGCTGCAAATACGTAATGTGCTACCAGCTGAGTCATGAAGTAGGAGTCCCCAGTAAGGGAAAGCCCAGAATCTGGCAGAGCTGCTAGGGCCAGATAATGAATTGCAGCTAATAACCTATTATGGGTATCTACATAGTCTTTGAAAAGTTATCAGGAAATAAAATCTATGCTCCAGCAATCATCCATGTAGGAAGAATGTTAAAGATCTTTTAATATGATCCAACTTAACCTGCATTTATATTTTGAATAAATGAGATCTAGAAATTTTAACTAACTTGCGTAAAGTTACACAAAGAAGGAAGTCCCAGTTTCCTGGTTCTTAGGCCTGTCCTTTCTCTGGTAGCTACCAATCCACTAGTTCTTAGTTAAGAATAGTTCTATTTGCTCAATGTTCAAGAAGTATTATTTTTGTTTAAGAAAATATATTTCTCAATGAAACTCCTGCCTCCCACTGCCTCCAATGTCCTGAGTTCTCTCTTAATTAAAATTATGTTTAATCAAGGTAACATTTTGTTAGAGATCCATGTATGATTCAGAAAAATTTAATATTTAATGAATAAAAGTAAACAGCATTTATTATTTAAGGATAAGTTAGAGGTAAAAAAAAAGCAGGAAAGTATTGAATCATAAATGATATAGACTGGGAAGCTGTGATGATAGATTCCTATTTCCTTTCTAGCATCTGTCTATGTAGTAGTAAAACACTAATTTCTAAGAAGTTTTGCAAAAGTTCTCCAGGAAAGATTGGTACTGTGTATTTTTTTTCCTTTAGCACTTCAAAATACATCATCCAAGCTTTGTAACCCCATGCAAATGCGATCGTACTTTACTCACTGCTTTCCTCAAACTTACTTTAGCTCTTATTGATAGTGAAAAAAATTGCCTTCAGAATAGGTACAGTTTACCCATGTTTAATCTTTTTGAAAATATGTATTCAATGATTATAATTTTTTTGATTATAATTTATAAACAACAGTAGTACCCAGTCCCTGCTTAGAAATATAGAAAGCCCAAAATTTGGCAGGGAAAAAAGCAAATTCATGATTTTTCTTGAACCTCTTAATGTACTAATGTCATGGGACAACCAGCTGGTCCAGAATGTAAAGAGAAAGAGGCAGCCACAAGGGAGATGAGTTATGAGCAGTAACTTATCTAGGCCAAATGCCAGTAAGAAGTTAATTTAATTTGATTAAATTAAAGCCAAAGTTAAACATCGGTAATTGTTCAGCTAGAGAGCTAAGGCAAATTTTTGGAGGCCAACACTGGTGAGAAGGTGACACTTCCAAGTGGTAGCAAATATAAAGACCCTTTTTCCCATGACAAACCTCACTGGACAGCCATAGAAACAAATAAAGAATCTTGAAAGTCTTCCTTCTGACATAGAAATGGAAAAGGAGAAAAGTAGTCACTTCAGGAAGAGGAAGAAATTTACCCAGATCCTTCCCTCCCTCCCTTTCATACTACATACATACATGCATACACTCACACTCACACACGCACAAATAAATAAATAAGTTTTAAGCTTATTTATTTAAGTGGAAGAGGAAAAAAAACACATCACAGTACTAAAATCCTGAAGAATAACTGAAGAATACAGGATATAAACCTAGACCCCAGAGGTCCATGTACAGAATTCAGAACATCATTGCATATAGGACAGGATTACTGATAAGACCATATCCCAAAGACACAACAACAGAGTAATTGCTGTGACTGAGGTTTAAATAAAACAATGGAGAATAACCACCCTACCTCAATTTCCACTGCCAGACTAATAAACATTGAGTCACAAGTAACAAGGAAAAGACAGATGCTTCTGAGGCATAGTACAAAGGGAAGACTTAAGGCTAAGGATAGAGAAATCACTGAATAAAAATTCCTCTCTCAAACCAACTACTACCCTGAAAAGAAAATATCCCTAGAGGAAATTTAAACCCTATAATGTACTCAGGGTAATCATAGCAACTGTAAACTTCAAACTCAGCCTAACTTTTAATTATATTAACACAAATCCTAATACTAAACACTTGGCTGAAGGAAATTTATGTCTATTTCCAAAAGCATTCACCTCAATATAATTTTTTACACAACATGTTCAGTTTCAACAAAAAGAACAAGGCATAGTAAAAAGCAAAAGTACAAAAATGCAAAGTGATCATTATAACCAGAGTCCCATATGATAAAGTTGTTAAATAGCTGACGTAAATTTCAAAAGAATTGTAATTATACACATGAAGTATTTAAGGTATTTAAAAGATTTAAAGGTATATCTGAACAATGCTTAAGATCAGATGAACGGTTTTACATAAATGGTGATCAGATGAACAATTTCACATAAATGAAACTGTAAGAAAGACTTAAATGAAAATGCTAGAAATTCTAGAAATCAAAAAACATGATGGCAGAGAATACCTATAATGGGCTCACACATGGAAGCAATACAGGTGAGTAAAGAATCAGTGAACTAGGAAATAGGCCAAAAGGAATTATTCAAACTGAAATACAAAAAGAGAGAAAAAGATGGTAGAATAATCAATCTGTGGAATAATACCAAGCAGTATAATACTCACGTAATTATATCCCAGAAAGAGAAGAGGGAGGGACTAGGACTGAGGAAATATTTGAAAAATAATGACCAATTATTTTTTAGGATTAGTCATAGACAAAAAAAATCCAGATACAAGAAGTACAAAGAAAAACAAATACAAATAGCCAAAACATCCTCAAATTGCTAAAAGCAAAACACAAAGAAAAAACCTTAAAGACAGCCAGAGAAAAATAGATATAGTACATGCAAAGGAAAAAAAGATAAAACAATAATGGATTTCTCATCAGAAACTGCAAGTTAGAAGATAATAGAGTTTGTGGATGATGAAATTATCACCTCAAAATTCAATCCCCAGGAAAAGCAACATTAAAAAAATTAATTAGAAATTAAAAGTTTCACAAATTGTAGGAATTTAATGCCAGTGAAGTTAGTCTGTAAGAAACACTGGAAGGATATCTTCAATATAACTAAACAGGACATCCCTCTCTTGAGTCCCTTCCCAATAGCAATTTGGAAACCATTCATGGACAACGTACCTTTGTGGGAGTATTGGGATCTAGGTAAGAGATTGTGAAAACTCAATGTAGTCCAAGACTGATGAGAGTCATTTTGAGAAGGAAGGCTGCACCCAGGCCAGCTGATTCACTGACCTTTGTCCCAGCTATAAACCAAGAAAAAGTTCCTTACCCCTATGAACCTGGCCATAGCCCCGTGGCTTGGTCCTGTCACAGAATTATAAACCAAAGGACCTTGAAAGAATCACATACACCTTTGCATTGGACATACAGAACTCAATCCTGACTGTGGACCAAGAAGTAGCCCAAGAACCAGATCCAGCTGCTCTTGAGTATGATCAAGGAGTCCCTGGAACTAAGTCCAACAAAGGTGATCAGACTGTATATTTTGAAAGGGCTCTGTAACTGAGCTCCATCCTATTTCAGTCACTTTCTACAAACAGTCCTTCTGGCCAGGGAACCTGAAAGGAGACATTCATCTCCTGCAAGGAGACATCCATCTGTACCTCCAGAGATGCTGAAAGGGCTCTATAGTTGTCTCCAGATACAGATACAGTATATACCACAGATATAGTATATACCAACAGCCCTACTAATAAAGGGAATAAGTTGGAAACAATCTCATGTGCAACCTCAAAGACTCATAAAGAATAGACTCCACACACCTCTCAGCCAAAATCCACAAGCAAACCTGCTGACAAATTGTTAGATGGAGAGAGAGAGCGAGAGAGAGAGAGAGAGCGAGAGAGAGAGAGAGAGAGAGAGAGAGAGAGAGAGAGAGAGAGAGAGAGAGAGAGAGAAATTATGAAGCAGCAGAAGGGATTCATCACATATAAGGAAACCCTCCCCCACAGGACAACAAGTGGATTTATTTACAGAAAGCTTGCAAATCAGGAGGGAAAGAAATGATAGAGCACTCAAAAGAAAAGATTACCACCTAAAATTTGATATCTGGCTAAACTGTTCTTCAGAAATGAAGAAGAGATAAAGACATCTCCAGATAAATAGAAGCTAAAGGAATTTATCACCATTACATCTGTATTCTAAGAAATGCTAAAGGGAATGTTTCAGTTAAATGAAAGGACACTAAATAATAGCATAGAAATATGTAAAATTATAAAGCTCATTGACAAAGGTAAATACATAACCAAACTAAAAAATACACTAACACTGTAATGACAGTGTGTATAAAACTTTCATATGTAATATAACATTTTTTAAATCACATTAAAAACATGCTTATCAAGATAAGCCAGAAGGAGAAAGGCTGACATTGTATGGTATCAGTCATATGTAGTATAGAGAGATATCCTGCAAATAAATGAAGTAAATTAAACAAAAGTACTTTACAAAATGAGCTAAATCAAACAACAATAGACTTCTAGCCAAAAATAGCAAATTATTGGGTGTATGAAGACATGGGAAAGGCTATGGGGGCAAACAGAGTAAAGGGGATAAATTGTATAATGAAGAAAAAAAATGAAATAGTGGTGAACTTACTGTATTACATACAAATGTAGATTTACTATCATGAATACCACAAACTTAGCTGATGTTATACTGCAATAATCTTTCAATTAAAATCAATTTTAAAAATAACTTTAGCTACAATAATTTACTCATAGATACACAATATAAAAAAGTAGAAAGTTTGATATCAATAGCATAAAATATGGGAGAAGACAAAGTAAAAGGGTAGAGATTTTGTCTTCAATTCAATCAATAAGATTCACCCCAAGGAAGAAATAAATTTAGTTATAGTAATAGATAACAATGTGAACTAGTTAAAGACATAGGGAAGCATTATTATTATTAAGCAACAGAGTATTTTATAGAAACTAAGGCAGAGACTGTAGTGGCATCTTGAGATGAAATTAGAGTCTAACTTGGAAAGCCCAGGCCCAATTTCAAATGTCCAAAAGATTCTGCTATACTGATGTAGTTTGAATCATAGATCTACCTTTGATGCAGCTCACCTTCAGAGGCATGAACATACAACCAAAATCTGACAGATAGGGACCTACTGCAGGTAATGAAAGATAGTTGCTAGAGATGGGGCTGCTAGGGATAAAATATAACTTGCATGCCCTTGAAAGTCAAAAAATTAGCGTGACTCAACTTGTTGTGATATTCACTTTATTGCATTGGTCTAGAAAGGAACCCACAGCGTATCTCTATACAGACTTGGTTTATACCATTCTTCATTAACAGTAATCCTGGCTTCTTGGAGAATAGCTGATTCCAGGCCTGGAGTAGGTAAATACAGCATTAGTCTACTTTTATACCAGAACATAAGGAAATTCTCAAAAATAATTGGAACAAGGTAGATAGATACAGGAGTCAGTTGAAAGAGTCACTGGCCAATTCTGAGAAAATCAGAGTGCAGCAAACTAAGGGCAATAATGAAGTGAATCAATGAAGGAAAAATAGGAATATATATATGCTTATATTCATATATGTATGCAGAATATAACACATGTCTTTTTAGCTTCCTTTCATCTGAAACATTGCCTCAGTCTTTCTGGATAACATGCTTCAAATAATATAATCACCACAATCACCTCTATCTACCTCACCTTTCAAATAGAAAACTCCCCTTTATGAATTTGTCTGATGTTTCCTCCATTAGATTTAGACTTTGCACTCCTGACACATTTACACTGCAGTAGGTAAGTAATACTGTGACCTATTCAGGATATTGCATTCACAAACACATTATACCCTCAAAAATGTGGCAGATGCACACACTCTGACCTGGTGGGAACAAGAGGTGAGGGGCTGAGCTAGGAGTTAGTGCAGATAAATGCACACTATAGACTATTTCAGGCAAGAATGATTAATGAATGGTAAACTTAGGAGGAAATTTTGACAGGTAGCAGGACTGCATCATCTTAAAGTGACTTCTCAAAGACTACTCATTAATTGCAGAGGAAATAATAACTATGCTGTAGAGAAAATAAGTAAATGATGGACAAAATTAACATGAGGATATCATGTGTTTGCAGATACAACATCCAGACAATAACAGAATGTCAGTTATATAGTATACATGCCAGGAGTACAGAGTCTAAGTCTCCTCCTAAAGAAAATCAGATAAACTCTTAAAGGCAAATTTCCTATTTAAAAGGTGTGTGTGGGGAGGGGGGGGCGGTGTGGAAAGGAGCTGTGTTATCTGTATTATCTAAAATATCATTTTTAAAAAGCCAACCAGAGGTGAAGGTAATGTTCCAGATAAGAGGAAACTAAAAAGCCATGACAATTAATTGTGATAAATTATCCTATATTTGATCCCATAGTAGAAGAAAACAAATTCCTAAAATAAAAAAGCATTACTGTGTTAATTGATACAATTAAAATACAGATGGGAAATTAAAGTATTATATCAATGTGAAAAGTACTAAAATGATAGCAACATAGTAGTTATGTAAGATATTTCCCTATTCATAGGAAATATGCATTGAAATATTTAGGGATAAAGGGTTATAATATAAGCAACTTACTCTCAAATGGTTCCAATAAGAAGACATATATAACAGTCATACACAGAGACAGACAGATAAGCAGAGACAGAGATAGACAAGACAATTCATACTATAAGTCAAATGAAGGAGAATGTTAAACAATGCATAAATCTGGATAAAGAGTATAATGTATGATTTTTATTCTTTCAACTTTTCTGTGAATTTGAAGTTATTCCCTAATAAGTATTTTTTTTTTAATCATGAATATCTGGGTGGTAACACAAAAAGCTGTAAAAAGAGCATACAGAAATAGCAAAATATTATAAAATCTGTTAGAAATAATTCTATGGTATAAACTTAGAAATCATTAAAATCAGAAAGGTGGGGAAAAGAGGAAGAATGAAAAAAGGAAGTTAAAAGAAAATAGTTTTTCTGAAAGGATGTTGAAAATAAACACAACCATAAGTATATTTTCAGTCTTAGAAGAGGTTCTATAATAAGTAGGAAGGTATTTTTTACTTCATTTTATGCCTCTACAGGTTGAACTTTTGACCTTGTGAATTATGTTTATTTTTAACAAATTAAATATATAAAGACATCTGATTAAAATATACTTCTTATTATATAAGACAAATGTCAAAGTTAGTATAATTACACTATTATATAAAATATTATTATAAAATTATAGTTCATAATTTGTATTGAACATTAGATTTCAACAATAGGTAGAATATGTGTATGTGTTTTACATATTATAAAACAAGATATTTCCAGGTATAGGCCTGACCCCAGAAAAAAAGGCCTTCCTCTACCTACTTACTATTAAGAGAAATATTTGAAATTTTGAGAATCCTTCCGGTCAAGAATATCTGAATGCTCAAATTCAAGATTGAAAAGCAGAATTCAACTTCAGAATTGTTATAAGACCCACAGGTTAATTCCTTTTTTATTGTGCTCAAACTCATATTTGAAAGTACCAAGGTTCTTTCTACTGACTGCCAAACATGGAGAACAAGATTTGATAATGAAAGGAAAAGGCTTTTTAGTCAAGCTATCCATAACTTGGGGACTTTGTGCAGTCATATCCAAAAACAACCATCCCATCTCCCAAGTAAGGTGAGGGCTTTTTCAAGCGGCAAGGAACCGGGGTTGACCAGAAGGGATGCAGGAAGGATCTGGGAAGGAAGGAGGTTGGACATACAGCTGGGGAAGTTGCTTTGTTCTCATTAATGGGTGGCCCCAGACTGCATCCTACATCAGAGGCTTGATTTTTTTATTTTGGCACTTCACTCCAAGTTTGGTTTTTGGTCAGCAATAACACTGATTTTAAGCAAAATTCAAGAAAAGAAAAACAGACTTGTTATTCTTATTAATCATTGACTTTGTAAGCTCAATACCATCCTATAACACTTTAGTTAGAAATAAAGGAATACATAAACATATAAATATAAATACACATATATATGCATACACATACACACACACACACACACCCCTGATAGCAATTCAGCAGCTCTGATGTTTCAAGGGTTACATCCATCAAAGTAAATTTTCCTTCTGTGGGGTACTTTTTAGCTCAACAAGTTAAGGCCTGCAATAGTCAATAACCTCAAAAGAGTGCTTGTCAAATTTAAATGTGCCTATGAAGCACCAAGGGCTCTTGTTCAAAAGCATTTTCTGATGCAGTTGGTCTGGGGAGGGGCCCTTGAGTCTGCATTTCTAGAAAATGCTCAGATGATATTGATGCTGTGATCTCGGGAACATCACATCACATTGAGTAGGGATAAGATATAAAAAAAAAATTAAACATAGGTAAGAATGGGATACAGGTCTGAGTTCTTCCTTGATTATCGGATTTTTTTAAACTATTTTTGTTATCCCTGCTACTAACAACCAACAATCCTCAGGGCTTGAGGACAGACACAGCCTCACTATCAACTATTACAGCCTGGACTGAGACTATTATCTCAGAAACTTTAGCCAGGCTGCGCCTTTGAAAAGACACACATGAAATGTGCCCCATATTTTCCGTTAATGGTCATAATAAAAATAAATAAATAAAAAGGTGAAGGTTAACTTGCTGTCCCTCTGTTAGAAAAACAACTTGTAATCATGCTGAGAAATCTCATTGCAATAAAAACAAAAACAAAAAACTATGCTGTGGACCTAATCTGTGATAAAGCTCCAGCCCTGGTCAAATCTCAACTTGCTTTAAAACGAGTTGTTTAGGGAGGTGTTTTTCTATAATCCATGCATAACTGTCATGTTGGGTCCACAACTAGCCTCTGTATGAAGCAAATATCATGCAGATGACTTATGACAGCAACTATTACCTTCATTCTGTCTCTTACAAACCCCTTAGGAAGAGAGAAGCACTGTCTGCCTCAGGATCTGCTTCCACATCCATTATACCTGTGGGAGACTAATGTTTTAAGACTCATGGTTAATTGTCCTTTGCAAAAAGGGTATGCACAAGAAGGCAGAAGAAAATCCATAAAACCAATAGAATATCAATCATAATGTAAAAATAATTAATCCCTCAAGGTAAGTGACTTAGCAGGAAACAGCCCAAATTGTATTAAAGACATAAGACCCTCTTGCATTCCCCAAACAGTTTAAAAAGAAAAGTCTGTTGACATCAAACATGTAGCCCACATGGATCAAATTAGGTCACTCTTCGTGTTACAGTTTAAAATTTCATAAAGTACAGCTTGTGGTTAAATCATGTGTTTCAGTTCTGAAGGGCTGGTTGATGACTTCCCAATCTTTTCAGTCTTGCACCACTAGCGATATTCACCCAAGCACCACCACAGCACTCTTTAATCTGGTCTTAATAATTCAGCCCCAAGTTTTGCAGCCCATTCCACATTTTGATTCCCAATAAACAAATATTTGTGGTGTGTTCGTGGGCTGTTTAACGGCTAGCATATTTGATTCAGGACATCATTCCATGAAGAAAAGGGACACATCTGTGCCTCCTGGGTTAAATGTTACTGGGAATGGAGTTTCATGGGAAGTACTAGGTATTTTTTTCTTTTCTGTAAGGTTCACTGAAAGCTAATGGAGACTAAAGTGGGACAGCTGTTCCAGGAGGACAATGCTTCAAAAGTGTCTGATGAGGAATTTTTCTTCTCCACCCCTACTGCCCTTACTCCACTTGAGGACTTTAAATACTAAAGCACTAATGGGTTTTCAGATAAGCAGGAAATAGTGAAGACAATGGGAAGGAAAGATTTCCTTTATAAATATGCAAGGTGTCCAGATGCTTCAGTTTCTAAACTTCTTAGCATGAATCTCGGCATAGCCTTAACCACTTGGGAGCTCACACAGGCAGGGAATGTTTATTCATCTCAGTATCTTCCTGTTTCCAGGATTAGAGGCTGTCAAAAACAAAGACATCAGCAAGTCCATGCTGTCTGTCTTGTTTCACTTAATTCATTTTGTTTGCAGTCATAACAAGCATGTTATTTATTTAGTTGTAAGAACATACCAAAGTAAGGATGCATTCACTTTAATCCTTTAATTTAACAAGATCACATACTTTAGGAAGCCAAAGGCTTTACAGCAAGATTAGAATAAAGAGTTCTGTTTCCTCTTAGATTAAAATAGATATCCTGAATATTTGATTTGTGGTATATCATTATGTTTGATATTTAGGTGCTCTCTTGCTGAGGTCTAAATTAGTATGTTTATTAAATTCCCTCTAAGTGGCATTTTACCCACTGTGTTTACATTTAGAATCATCTTTCATGATAAAGTCTGTCATGAAATGGGAAAACTGATTTACTGCCTACATTTCTTCCAAGTTTGGTAGCTAAGACCCATCTGTCAACAGACGTAAAGCAAGCAAGCAAGCAAGCACGCGAACGTGCACACAAGCTTTGCTTCCTTAAAAGATCTGGAGCCCTTGTTCATTCTCCTCCATAGTTCATTCTTCTCCATAGTTCATTTTTTAGCAACAGGAATTAGTAATTCATTCATTTCTGTTTTCTGTCAAAATTTTTCTTTATACTTCACAACTTTTTGCAACATTAAGAAGAAAGGTTGGGCTTGCATTCAAAATCTTCCTTTGCCTGATAAAGTTTAGACAGAAAAACCCTCTGAACAAGAAAGTGTTCAGTGTAAATCACAGTTCAGGTATCATGTCTTGAAGAGTAGATTGAGATAAATTTTTAATAATTTAAAAATAAATAATGAACTTGGCTTGATTAAAAACTATTTCCAAAATATGTTATTCCATAAATGGAAGACTTGAATGATTAAAATAACAAAAGACTATGGAAATAGTTAAGCAGCTTCTGTAAAGATTCTGAAGTGACTAGCCTTTATTCACATTCTACTTCCCAACCCCAAGGTCTGGCTGGCCTACATTCAAACAAAGAAGATTTCTAAAAAATAAATGTTGAGATTGTAAAGGGAAAAAAAGGTCTAATGCACAAAGTTCTATTTTTCAGAGTCTACAGTAATGACTGCATTTCCTCACTGGCCTTCCCATTGCATAGAAAAGTAGAGCCAGCTTGAATTTTCTGCTTTCCCAGCTCATGTGTCCTCTGTCCAGTTCCCCTACTGGTGACAGTCTACTTGATAAGAGTCCACTCCAAGTCTGCACAATCCACAGCAAACCATACCAAAAAGCACTTCACCAATTCAGGCTCATTTGTTAACACCTCATCCTACAGAAATTTATCCAATGTGCCAATTCAAGTACCTGGTAGTTCCTGAGGAATTAAGAGTTCAGAGGAGATGAATTGTGGTGGGAGAGAAAGGCCTAAAAAATGATCCAATTGTTTATGGGTAAGAAGAGAAGATAACAGTGCAAAGAAAAACACTCTATGAGGCCACCCTCAAAATCTGATGGTGTCCCTGGGCCTATACCATTGAAAGGTCATTCAAAATCTAGTAGCTCTAGAGAAACAGCAAAAAAAAAAAAAAAAAGCCGTAGGGAAGTAAATGAAGTCTTTGATCATATTGGTGGTTCTGACCCACCTTTAGCCTGAGTAGTGACAGAACGGCTAGGACAGACTTAAAGGTAACCTTGTGCTACCATTTTTGAACATGTGTAAGCATAACCAAACACTGAAAACACTGGCGTATGCACAGTGAACTTAGAGTCTTTTCCTAGCACCCTGCTGACCAATCAGCACCCACTTCCTCAACTGAACTCCAACAAATCTCCCTAAGAAGAGCACTTGGAGAGGCAGTGCTTTAGCATGCTGCCTCTTTACTTCTACATATAATAAACTTTTCCTATTTAAAGAAATATTAGTATGTGTCTTTTGGCTTACATTCACCAAGGAAATGGGCTCCTTGCATTCAATAACAAAGAGTCTTGAGGATAGTGGGACACTGGGAGGAAAAGTAACTTGCATATAGTAGAAAGAGGACTGATCCTGATGTCAACAAAGCCTGGATTCATGTTCCTCCTACATCATCCTCATGTGTCAGATGATGTTCCAAACAAAACACACTGTGATTCATTTAATCTTATCAACTCTAGGAGATAAGAACTATTAATATTATCCCCGTTTTGCAGATGGAAAAACTGACGTACATTAAAGATTAAGTAAATGCCCACCATCCCACAGTAAATAAGGTATAAAACTAGAATTTAAACCCAGGCAGCATGATTCAAAGAGTCCACATCCCAAACACACTTTATGATGTCCCATAGAATGAGTGACTTAATCTCTGAGCTTCAAGGGCATAATCAGGAAACTGGAGATAAAAATCAGGTTGTATTGTGAGAATTTCAATGTAAATGTGCATGGCAAAATGAAAAGCTAATTACCTAATAGATTAGGTATCTATAGAAAAATGGGAAGAAAGAGGGCATGAAAAGGAAAATTTGGCTGCCTCATACTGTCTTGCATAGTCCTAGGCTTCCCATCAATACCCCATGTGTTCCCAGTCTGCTAGACTGCACTGCCTAAGTCTCTCCTCCAGTCCGGCCTAGAGATTAATGAACAGCTGCTTGCTTGCTAAGGCCACAGGGCACTTTCATCTCCAGCATGACAGAAAGGAGCAATCAAGCGGAGAATATTAATAACAAGCCAAATCCTCATCTTCTGGAACTGCAATGGAAAACTTAGGTTATTTGTTTCAATATGTTTTCATTCTCACTACATGAGCAAAATTCCTTAGCGTTAACTGGGTAAGAATTCACTCTGCCGAGAATTACTTCCATTTACCAGAAACTGCCTTTTCCCCGTCACTTTACATTTTCCAAAGCAAGACACTGTTTTGATGTAGTCACATCAACAAATATGTATACACTACCCACAAAGGTTCTGGAGGAGGCTGGAGCAGGACCAGCAGAAACTACATAAAATTGAATACTAAAAGAAAAGCACATTTCTCTTGGTTCTCTCACTTTTCTGGTAACCATTGATTTAATCCCTCTACGTTTCTTGACTTCCTCTGTAAACTGTGATAAAATCTCCTGTGTTCCCTTCCCAGCTCTAATTCACTGAGGTCCTAGTCACATGGCATGCTAGGGGCACCATAACAAACTATCACAAACAGGGTGACATAAACACCCAGACTCACAGTTTTAGAAGCTGCAAGTCTAAAATCAAGGTATCAGCAGGACTGGATCCTTTTGAGGGCTATAAAAACAATCAAAAGCATTCTGTGTCTCTTAGTTACTGGAGTTTGCTGGCAATCTTTAGCATTCTTCAGTTTATAGAAGCATCGTCCTTGGTGCACCCTGGTGGAACAGCGGTTTAGTCAATCGCCTCTGAAGGATGCAGGCCATATATCCCTGAGTTCAAGTCCTGGGTCTAGAGGAAGACAACCTGTGTAAACTAAATGGAAATAAAATTAAGATGTTTCTTCCTTCTCTCTCTTTCTGCCTACTTGTCTTCATCCCTGCCTGCACCTTTCCTTTAAAAAGAAAAAAGCATCCAAATTTCTGCCTTTTTCATCACATGATGTGCTCCCAAAGTACATGTCTGTACCTACATTTCCCCCTTTTTACAAAGCATAAATAATATTGGATTGGGGGTTCAACCTACTCCAGTATGATCTCATCTTAACCTACCTACTTATATCTGTGATGACTCCATTTCCAAATAAAGTCACAATATGAGGCAATGGGGTTAGTGACTTCAAAAATATCGGTTGGGGTAAGAGACACAATGCAACTCATAAAAATTACGCTTTTAGTTTTGTTCACAGAAGTTCTTCCAATCTGATTTTTTTTTTAAATCACTTGATTTGTTTATTTAGAAGAAGAAAGCAGGCAGGAATGAAGGCAAGTAGGCAGGTAAGCAGTCAAGAAGAGAGGAAGAAAAAGCATTCATTCATCCATTTATTTGTTCGTGTCAGTTGTTCACACCAGTCCCAAATGGCAAACCCAAGTCACATGGACTATAACATCCAAAGTCATGGACTTAACCACTAAGCCACAGGGTGTGCCTCTAATTTGATTTTTTTTTTTCATATTGTCTATGTAACAAGATGCTAAAATGCAAGTTTCCATTGAGGTGCCAAGATATGATAGATATTAGATATCAACATGAAGTGTGATGAAGATTACCAGCAGAAAATTTTAAATAAGAAGCTAAGAATAGATTCAATCAGTACTTTTCAGATTTGAATGTGCATATAAATCACCTGGGGATCTCATTAAAATGCAAATTCTCATGTGCATTGCATGGGGTAGGCACAATATTCTGCATTTCTAATAAGCTTCCAGGCAATATTGATACTGCTGCTTTATGGACCACATTTTGAGTAGCAAGGTATTAAGTGATAGATTATTAACAACTAAATGAAAGAATTGAAAGCAAGGTTTTTGTGAGGAGAATCACTTTGTTGATTACAGTGATTATCCCATTTCCTGAAAATGGGCCATTGGCCAAAAAGAAGCTGTCTCATGATAGCATCAGTTAGGTAAAGATTTTCTGACACCATTTCTTCTCCTCCATCTCAATGCTCCAATGTGGAGGAGTCAGAATAGCAGCTAACTAACAAGTAGAACAGAAGATCAGTGATGAAAAGAGAAACAAACCACACTCTTTCTCAGACTATAGACTTTCACCCAGGCAAAGGGAGAAGATGTAAGCCAAATTGAAATTGTGCTCTCAGCTTTCAATGACTAAAATATTTTATTATCTGGGAATGACAAAAATGTTATAGAACTGCCATACTGTTGATGCAGAAGTTAGAGGAAGGATAACTTCTATCAAGTAAATTTAAAGAGACTAAAACAAAGATAATTTGGGGAATACACTCTATGAGTCCTCCAAGTTCACTTTGCTGGCATAAACCCTCTCCTTGGCAGAAGGTAAGCCTCATGAGAACAGAGCCCTTGATTATCTTATTCACTGCTGTTTCCATGGCGGCTATATTTGCACGTGCAGATTATGTACTGCAAAATGACACCATGTCCAAAAGGCTATGATATGAATCTTAAACATCAAAGGTTTGCAGTTTACTAGCAAGTTTATCCAGTAAAGGCAGTATAGTACCTTTTCTCAATAAAGTTAAGATATTATGTAAATTTTTTAATAAATATAAGTAAAATATTTGAGGAAGTTAATTCTCATAAAAATATTTTGCAGGCTAATGGTAGTCCTGATATCTAGGGTCTTGAACATTCAGTGAATATTTGTAAATGAATGAAATCAGAATTTCCTATTAAACCTTTTGTTAATCTATATTGAAGTGATAACACCTTAAAAGGATTTTAGACAATGAATCTGCAAAATGGCTATAGTATTAACATATAGAAATCAGTAATCTATTAATTATATAGTCAGATAAAAATATAATAACCTATTTATAATAACAAAAAGATGAGACATCTAGGCATCAAGATAACAAGTGCACAATCTTTGTGAAGAAAACTTCATACCACCACTGAAAAAAACTTGAACACATGGAGAAAAGAAGACTGGGCAAACAATAGGCCTTAT
Source organism: Solenodon paradoxus (assembly GCA_004363575.1). NCBI lineage: Eukaryota > Metazoa > Chordata > Mammalia > Eulipotyphla > Solenodontidae > Solenodon > Solenodon paradoxus. The sequence continues at coordinate 25,086 of RJWH01000636.1, read as the reverse complement.
TCTTAAGCACATGTGAGACCTGTAATTGGGAAGAGGTGAAGAGTGCTTAAAATCCTACAAAAAGGGGTTAATAGAAGAGCAAGAGAAATGTTTCATTTCTGTCAGTATGGCCTGTTTAAATTTTGCCCTGGACTGAATCTGGGTGGGGATATCAGTAATACTATCCTTTTCCCTTCCTACAACTGGGTATTTGTCTAGGCTCATTCAGATGTTAAATATCTAATAGTCCCTCAACATAGTCTTCAGTAAATTCCAACAAGACATAGTCACACAGAACTTACAAATTTGAAAAGTTACAATCCTCACTCCCTCTATGGCAAAATAGAATCCTAGGAGTACACGTATCCCTTGTTCTTCCTCCCTTGCACATTCATGAATGGCAAAAGCCATTTAAGGCAAGAAAAGACTGTCCTATGATAACACCACACAGGAACTTGTTCTTCCTGATGCAGAGAACTCCCATACCCTAAACAATCACATGTCTAAAACCTTAGCACTCAGGTCTCAGCTAAACAATTATGTCTGCAGAGAAGACCTCTACCCCCATCAAATGCCTGTATAGTCCAGCGATTTTCTTCAGACGTCTTATACACTTAACATCATATTTGTTTACCTATTTAATGTTTGTTGCTTTTCAGAAGAATGACAAGACACTGCATTCCTACCATTTAGATTTGCACCCTCTCACACCTTTAAGACCTTTGAGATTTACCATGGTCATTATTTCCTCTGGTTCCTCATTTCACTCATATTGCCATAAACTTATTTGCTGTTTACTGAGCACATAGCATATATCTAGAATGAACTATTCAGGGTTCTTTGAACACAGCAGAGGAAAAAGAATCTCTGCCCTTAAGGAGTTATATTTAATAGAACGAGGTGGGTGTTAAACAAATACATACCATGTCAAGTATATAAGTGCTATGAGAAAAAAATAAAGCTGAAAAAAGGGATAGAAAGTGAGCTGCTAGTAAGCAAGAAGTTTGGTGGAGGGTCAGGACATATATTTCTGGAGAAGTAACCTGAAGTATTAAGGAAGGGAGTCACTTAGAAAATAGGAGAAGAGTGGCCCAGGCAAAGAGAATGTCACATGTCAAGGCCCAAAGGAGGAACATACTTGGTGTGTTCAAGAAATAAGGAAGCAAGTATGGCAGATAGGAGTGAATGAGGCAGGAGAAGTCAAGACAGTGACATAGTAGGAGCCGAATCTCATCTCCCCATAGAGCAACTATCAATCACCTATTTTGTAAACACAAACTTTGAGGAAAAGCGAGTCCAGAAGCTAGACAGATAGCAGCAAAAACCACCAGCATTTATGTAGGCAAAAACATCAGTGTTCAAGCTACATCGCAGATTCATGATTCCCAGCATCAGTGGGAAAAAAGGGCCACAGTAGAGTAGAGCCTTGGGAAGAACCTGGTCTCCTGGAATGTCACTCCAATAGCAGAGACCCCAGTGGGACCAGGAATGAGCCAGGGGCGACGTATTGGTTCAGGGAAGGAGGACTAGAGCCTGGTGGATTGAGTAGTAGATCCCAAGGAATATTTACACTGGACACCACCATAACTGAAAGGTAGTTAGGGGAAGACCCCACACCCAACACCTCCCACCACACTGCACTAGAGACACAGGACCTTCTGACCAGAAATCACCCCCACAGACTTAAAGGAAGACTAGAATCTCCCAGAAGGAACGAAGATTCAATGTTACCCACTAGTATCACACTGTGTGTGGAGGTGAACTGTACCGATTGCTGATTATGGGCCAACAAAAAAGTAGTTGCTACCATTCAGACCCATGACATTGGGAGAAAGCTTGACATCCCCACCAAAAATCCAAGCCCATATACTCTCAGGCCCCAATACAGGGTCCACCTAAGAACTTCAACAAATCCAACCAGTGATGACTCCATACAATTCAAGAATTCCCAGTGTTCAGACCAAGATCACAAAGCCATCACTGCAAAGAAACTTAACCCACATAAACATGAGCAGAATGCCAAATAGAATGAAGAAACAGAGAAATGTATGTGAAATGATGAACAGATCCATTTAAAACCCCAGGGGAAAACCTGAATACAACAGCCATGTGCAAACTACCTGAGGATGAATTTGGGGCACAGTGATAAACATACTCATGGAAATCTAGAAAACAATAGAGGAAGAAAAAGAGAAGAACAAACAGGTGAGAGAAGAAATGGAGCAAATTGTCAAAGAAATGAAGAACAAAATAGCTGAATTAAAGACCTCAATAGAGGGACACAAGAGTAGGATGGATGACGACTCCAAGAGAAACAGTGAGCTAGAAGATAGAGCAGAGGAATGCACTCAGGTAAACCAGAAAATAGAAAAAAGACTGAAAAGAAATGAAGGCAGTACTTGAGACCTAGGAGAGAACTTCAAACTGATCAACATTTGCATCATAGGTATTCCAGAAGGAGAAGAGAGAGAAAAGGAGTGCAGAAATTATATTTAAGGAAATAATAACTGAGAGCTACCCTAACCTAAAGAATGAAGAAAGCCTCCAGAGTCAGGAAGCTCAAAGAGTTCCAAATAATATAAACCCAAACAAACCTACACCTAGACACAGTAATTTAAAATAAAATCAAAAATACAAGATAAAGAATCTTAAAGGCAGCTAGAGAAAAATGAGTCACATGTAAAGGAGTCTCCATGAGATTGTCAGCAGATTTCTCACTGAAACTCTACCAGCCTGAGGGGAATAACATGCTATATTCGAAGAATTGAACAAAAAAAGGATTGTCAGCCTGCAAGATTATCATTTAGAATTTAATGAATGATAAAAAGCTTTTCAGATAAGCAAAAGTTAAAGGATTTATCACCACAAAACTAGCTCTACAAAATTTACTAAAAGGAAGCTCTATAAAGCGTAAACAAGCCCCACTTAAAAATACTAAGACAGCAAATTACAAAAAATGGGGTGCAAGAGAGAATAAAAATGTGGATGGTTAGAATGTGTCCAAGACTATTTCAAGTAAAAATATGAAATAAACATAGAATTCTTATGCTAACCTCAGGATAACCTAAAAAAAATCTCTAGGGAAAAAACAAAGAGGGGAGAAAAAAGGGGGGAAACCAATAGAAACGTAACAACTCCCAACCTACCTAAAAAGAGAGAGAGAAGAACAAAGATACTGTCTGTAACAAAGACTAGAGGGAAAATTACAAAATGGTAATAAAAGTTATATCAATAATCACCCTAAACATTAATGGATTGAGCTAACCAAATGACAGACAGTGATAGAATGGATTAAGAAAACAGTAACTCAAATTTCTGTTGCATTCAGAAAACTAACTTTCCAACTAATGAGCATAACAACAAACAGAAATGGACATTATATAGTGGTTAAGTGGTCAATCCAGCAAGAAGACATAACATTTATTAACATATATGCACCAAATGAAGAAGTATCAAAGTATATTAAGCAAGTATTACTAGAACTAAAAAGAGACATAGACAACAAGACCATAATAGTAGGAGACTTCGACATTTCACTTAGAACAATGGACAGATCAACCAGATAGAAAATTTACAGAGAAACGGCAGCTTTAAATGACTATTTGAAACAGTTAGGTCTAATAGGTATATACTGAACACTTCATCTAACAACAGATATCACTTTATTTTCAAATATGCATGAAACATTCTCAAGGGCAGATCATATGATGGGATGCAAAATATGGCCAAACAAATCTACAAAGACTGAAACATACCAAGCATCTTCTCTGACCACCATGACTTAAAACCAAAATCTAACACAAAAAGAAAAATGGAAGACTCCAAATTAATTGGAGACTAATCACTATGCTTATGAATGACTCTTCAGGTAGGAGAGGAAATCAAAGAGGAACTTAAAAAATACCTAGAGATAAATGAGAACGAATACATGAGCTACCAGAGTCTTACAATCTAGGCCTATCTCAGGAAACAAGAAAAATCACAAATAAACTCTATAGTTAAAGAAACTAGAGAAAGAACAATTAAAGTAAAAAATCAGAAGAATAAAGAAATAATCAAAATTTGAGCTGAAATAAACAAAATAGAAAACAAAAGGATAACCAGAACATCAATGAAGCCAAAAGTTGGTTCTTTGAAAAAATAAACAAAATTGATAAACCATTGGCTAAACTCACAAAGAAAAAAAGAGTGAGAAAACTCTCAACTAGAACTAGAATGAAAGGGGACATGTTATAATAGGTACCACAGAAATGCAAAGCATCATAAAAGAGTACTATGAACAGCCCTCTATCAATAAAGGAGGAACACAGATTTTTAGAAAAACATGGTTTACCAAGACTGAACATGAGGAATTTGAATACCTGAACAGAACAATCACAAGCAAGGAAATTGAAAAGGTAATCAAAAGTCTCCCTCCCTAAAAATAAAAACCCACAACTAGCTGGCTTTTTAAATAAGTTTTACCAAACCCTCAGAGAAGAATTAATATTCTTCTCAAATGCTTCCAAAACATTGAAAAACCAGAAACACATCCAAACACTTTCTATAAGACTAATATCACAATGATACCGAAAGATGATTGAGATGTCACCGTGAAAGAAAATTACAGACCAGTATCTCTAATGAACACATGTACAAAAATTCTCAGCAAAATATTAGCAAACCAAATCCAACGATGTATCAAAAGGATCATCCATTATGATCAAATGGAATTTATCCCAGGGATGCAAGGCTGGTTCAAAATACTTAAATCTATTAATGTAATACACCATATCAACAGGAGCAAGAAGAAAAAAATGTGATCATAGCAATAGACAGAGAAAGCTTTTAACAAGATCCAACACCTTATTTTATGATTAAAAAACCCTACAAAAAATGGGGCTCGAAGGAAAACATCTCTACATAGTAAAGGTATATACCAAAAACTCACAGTCAACATCATAATCAATGGCAAAAACTTGAAAACCTTTCCTCAAAGGTCAGGATCAAGTTAAGGCTGATGAATCTGACCACTACTATTTAAAATCATGTTGGATGTCTTGATCATGGAAATTAAACAAGAAAAAGAAATAAAACTAATCCAAATTGGAAAGGGGGAATAAAACTATCATCATCTGAAGATGATATGATTATATATATATATGTATTGAAAACCATAAAAACTCTTTCAAAATTCTATTAGAATTAATCAACAAATATGGCAAAGTAGCAAACTATAAAATCAATACTAAAAAGTCAATTGTGTTTGATATGTGAACAACAGGCTAGAAGAAAATGAAATCAAGAAAACCAAACCATTTAAAATAGAAGAAAAAGGAATAAAATATCTTGGAATATACTATACAAAGGAGGTGAAAAACCTGTAAAATGAAAACTGCAAGTCCTTCTTGAGAAAAGTAGAGGAGGATACAAAAAGATGGAAAGACATTCCATGTTCACGGCTGGGAAGAGTCAACATTGTTAAAATGGCCATCTTACCTAAAGCAATACACAGCTTTAATGTAACCCCCATTAAAATTCCACAGGCATATTACAGGGAATTAGGACAAAAATCTTAAAATCTTTATGGAACAACAGAAGACCACAAAAAAAAAAAGCAATTGTGAGAAAAAAGAACAAATCTGGAGGACTTACAATCTCAGAGACTGAGCTACACTATAAAATAATAGTGATCAAAATGGTATGGTACTGGAATAACAACAGAGGTACAGATCAGTGGAATATAACCTAATCATCTGAAACTGACACACTCACATACAATCAATTAATCTATAACAAAGGAGTCAAAAACACATGATGGAGAAAGAAAAGTCTCCTCAATAAATGATGATGGAATAAACTGGACAGCCACAGTAAAAGAAGGAAGAACACTCTAACATTCACAAAATTAACTCAAAATGAACTAGACTTGGACATATGAGTGGAAGCCATAAAATTCTTAGAAGACAATATAGGAAAGACATTCCATGACATCAGCCTTAGAGAGATTTTTGGGGAATCAACTCCAGCATCAAGGAAAACAAAAAGAAAAATAAACAACCGGGGTTACATCAAACTAAAAAGCTTCTTCACAGCAAAAGAAAACATCACCAAAACAAAAAGACAACCTACTAACTGGAAGAAGATATTTGCGCTCCATATTTCTGACAAGGGTTTAATATCCAAAATATATAGAGTTCATAAAACTCCATAACAGAAAAGTAGGTAACCCAATCAAAAAATGGGAAGAAAATTAAAGAGACATTTTTTCTGAAGAGAATATACAGATGGTCAACAGATATATGAAAAGATGTTCCTACTTGCTGGCTATCAGGGAAATCCAAATCAAAAACTACAATAAGATATCACCTTACACTTGAGAGATTGCTTATTATCCAAAAGTGTCTGGAAACAACAAATGCTAGCAAGAATGTAGAGCATGTTGGTGGGAGTGTAAATTACTGCAAACCCTTTGGAAAATGGTATGGAGATGCCTCAAAAAGTTGAATATGGAAATCCCATATAATCCCAACATTCCACTTCTGGCTATTTACCCTAAAGATACAAAAACACTAATTTGCAGAAATTTACTTGCCCCCATGTTTTTTGCAGCCTTATTCATAATACTTAGGAACTAGAAACAACCTGAGTGTCCAATATCAGATGAATGGACAAAGGATATGATATATATACACAATGAAATACTACATAGCTCTTAGAAGATATGAAATCCTGTTATTTGAATTATTAATATGGATAGATCTAGAGGGGATTATACTAAATATAATAAGTTAAAAGAAGAACTATAGATACCAGACGATCGCACTCATAAGTGGAATGTGAACAGAAAAAACAAAGCAATAGACCAAACAAAACCAACCCTTGGACACTTGTAGTAGAACCGAGGTTACTCATAGGAAATGGGATGATGGGGATCAGGGGGAGGAGCAAGCGGCAGTAGGGCCAACTGGACAATGGTGAAGAACACTTGGTGATTAGGTGGAGGGCAGGTTGTGTTGACATATATCTGAGGAACAGGGAAACTGCACATATGGGATGTCTACATATAAGGCTTAACTTTAATTTGTAAAACAGATTTACTATAGTAAAATACTAAAAAAGGAGGAAAAAATAGTGAATGAGGCAAGGACTCTAAGAAAATAATGTAAAAAGGTTGCTGGGGAATAGAACACAAAGGGTTCTATAAACCACTGTAAAGACTTGCGTGTTTAGTCTTAGTGAAATAATAAACCATCTCTTGATTCTGGAGTAAAATGGTCTGACTCATTTATTGAAAGTAAATGGAAGCTACTGTGTAGTAACAGACTATGACTTGGCAGTTGTGAAGATGGGGGTAATAATGAAAGGAAGGAGGACAGAGGTGGTCTATGCAATTGCCCAGATGAGAAATGAGGGTGATTTGGACCAGATGGTAAGACAGAAATTATTTGGGGACTTATTTGGAATAAAGTTGATGGGATTTACTAAAGGAGCATGTGGAAATGGAAAGGAAAGGTCCTAATTTCAGTTCCTTCCTCTTACATACCTACTTAAAGTTTCCCTGGTGAGTTCCTAATCATATTTCCCCAGCAAATTATCTCCAGGATCACACCTGGATCCTTCTCCCAATGTCAAGTCCTGAAATTCACCCTTTAACTAGTTGAAAAATCTATTGTTCCGTAAGTTATTCTGAAAGCACTCATACTTCTCCTGCTTTATTTTACCAACCGTATTCTCACTCTCCACTCAAATCAAAATATGCTGCTTCTGAAACATTCAGACTCCACCTGTTCTAGAAAGGTCACTCGGTCTAAACTGATCTCTATGTCCATTAAAATGTATAGAAATTATAATATTCATCATGCAAGCAATTATGTTTTGCATTGTGATATCTCTTCTTGTTATATGTCATTATTTAACATTTCATGTGATATATAATTAAAATATAAATTCTTCATGGGCAGAGAATTCATTTTAAATTCCTTTATATTCCTTGACCAAATAGTATCTAGTAGGGTAAACTTAGTAGATGATAAGTAAAAATGTGTTCATGTGATAGATACATAAACTTAATTATACTCTCACTCTAGCCTCTGCCTTCATTTCCTCACTATTTATTCCCTTCTGTAATCAATCTTCTAACCACTCCAAAGTGTCTATTTTAGTTGAAATACAGGACTGATACAGGGAGGAAATGCAAGATTTAATAAAAGAATAAATTGCAATTTAATTTTGGAGGTGCAAAATATAAGTCCAGGGAATGAACACTTAATTTGGTAGGCAATTCTTAGTTTTTTTTGTTTTTTTTTTTTTAGTAGGGTGTGGTGTGAAAACAGCTTAATCTCCCTTTTGTATTTTTTTGACTAGAAAGGAAATAAGAAATTGAGGGTTGATATCCCTTATCTAACTATTGAAAGAGTCCACATGAGGAGTATCAAGGGCTTGAAATAAATAGCTGGTAGAGGAAAAATAAACATGAAATGAAAGGAATGTCCTAAGAGGACCTGTAGAACTTTTAGATTATATATAGTGATTGAAATTAAAAAATTACAAATAAGTTTTAATCCTCAATTTATAGAAAATATTTCATGTAGTTTACATAAGCAAGCAAATAAAGGAAAAGCTGATAGAAAGAGGAATACAGTGGGTTACTTTTAACATGCAGAATTTGAAATGGCATTTATCCATGCAGAGGTGCCAGAAGGCTGTTGAATATAGAGGATTTTAAGTTAAAATAAATGTCAGTGTTAGAGACAGAGTTGTGTGAGCAATAATTGTTTGCAAAAGCACAAGCTTCATCTTCCCCCAACTTAAATTGTTGCAACCACAGAGATTAATGTAACTGCCACAGCTCAAATGATCCCCAATGACAGGTAGCTCCCAACGGAGATATTTCAAAGAGAGAAAAATAAAGAACTAGAGAGAAAGAATTGGGATAGCTATAGTTGGGATGGCAAGCCAGGATCCTGTTCTAACATGTCAATCCCCCCTTAACTTACCCAAATTCCTCCCTTGTTATATTATGGAACACCCAATAAAGACTTGTGAATTTCTCTCACATACATTCTGTATTAGTAAATTTCACAGTAGCTATACAGTAAATAAAGTAAATGATATAGATTGTAGTCATGATGCCATCTCAGATCTCACACTGTACTTTATATTTTAGTCGTGATACTGACTTGCCTCAATCATCCACATACTCACAGTTTCTAGAAACATCACTCTCCAGCAGGCTATGGACAATTTCATACAGATCAAGCAATACATTCATAATCAACTATCCCAGCATCTCTCCCTGAAGATTAAAAAACATGACACCAAAGATGAACTCTGCAAAGCAAAGAGAACGGTTTTGCTAAATTGGATTAATATCAATTGGAAGCAGTGGTTAATAATTATAAAACACTAAAGTAATGTGGATGTATTTAAAGAAGATTAAAAAAGAACACAAGTGTGAATTCTTCTGAGTCTCAAGAGGTAGACCTATAACTTACAGTCAAGAAAACCAAGAAGTAAAGTATTACCTATAACCCTAGACAAATGGAAAAAGGAATAACAGAAATTATGGCATAAAGGATCAAACCAATCATTATATGTACAGCTAAAGTTACAGTTTATGGGAGCAAATTACGGAGAAAATTGACACTGGGAAGTACAAAGAGATAATCTGAGTGGGTTTCAAGTACTGAGAATTGACTGAGAGTGACAATAAAGGGTTTCGTGTACTTTTCTTTAGATCTTCATCTCTTATAACTGCACATACAACAAACAATGATCCAGCATAGACGTAGAAGCACCTAACATGGAGGCAAAGAAGTCATGTAACAATAAGATGTTTTAATATAGGAGAATCCTTGGAAACCATAAGTTTTAAGAGAAATTCCATATGTTAATTTGGGGAATCTGTGATTTTAAACACTAGGAATGCAAGCATATAAAAAGAAAAAAAGGTTGAGTGTAGGTTAATATTTCTTAAATTCTGTTTTCTATTTCTTTTGTATAATAAGACATAGTGATTTCAAACCAGTATTTAGCTACTCAGTTGCCATAAACTTCATAGACATGAGGAAAGAGAATAGGAGGAAGAACAAAAAAGAATTCCATATGAATGAAGCACTGTTTTAAATATTAATGTTTGTTCCAAAAAACAACTACCATTGCTCTTGGCGCGCGTGTGTGTGTATGTGTGTGTGTGTGTATGTGTGTTTTGGTAGGTAATGGGTATTTTCACCACCTGAGGTATTGTATAAAAAACTGAAATCAGGTCATTCATATCTAATTAAGCAATGAGGATGCAATTTATTAGCTACTGTGTAATAATATTAAATAATAAGATTATGACTGAATATATTAAAGAATGGAAAACTAAATAGATAAAAATGAAATAATGTGTAAGATTTAAAAATCTTGTAAAAGCCATTGGATAGATTTATATAAATTGAGCACCAGATATCAGTGAATAATTAATTCCAAGGGGTACCAGTCCATGTGTGAATAGTTCCCCCAAAGTTGTTCAGTGAACAACCTTTGTAGCCATAAGTGGCTGTGTTACATGGTGTTGATACACCTACAAGATTTTCTTCTTTCCTGTCAAAAATGAATCAAGTTCAAAACTTCTCAGATGCAAGTTCTGGTTTAAATAATGACTAATGCTTAAAAAGTTCATGCACCTAGTGTCTGGGCCATACTCATGCACTCTGAGACCTCTAAAATTCCAACAACAGTAGTATGAAATTACAACATTTTCTGTAATAATTTTATGTATATTTTCCTTGTCTAAAGCTAGAGTTTATTGACATCATTTCCTTCTAACTAAAAGCAAAAGACAAGAAAACAAAACCCACTAAACTCTAAAAGTTGTACTGAAATAATTGTAGTATTTAAAATTCTTTTTCAGTCAAGAGCAAATACATTATTTTTATTCCCTTTTTTCTCCCAGTTACAGCTGTGGTCCTTAAACAATGAAAAAAATTAAGTCACCTTTTAGCATTTTTCAGACAGAATGTTAAAAAAAATTGATAAGAAATTGTTAGAAATGTTACTGTGAGATCATCAAACTATTTCAAGCACTGAGCAACTAACTCTCAGATGATAATAAATATTGGTCATTATGAAGTTGACCTTGGGCTTGAAAGTGTGACCTTAACCTCAAACTTATAACTACTGTGAATTGCACATCTGTGTGATCATCTCACTGCTGCCAACTATTTCTGCAGTTTGCAGTATTAAAACTCTGGCACAAAATCTCATTTGTTTAAATGTTTTTAAATTCAGATAGTTAAAAAATCATTGATAAATTCAAAGCAGATTCATTGTTTTCAACATTTAGCGTGGGCTGACTGATTTTTAGTAATCATGCCATTATTAAAGGAACCAAAATATGTTTGAAATAATTAGCTAGCACTTAATAAATAAACAAAACCTGCTTTATCTAATTTAAATGTTAGATGAAACCTACTTAAAGCAATTTAATAATTTACTCTTTAAATTATTGAGTTGCAAATATATGCAAAAGTAATGTTGTAATATTTGCCCCAGTGCTATTAAATATACCAAGGGAGCAATGAATGTTAGATCATTTAAAATAATGACACCATCTTTCTTCCCCTAGAATAAGGAGCATGGGTGAATAGTTAATAAAAGAAATTCAAGAAGATCTCAGGAAAAGTCACTTTAGAAACTGAGTGCCTCACATATTCCAATGCTTTTTTTTTTTTTTTTAGCAGAAGTATAACATCAATACCATCATACCAAACAGATATTGAGTCAATAATGTGGAAGGACATCTTATTGCAAGAACCAGAGAGCACTACCTTCATCCTGCCTTTCAAAGAACTGTCACTGTAATTGCTGTAACGAGAGCGTGGTTTTGTGGTATCATTCATGCCATAATTTGATTCAAAAGAAAAGGTTCAGTGTACCCAGATTTTCCACATATCTCCTCTGCCTTCTGTAATTAAGAGATCTAGGCATTTTTCTGAGTTTAATGAAGCAAAGCCTGACGTTGAGTGAAGCAGAATGAAAGCTGTCATATGGCCCAGTGAGTTCAATCCTGGACCACACTAAGCATCTCAAGTCTGTGTTCCTGAATCCTGACCCCAACCTGTTACTTGTCTCCATCCCTGAAGTAATTGCAAACACAAAGGCTGAAGAGCTACATTTTTGACTTTCAGAATAATGCCTCTACCATGTCTATGTCACTAGAAAAAGTGTCAATGAATGCAGCAACATCACTGATCTTGTTCATTGTTCTGAACCTTGCACTATTTCTGGCATAGAGAAAAGTTCCAATAAATAGGTTCGAATTGACGGATTACTGAAGTCCCTGGACAGTTTAATCCAGAGTTCAGTCTCCATTATTGCTACAGAAGAGATGTACCATTTTCAGGATCTGGCAAAACATCCTTCAATTCATAAAGTCTGTTTTGTTTCTCCATCCCACCCTGCCCTGGATCTTGGAACTCAAGTCCATGAGCTTCAAATATGGATTATACCTTAGCCACCTGAGCCGCAAAGGTACACCACAGTCATTTTTAAATCAATGAATATCCTTGGGGAAAGATCTGAACAACTAGTGCCTATGTATTTCTCAAATATATAATGCAAAATAAAATATTTAGTGCTGAAGATGAAAATCATTATTTTTCCTATCACAAACTTCCTGTTCCACTGATAATCCCTATCTCATTTCATGACAGTCCACCTACCCAATCATCCAAGACAGAGACCTCAGAAACCTCTGATTCCTTCTCCAGAACTATAATTAGTTCATATGCCATGGAAATTCTTTCTTCAGATCCTCTTTAATCTATTCCCCAACCTCAGTCACCATGACCAGTACTGACTCTTAACGGGAATCTATCACAATAAGTCAGCCCTTCCCTCTTCTTCCACATATATTCTGATATGAAAAGAAATTCGGCAAGTCTGAGTTTTTATAAAGTCAGTAGAATCATTAATTTTCTTTCCAACTTAAATTTTGGGCTATTTTTCCAACATATCCCTATATTTAATGGATAAATTTAGCAGAATAGATACTACACTACACTATTTTGTGTAACTTTCACATTATTCATTTTCCAAATATTTTCAAAATTATTTTCACGTTATGGAAAGTGTTCCATAAGAAAATTTCAAGTTAACATGAATTATTTTTATAAACTCTCCCAAAAAATGCTGTTTTGTTTATGTGAGGTGTATGTTCTAAATTTAATGATCTATGGTTTACAGAAATGCTTTTTAACAGTTTTATTGAGATATGATTGACATAAATAATATCAGTTTAATTTGACAAGATTTAGAATATGTACACACAAGTGAAACCATCATCATAATGAGGAAAATGCACATATTCATTACTCTTAAAATTTTCCTCATACTACATTGTAATTCTTCATTCCTGATGTTCAGTTTCTTAAAAACCACCATTTCACACATTTTTACTGAGTAGCTTTTTTTTCTTGGTTATTACAGATAATGGTAAATCTGGTTCCTCTATATCTTTTGTAAAAGCAGAAGTCTCTCAATTGATTTTTTTACTATATATTTTTAATTCTTTTCTTAGTGATTGATATGAGATTGCAAAATGCTTCTTACTTCATATAATCTACTTCAAACTGATATTAATTTGACTCTAGTCAAACATAGAAATGTTGCTAATCTTACATTTGCGCTATTAATTTAACAACATATTACATCTAGATATACTAGAAGCATAGCAATACAAATATAATTATGGGTTAATTACTCTAACATCTTTTAAGGAATTTAAAAGAAAAAAAAGTTACGTAGTCGCCTATATTTACTCACATTTTTAGCCCTCTGCAGTGTTCTTTATTTATTCTTGTGGATTTCTGTTACTATCTGTTGTCATTCTTTTCAGACTAAAGTGTTTCCTTTACTATTTCTTATAAGGAAAGTCTGCTAATAACACATTTCAATCTTTGTTTATGTGAGATACCTTTTATTTTTTCAACTTTCATTTCTGAAGGGCAGTTCTCAGATAATTCTGGTCGGCAAGATTTTTTTCTTTCACACTTTTAATATATCACTGCCTTCTGGCTGTATTATTTCTGATAAGAAATCATTTTTTAATTGTACTAGGGATTCCTGTACCTGGTGAGTCTTTTTTGATCTTGCTGCTTTCAAGATTTCTTCTGTCTTTGTCTTTAAACACTTAGATTATGATGTGAGTAAGTAGTCATCAATTTGTTTTTATCCTTTCCAGGGTTTGTTTTCTTGATCTCTAGTCTAGCTAGCAAGAATAGAACCTATCTGCAGCCCTATTTATTTACCAATGATTATTCTTTCTAATTCTTGCAGATGTTGCTTTCCAATGCCTCAGAAAGTTTCCTCAATAGTATATTCTGATAACTGTTCAGTTGAAGTCTCTAGGGAGAACACAGATCTCTGAAGTTCTTTCTCTAAACAGCTCTCTTCCCTCTGGTTCTCTGCTCTGCACACTCCACCTGCTTTGGTCTCCCCTAGCTCTGTCACCTTAACTCGGGAAACCAGCCAACTCCACCTAAGTTCTCCCTCACTATGCCACAATGTGGAAACTGCAGGCAGTAAGATGAGGTGATCACATACCCCCCTCCTCTGTGTCCCATATCTCCAGAAGCTCTCCTTCATTACTTGATGTTCAGTGTTTTGAAGCTAGTGTTCCATATATTTGTTCTGTTATTTCTCCAAGGTGATTCAAGCAGGAGGGTAAATCTAATCCCTACTGGCCTCTCTTACCCAGAAACAGAAGTCAAAAATGTTTACCTTGATCAAGGGATAATAAATTAAATTGAATCTGTTGATTTTTTTCCCCTTTTATTTGTTTTCCTATCACCTCCCTGTAAATCATACTCATTGTCACTCAAGACATGTATGAGCCAATCTTAATCACCAATAGTACTTACTATAGCCAGTCACCATGCTAAGTGCTGAAGATAGAAATTAATACAGTAACCATAGGCACATGGCGAGGATGTCTGTGACCTGCCTGGATTTTCAATATTGAGTCTTTCAGATCAGCAATCTCCTTGTTCTTATCTCATCTAGTTCCAGATACTTCTATTCCACCTACTAGTCCTAGTACTACTTACAATGCATTAAATGTGCCGGATTTACTTAGGTGAAGAGGATATTTTTAAAGCCTCATACAACTTTTCTTCGTGAAAGAAAATTTCTCTCTTCATGACATCCTTCCTTAATAAAGGAAAAATGTTTTCCTGTTTTGCTTATCCAGGCCTATATTTATTCTGCTTTTTTCCCTTATTACATTAATTTTATTTGGGCAAAAGAACAACAATCATGTTTAAACTTAGGATGGAAAACAACACAGCAGGGTTCCATAAATAGGGCTTAATTGCAGTAATTACTTACATTAATTATATATCAACTGATTATTTTAAGACATATTTATTGAGCACCATCAGCTTTCAGAGGTACCCATCATTCTCCCACTATCTTTTTCAGATTCTACATCCATGCTCAGAATAATCAACTATCATTTGACACATGGTATAATAAGTACCTAATGAAATCCCAATTAAAATTGTATTTGAGACACTTAATTTTAGAGATAAATGAGAAATAATTACACGATTCAAGAATCCACATCAGACAGGAGAGACACAACTATATCTTGACTAAATGGAAAGGACAAGCACAGATGAAGCCTTTTAATGTGCTTTCCAAAACCTGTTACAAAACATTATTGTACCTCAGCAGATGGCACCAAGAGATGTCTTTTTATTTTTTTTAATAGGCAGTTCCCTTTCAGACGCTGACTTGAGTGATTTTAGTTCTCATTATTACTGTCATCTGTTAGAGATGGAAAAAAAAAAAGCAGGGGAGAGAAAGCACGTTATTTTCCATCAGGCAAGAACATCAGTATGGAGCCAGCCTTTGAGCATGCTAAGTTTAATTTACTGAGCTGCAATAAGCAAGAGAACGAACCGACTGTCTCTTAGCTGTTCATTTCAAACAACTTATCTTCATTTGGAAGGGAGACACTTGGAGCTTGCCGGGTACAGTGTTTTCTTTCTCTCCTCCTCCTGCCCTACCCCCAGCTTATTTTTTCCCCTTAAGATTGAATGAATTCTGGAACCATCAAATGCAGGTTGTTAGGAGACACAAGCCAGGTAAAAGCTTTAATATCATCTCTTTCAGAGTTTAAAAGGTCACTTCTCTACAATAGGATCACAAAAATATATTTATTCCCTCTGAGAGCTATTTAGCCTCCAAGGGGGAGCAGAAAACTGCCCCATTAAGTTCACCAAGCCATTGCTCAGAGCTTCCTCTCCTTCCTACAGTATCTTTGTTCAGAGGACAACAGGCTCATTTACAACCTCACTTGGGGAAACAGTTAACATACATTTCTGATCTATGCAATTTGCTGCTAAAGAACACAATAATGTCTAGTAGAAAACAGCTGTTACAAAATCCACTCTTTCTGGCAGGAGCAGTTCCTAATGTAAGATTTTAATTTTATCTCCTGATTGATAACACCCCATTAGCCATATCCAGATTCCTAACTGCAAAATGACACATGGGCACTATTTTAAGCTCCCTCCCAGATGGATATCATTATGCCTGCTTGTCCCTCTGAGCAGAAAGTCCACAATCTGAATGGTGGAGTATGACACAGGCACTTATTACCACTCTGACACGAGACAGACAATACTGGTCACAATTGATCCAGAGTGTTCAACATGCAAAGATAAGCCAGGAAAGAGATGTAAACAAAAGAGGAAAGATAATGGGTATTCAGTATTATAAAAATCCAGGAACATCAAACCAAGAGCAGCTTACACTTCATAAAAACAAAGTATTTTCCTTTGATACTTTGGACTTTTAATTTTTGTAGGAGAGAATGCAGAAAGGGCCTCTTTCACTCCTCACACAGGACTAGCTATTCAGCAATAGCTAGATATCCGTACAAAAAATGTGACATTGGGAAACCAGGATTAATGATTATTGAATCAGCTCTCCTCAAGTCTACGGCAAAAAACTAAACAGCAATTACTCTAATGGGAGGGAGGGGCATTTTACCATGGCAACCTTGCCATAATAGTACTTCAAATGTACAAAACGTAGAGTCATCATCAAGATTCAGGAGAAAAATAGTGAAGAAAAAATAAATTTCATTGGCATAGCAGTAGGTGGAAAAGAAAGGAAAATCTATGCCCAAGTTCTTGAAATTTGAATATATCATCATGCTTCTGGAATAACTTTAAACATACGTCTGAAACCTTCTTTTACTACCACAGCCATGACAAAAAGGCAAAGAATCATATACCAACCTTAATGAGATCTATTTAAAGCATCTCAACAATTACTTAGCAATGGTTTCAACATTCAAAATTAAGGTACATTTCTACATGGAGTTCTAAGCATACCTCAGGGCTAAAGTGCTATGTTCAGAAGAGGGGACTATGGTTTATTAAAGGAAACAGGAGCTGAAGAAAATCACTAGATCACATGAGATACCCAAGTTCCAACATAGTCTGTGCAACATTTCTTCACCAGCAACAAACCTCTCTTGAATGAACAACTTTCTTTCTTCACTTCCACTAAGCACAGGGAAGTAGGATATTCACAGAGAATATCCACTCTCTGTATTGAGTTGATCTTTGTCATGCCCTGCAACTGATTTTTTCCTCAACATAACCGGACATGCTCAGTTTGGGGTTTCACCTTTCACTGAAGTATCACTTCCTTTGGGAGAGCTTCTCAGATGCCTGGAATAGATTGTCTCCCATGGTATATTTCCATAGCACTCTATACTTCCCCCATACCCCTCATCATATTTAAAGTTTAATGTCCATCTTCAGGAATTAAGCTTTTTGTTAAACTTCGAATCTATATTGTGGATCATGATCTGACTTCTACCTAAATACATCTACCCTGTCACTTCTATGTTGCAAGATCTCTTGGAATTTAAACACATTCTTTTAGGATTCACTACCCTGATGTAAATCCCGTTAGTTTATTAAGAAATAAGCACATCTATCATAATGTGTCTAATCTGTGATGGGCTTTTGTTCGAATTCTAGATTCAACACAAGGACTTCCACTAAGCACTGAGATAATTTGTAATCGGCCACAAGAATCTGACCTACGTTTCCTCCTTTTTATTTTTAAGCTCTAGTCAATCCTTCCACTTTGCTCTCAGCCTGCTCAGACAGGCATTTATCAAACTGAGGGAAAGATACACTGATTCTACGCCAAATCTCTTTAAATCTACTGCGACCTCTAAACCACTCCTCTGAATGTTCTGTTTGCTACCCCAACTTTTGCAATTTCTGTCTTTCCCCACTTCCTCACACTTCTCATCCCATTGCCTTTAACTCTCTTCATCCTGCACAAGCACTTTTATTCTAGGCAGTAGCCACAAATTATGAAATAATCTTGTAAGCTGAAAATTCCCAAATACTGAATTTAAAAACAAAGCCACTTCCTCATCCCTGTCTCTCAATGTCTCTTTTTTTCAACTAACTGTTAGAAAAGAGATAGGTTATTATGTGGGTCTTATGCAAAGCAGTATCTTGCCTCCTATCAGTAGAGAAAAACAAATATTCCCCTTTGGAATTTCGTATGTAGGCTTTACCAATCTTGGCTCAAATTCTGACAATTAAGAAACATGGGGAACAAGAGTACAATCAGTGTTCACAGTATTTATAACCCAGGATTGAATGTCCTGGGTCAGATGCAGACATGAGGAGTTTAGCCTCTTATATACTTCCTCCTCTTTGTTATGTCATCATCATACTGAACACATTAGAGCTCTTTTTCTTTTTCTTTCCTCTCTCTTCCTCTTCCCTAGCTGTTGTAAATGGACTGTTGGAAGTAGGTGATTTTACAGTTAATTTCTTACATTGTGGAAAATGGGAAGAAGAGCAGGACATTGTTAAAGGAGGCATAAACAACTGCTAGAGATTCTAGGTTTGGAGCATGATAAAGCAACTGATAAAATTCACACCATATATGACTACATTGCAATTCTAAAGGAAGAATTACACACATTATTAGGTAAGTGTATTTGTCTTTTGCCGGTAGACATACAGGAAGAAAAGTATATGGACAGCCAACAGAGAGTAAGAGTTGACCTTTTTCATTATTTGGTCCCGTGCAATCTGAATCCCCTTCCTAGTTTTGGAAACTCCTCCATGTGTGGGTCTTGGTCATAGGATGATCAAAAAATTTATGTTCCAAGTTGAAGCACTACTAAGATTTAGTGGAGGCATGTTAATAATCATGCAAAACAATCAGCAAGAGCCAAGATTATTTCAGGCAAACCAAAGCATAGGTTTCTCAAGTCTTCAAAAAGGCAATTTCTCCTTGCTACAACTGAAACCATCAAGAGGGACAAAATCCCTTTCTCTGCTCCCTAACAACTATACTGACTCAATAAGATGTTCCTTGAAGGATGAAAAAGGTAGTAGCTATTAAAATGTATTACCAGCAGGAGTAGCAAATTAAAGTTAAATGTCTGGTTACTACAGGATATTTGAGAACGTCCAGTGGCTACAGCCAGCCAAAAAGCATAGGAGTTACACTGGTTTTTTTTTCGGTATTACCATAACTGGCTGTGACAGCTGATCCCCCAAGTGGCTCCCGCCTGATAGCATTCTCCCGCACAATGAATCTGGGTTGGCCCATTAACTTGCTTTTAACAAGAGAATGTGGAAGACATGATGATATGCCACCTCTACTCCTAAACCTGGGCAAGACTTGGAAGCTTATACCTTTCTGCTTTGGGTGACCTAAGCCACCCTATAACAAATATGGTTACCCTAGTGGAGACCCTAAATGTACAGGGAAGGCTCTAAGATAACAGAAATCAAGGGAAGCCCAGAATTCCAGCTGTTGCTGCCAAAGTGCCAGATACGTGAGGGAGTCCTCTTCAATGTTTTGCCCAGTTAAATGCTCAAATGAGAGTTGCTCCAGGCAACATTACACAGAGCAAAACAGTCTTTCTGTAAGTCAATTCAGCCCACAGAATTAGAAAAGATACTGTTACTTCAAGCCAATACTTCAATACTAAGTATTAAGATAATTTGCCACATAATAGTAGATAAGCAAAACTCTAAAGTAGTCAGTTTGCCATGGCAGCCAGTTTTGGTTATTCCTAATTTTCCTACTTCAGTTCATTAATCTTCATTTCTTGTCTCTCTCTTGACTTACTGATGGCTTTTCTAAACATATTATCTCTACTTTTCTTCATTCTAGGGCAGGGGCTCCCCAACATCTCAAATATGAGGGCCTCATTTTTACTTTAAAAACTGCAGGTAAATAGATGTACTTTCAGTAACCATTGATTGGGAAAATATAAACTGGCAAAAAAAAATGAAGAATTCAGCAATAGCCTTAAATAAATGTGTATTGCCATCAGAATAATCAGATATATACATTGGGAAGCAAAGAATGAAACATCCATGTAGAAGCATATTGATTATTCACTGCCTAGCATGTTTATAAGTCATTGGACTCTTACCATAACTCCTTACCCTCAAAGTCTACATCCCACAGGGCTGAAGCCACTAATCTGACACACGTTTCTCTGCTGACATTCCCTTGAGATGAAGTAGTTCGCAAAATATACTATTTCTTGGGAAAGAAAAACAGTCTAGAAAATACCACAGCTCTGGACAGATAATATCACAGAAAGCAGACAGAATAAATAAGTAAATTAAAAAAAAAAAAATTCTTCCAAGAAACCAACCATCTTCAGCAGATAAGTGAAGGAACAGAATGACCCACAGATAAGAATAAAAGTTCTGCTATCAAGGAACCTGAATTATAGAGGTAAAGCTAATCACAAATTCTATTAAATCTATTAATTCTATGTCTATTACCTCAATCTAGATACCACTTTTTGACATCTCTCTACTCTAAATATTAAGAAATTACAGATAGATCTTTTCTTCTTTGATCAAGTAGCCCAACAGTGAAAAAAGTGCTCTTTTTTGATAATATATCCAATTAAGTATTCCTTCTTATTAAAGTTAGAAAAATGTTACCCATAGAAAGTAAGGAACAATTTCTCCTCACTATATTTTTAATGTGGATCCCACAGTGACTTCAAATGAGGTCATTTATAGTTGCACAGTTGTCTCTCTGCAGATAACCCCAGGAATATCTTACACATATTGTATTTATCAACAAGCAAATAACACTTTTGAGGAATCT
Organism: Solenodon paradoxus; assembly: GCA_004363575.1. Classification (NCBI taxonomy): domain Eukaryota; kingdom Metazoa; phylum Chordata; class Mammalia; order Eulipotyphla; family Solenodontidae; genus Solenodon; species Solenodon paradoxus. The sequence goes on along the minus strand of RJWH01000636.1, from coordinate 3,942 downwards.
AAGAGTACCTCTTTTTGATGGATGGGCAGTCCAGAGGGCAGCACAGGAGCTGAGAGCTTATAGCAGAAACATCCTAAATTGATATGACATTTTTATAGATGACATTTTTAACATTAACAGTAATATAAAATAATAGTATTGGTGAGAGGTTAGGCAATGGGAAAGGTTCATATTTTGCTTTCAAGCTTAAAAATGACCAGAATAATGTTTTCCCCTGTACTGTAAGAGTCAGGGATCGCACTTCCACTATTTTTATGATTATCAGCTCTTGGAATTACAATGAAATTAAATCAATAAAGCAAATTCTACCTAGGCTATCTGTCTAGAATCACTGTCACTATACAATCATCCAATTTCAATAAATCCCAAACTAATAATTGCGGGTATCTATCTGAATATAATAATCATTTTTTTAAATTAAAAAAGAAATCTCATCTATTGAACAGAGCTGTTCTTTTTCTTTCAGAGAACTAGGCCCTAGGCCTAGCTAGGAATCATTAGCCACTGAATGAATATAAGAAACTCAAACATATTATGAAAATCTTTGAATAATTCAGTTACCAAGTCAGTCAACCATAAGAGGCAAATGCCCAAGAAATCAAGCTTCATTAGCTAGCTGCTGGCTTCATATAGAGCTGCCCTAAGGAATCTGAGTACTACAAAATATCCCACACTCTGGCCTTTCTATCTTAGCGTACTATGAGCTTCTTTAAATGTTAGAACACAGGGAATATCAGGGCAAGAGGAGACTTGAATATTTATCAAGTGGCTACACTGTTCCAGACCCCCAACAGACACAAATACATCATTTTATTTAATCCTTATAACATGTTACATATCCCCATTTTTCCAATGAGATTCTTGCAATTCAAGGTCATGCAACTAGTAAGTGGGGAGTAGAAAATCTGAACACGGGTTTGGCTAACTCTTTATGCCACCCCTTTGCAAGACCCTTCTCTCTTCCTAACCCGTATGACCTTACAGCAAGTCAGAAATTGAAAGACTGGAAGACGAGAGCAACAGAATCATATGAACTACCAGTTAAGGTAGTAGTAAGAAAAATGCAAGGTAGGGTCAATCTGGTAATACTAGACTCCTACATTTTACAGAAATGTTCTACAAAAGAAGTCTATGGGCCATTCTTTCTTCTTTACTTGAACTTCTCATAACACATTTAACAACCTTGCATCAAACAAAGGCCCAAGAACCTTTCACACTCATCTCAGAGAACTTTAATTTTTGATTTTAAAAAATACTCCAGTATTTTCACCGTCAGCTATCTCATAGAAGAAAAGATGCCGCTCTTCTAAACAGAGAATAACTCACCACAGATTTCCAATTGCTAAGTCTATACTATTGGCTATTAAAAATGATATTTACTTGTATCCAGGCTGGGATTTTCCCCTGAAACAAATAATATACATAATAATTGTCTGGAACAATGAATTTACTATATTTTATCAGACATCCTCAATTTACATTTTCATTCAAGTTGGTCATTCTAATGGTGCTCACTCCCTCATTGTCATCTTTAATGTACCATACAAATAAAAATCCTTAACTTCAGCTATTAATTGGTAAATAGAAAGTATATGGGAACAGATTTGGGAGCAGATTGTGAGGCATGTAATACAATAATTAAAACATTCTGTAGTCAGAAATGAATTTTTCGGTGTATAAATCCGGTGCTTTGGGACCTCTGAATCAGACTAAGAGCAGAACATTTGTCCTCATTCTGAAGAGAAAGGGTGCTTCTTTGCAGTAATTGGGGCTTGTTGATGAAGGCCGTCAAAATGCACTGTCAAGTGGAAGGCTGCTTCTTAGAGGGGCTTTCTTCCCTACTGGTATGTGTCAGGAGACTCTACTGACTTTAACACATTTTTAGATGGGGAAATTGAAGACCTCATTCACAAGATCACCTAATACTCACAGAGGTGCTACTTTCCCTAGTCAAGTCTCAAATGGGAAAGAAGATGGGAACAGAAAGAAGTATGTGTGTCTGTGTGGGGGGGGCGGGGATTAGGGGTGGTAAGACTCAGAACTAGAGCTGAGAATGAGAGCTCCCACTAAGTATTTTTGCCTGGCAATTCTCTCTGGATGAAAGAACAGTAATACAATGGGGTGACACAATGTCTGTGATCAAAGACTGACAATGTAAAGGATTAATGAAGGAAGTTTTGATTCCACCACTAGACTCATAACCTCAAGAGAGTACCTTTAAGAAGTGAGTGGGTTATATTCTCAACTCATTTTCTGATGTTAGAAACTTTGGGGTGGGGGTAACTATCTGTTGTCATAATAATGCTGTGCTTCAAAGGTGTCAAAGCTATTTGCTTAAAACAACATTACCTTATTATTTGTTTAGAGTCTACAGGTTGATTGGGTGGTTCTGCTGACCTGGGCCAGGTTTGGGTGATCACTCGTGTGTGTGTGTGTGTGTGTGTGTGTGTGTGTGTGTGTAGTAAGCCAGTGTGTGTGCTGGTGAGTGATTTGTCTAGGATGGTCTTGACTGGGATGACTGTCTTTTACAAATCCAGGAAGCTCAAGAACACAGGTGAAAAATCTCAAGCACTTTTCAAGCCTCTGCTTACATCATATGTGCCAAAGGAAATCACATGACCAAGCCCACTGTCATATGAAGAAAGAGATATACGAAGAGTAGGGACACATTGACTGGGCCCTTAGAGCACTCAACCAACAAGAAAGGTCTTTTAGTGATTAATTCTAAAGAAAATCTTTAACACTGGTCAACTCATGATTCACTCTGACTATCCTCTAGGTAAAAATATGCCTTCATCAGATTATACAGATCAGTTAAACAAATCAGAGCAGCCTAGGGTTATTTAATCTTATCTTTATCGATGTGTCCTCACTAGACTTTGCCGTGTGTGTGTGTGTGTGTGTGTGTGTGTGTGTGTGTCAGGAAGAACATTGAGCTGAAAAGAATGTGGGCTATTAGTGCTTAGAGAGGTCCAGGTGTCAGTGATGTGAACTGCCAAATGTTAAATATATGCATTTCTGAAAGTTACAATATTCAAAATCACCAGCTGAAGCCAGAGGCTGCATAGAAAAAACCCACAATAGTTGTGATTACAAATTAAGCTATTAAATAAATAGCTTACTATAATTATAAAAAGTGGCAAAGTTAATGTCCCCCTAAGGATTTTCAGTTCTACAGTTCCTAATTCTTTTGGATTTAAATTTGTAACCTGTCATTGCACTCAAGTAACTTTTGCATTTAATTATTTGGGAGAGAAAGAGGGAGAGATGGAAGGAAGAAGTAAGACAGAAGGGAACAGAGAGATAAGGAGAATGGGGGATTGGATGGAGGGAGAGATAGGAGGGAGGGAAAAGGAGAGAGAACTTTTTTACCCCCAAAATGGTTAACAATATCTTATTGCCCCTCAAGTCCAGCTGTGAACTATTTTAAATCGCACACCTAGGTTCCAGCTCCAAACTGAGCATGTCCAAATTACTATCTGAAGAGGTGCTCTGCACAGAAATTTTAAAATAAGGTACATTCTTGAAATGGCTTCATAAGCTGTGTTCTTGATCTACTCTTCTCTTCACCCGCCAAAGTCTGGGAAACACCTCTTTGAGGCTTTCTCCTACTCCAAGAATTATTAACTGTCCTATAAGAGCAGCAGGTGTAATGTGAACATGGAAAAAGTGAATGCCGTTATTCACCCGACAGACGAGTTCCTTTTGGGGCCCTAACTTCCCATAATTTCCTGTAGTGCCACGAACCGAAGAGATTTGGAGTAATTTGTTAGAACACAAGGAAAAACAGGAAGCTGGTTTTCACTGAAAGTTTCATCCCACTAGAACATTTGGTGTGATCTGGATGATTCTCTAGCTCCTGAGGTCAGAGAGTGCTACCACAGACCCTGCCTTGCCTCTGAGTTTTTAAAAGGCAACTAGGATATCGCAAGATGTGGTGCT